>JBBMJY010000008.1:16615673-16646976 GCA_037833715.1 Toxotes lorentzi | reverse complement strand
ACACACACACACACACACACACACACACACACACACACACACACACACACACACACACACACACACACACAGAAGGAGGGGGCACTCACCCCTTAACTTGAAAACGAGGTGGTCTGTAATTGAAAGGGAAGTGAGCGAGTCAATCCTCAGTCCTAGTATCCTCTGTCAAAAGCAGCAACACTACAAAGAGTTCTGCAGTTTGCTCACGCTCACTTCTTCAGTGCCTTTATAATGAGGCTGTCCCCTTCTAATACACATTGCAGCTGAGAAAATAAGCTCTTATAATTAGATAGCTCCTACCCTGACACGATTAAGGTATGAATATAAGTGAGGCACCCACATGAGTGTGCCATCAGAGCAGTTCCTTCCCCCTTCAAGGTTAGAAAAAAAAGAATACTTCTCTGAATCTTTTCATCCTTCCAATTTAATTTGTGTCACAGAGACCTTCCATCCTAACAGGACTTTACTGAGACCGCAATTAATGAATATATGGTGTGCTCAGAACTCTCTTCTGTTTACCTGAGAAAAAGGCCGCTCTACTGCACGAGATAAAGCGGCCTCCGTGTGTTTGTTTCATCACAGCAAATCACAAAGAATCTGATTCATGTATAAAAATTGACCAAGATTTCCGTATTTTTTTCATCGGTGGTCATCTGAACCCAGTGGTGACCTTTTTGCTGTGTTTACTTGGAAGAGAGCCTTGGAGGAAGTTCCCGTGGTTCTTTTTCTTCCAGACTCTTGGGACCTTCATGGGTGCAGCGATCATATTTAGTATGTATTCTGGTATGTGAAACCGAGGAACAATTTGGAACCTGAACTTTGAGTGACAATTTGAACAAAGCCAAATGGTTGTTTGCGCTGAGCAAACACGTCAGTGAAAAGAGGAAAATCTACACTTGCACCTTTTTGTGCAGCCAATGGCTAAAAATAACTGTGGTTGTACCTCTATTAAGGTGTTTGAATTTTACTATTGAGCATAATAGCAGATGCCCATTGAGCTTATATGAGACTCCAGTCTTCAATGCAAAAATACATTCAGAATTCAGAGGGCACTGAGTGTTCATACATGAATCATGAATTACTGTTTATATTGTGTAATATGTGTTATGCAACTGTTTGTTTATTTGTATGACAACCAATGGGGCGCAGTTTGTGCATGTTGTTTTGACCTCTGTATGCTTGCACTGTTATTCTGCATGCTTATGTGCAGTGATATATTTCTTTGTGTCACCGGCCTCCATTCATTGCTAACTGCAGCTGTGTTTTACTATTTGCAGTAACTGTCAACTGTGTCTCTGAAACATGCATCATTTCACCAATGTAACCTAAAATTTGCAGGTTAATTTAAGTCATATTATTTAGGTGTCTTTTGTTTACAGTGAGCTGTACTTCAGTGTGGCAGCAATCAAAAGGTTTCATCCTCCTAAATGATCGGCAGTGAAGAGAAAAAACAGCGTAAATGGGTTGTAAATTGTCAGCTGGGTTCCCACAAACAGAAACATGATGAAAAAGTTCAATTTTATTATAGGAAAAAGTATTTTGGAGTGGTTTGCCCAATGTTCCACCAGATGCATTATGGGACTTTGGCCATGGGGAGCTGATTGTGGTGGGGAAGAATGCCACAGCTGGAATTTTTGCCACATATCCATCCAAACATCTCACCCTGGTTAATGGATTCTTTGATCAGGTAACAATGACTTGATTTCACCTCTGTTCAGCAGAAATGATTTGCACATCTAAAGCATCACACCTCTCACAGGTCGCACACTCTGGCTGCAACAGTCCAAGTACTGCACAAATAGCACATATATAACAGTCATTTTCCATCTGTGTCCATTTTCTGCAACAATCCTCAGTTTCATATGTTTAAGTAAAAAAAAGAAGAGTCATAGACTTAAATAGAAACTTGAAGTCACAATGACGCATGTGGAGTTGAGCTGAATTGACTGCAGCACTGACTCAAATAAAAGTTCATCCTCCAAGAGATTGATGAACAGAAAACTTGACTGAGTCACGTGCTCTGAAAACAAAGTGTACTGTAGACATGGCAGTTACTACTGCAGCAGTATTAATCTGACAGTCTAGTAATGGCCTAATTGGCAGGCACATCACTTCAGCTCCTCTCATCCTCTTTAACCTGTTAAAAGCAGCAGACAGTGTAATGAGCAGGTCAGTGCCACTGTTCAAATGATCTCACAGTAAAACTTTGAATCTGTGTGGAACAGCTCATAAGTGTGAACAAAAGGAAGTTTGGTGTGTCTGAAACTAACACATAATCCTGCCACTGTTGGCCACACGTGCTTATCTCAAAAAGCACCTAGTTCTCCTACGACAGGTGTGAGTGATGTTTTCATTTTATAGAGATCTGAGCATGTACCGCAGCCCAGAAGGCAGAAAATTGTTTGTTAGGTGGTCTGAGCAGACAGAAATGCAAGTCACCATGTCAACGTAACATACTGTTAACACATACTGTAGGGCTCGTTTGCCTGTGCAATTTGCATGTATTTGTTACCAGCACTAGACCAAAGTGGAATTTTACTTGGGCCAAAAAAGGCAACAAACTCAGGACATCAGGTTCACACAAGGACAATGCAACACAGGAACAAACTCACAGATAACAAGAGTGGACGCAATGAGATCTACATACACTGAGGGTAACAAAGGCAATCAACAAAGGCGGGGAACAAACAAAGACAGGAAGCAAACTGGGAACAGATACACCAGGAGCAGGACTTCAAAATAAAACAGGAAATAAACAAACAAAACTCAGGAAGTCAAAAACAGTCCAAAACGGTACATAAGGAGTTCAACAAAAGTCCAAGACTATCCAAAAAGAATTCAAACACAGTCACCAAGGGGCTGATTATAATCATAACTAAAACTGTGCTCTACCAAACAGCTAAGAGGACCATTATCAAGTACAGGCTACTTAACAACCATCAGCAAATGATGTTATATTACATTTCTGGCTCAAGATACTGTTCACTCACTGACTAAACAGCTTCTGCAGTACACCTGGTTCAGCTTTTCAGCTCTTTGCAGCTCGGCTACGTCATGTAGCTCCCCCTGCTGGTCAAGGTGGCTGCTAGTCAATGCTGCAACAGTTTAAGCTGCTTCCGCTATCCATTGCTGTCAGAATACTTCAGTGGACAGCGGGAGTTCCATGAGGCACGTCGACATGATGGACAGATTTTACATTTGTTTTTCAACAGAAGTCTTTAGTCTGAGAGCGTTTCAGTCAGTTTTTTCAGAACAAATCCACTCTGAATATCACAACTTCTTAAAGGTGATTAAACAGATGCCTGCCTCACAGGAATCACAAGACAAATACATCTGCAAAATTGAAGTTTGTGTGAATATTTAACATTTCCAAGGAGGAATATTGAAACGCTGTTGTAAATTACTCTCTGATTTGTCTCTCTGATGAAAAGGAAAATGAATTTAAACAAAAAGTATTAATAGATCACTGTCCCTGTTCTGCATCTCAGATTATTGGCACAGCTGCACTAATCGTGTGCATCCTCGCTATAGTTGATCCACACAACAATCCAATCAAGGTCTGGAGGCCAACACCACTGTAGGCTTTGTGGTGTTGGTCATCAGCCTGTCAATGGGATTTAACTCTGGGTATGCTGTCAACCCAGCCAGGGACCTGGGACCACGCATCTTCACAGCACTTGCAGGCTGGGGTGGAGAGGTTTTCACGTGAGTATAGCACTAATTTGAACTATCAAGGGACGCAGTGATGATTGGATGTGAGCTTAGCACTTACCACCCTTCACCTGCCAGTTACTGGCATTACTATTTCAGGGCTGTAGCTGATGAGTAGAAGTGTAGAGTGAAACTAGAAACATTACTCTACAGACATATCAAAGGGGTAAAGTTGTGAAACTCAAAAGAGACAGATTTAAAAAAAAAAAAAAAAAGTGGCCAAAATTGACGCAGCAGAGGCAGAGATATCTTGACTTTTAGTCCCTGAGATAGCTCAAGTTCCAAAAACCCTGGATCTTGCCTTTCCCATAATGCCACCCTAATGCATCTTTCCACCCACCTTGCTTCAATGCCAAATTCTTTCAAACTTCACACATCTCTGGTTTGTAATGCAGGGTTTCTCTAAAAAAGATTTCAAGTGTGAAATCCAGTCTGAGATAACCCCAAAGACATCATCAGGGTTATTTTTTAAACTTAGGAAAGCTCCCTCCAGAGCCACAGAAGACATTATACAACTGTTTTTAAAGGCTAATTAGTACTGAAATGCACCTTTAAACACATTAAAACATCTTCTGGGTAACATATCAGAATGTTATCTTCAATACGGATATGGCTCACATACTTTCCAGCCTATAATGTTGTATTTCTGTAACTTCTGATATTAACTCATATTTTATTTAGGTCTGCAGATAAATTAAATAAAAAATCTAAAATAGGACCTTGCTCTCCAGCTCTTTGAATTTTTCTCTTACAGTGCAAACACCTACTGGTTCTTTGTGCCCGTCTGTGCCCCCTCCTTGGGAGCAGTGGTGGGTGTGCTGATGTACCAGTTAATGATTGGACACCATTTAGAAGGAGAAGTGCAAGAGAAGCAGGAGGAGAAAGAGGAGGAGGAAAGATTGAAACTTTCCAATATTACAACCAATGAAGAGGCATGATCTCATCTCAGTCTCGCCTAACACTTACCGGTATATCTTTTGATGTTTAGGAAAACCGTTTTGGTTTTCACATTTCACTTTAACTAACAAACCAGATTTTTGGTCAGTGATCATGAAGACATCTCTCTCTCTCATTATAGGCAGGAACAGTTTCTGAGGAAATTGTGACACTTGTTTTTCCAGAAAACAAATTCATTCACACCACACCTCTGATAAACAAATGAATCATCTTAGAGAAAAAAGAAAAATCAAGAGACCGTTTAAGTTGAGGAAGTATTTGAAAGGTGCCTTGTTTATTTCTGTCTAAGGTGGAAGAAAGTTTTAAATCACCATTAAATCATAAAAAAACATTCACACTCACCTTTTTCTACCCTAAATTCTTCCATTTGAAAGAACTGTGCGCACCACTTAGGCAGGGTTCCTGTGCTGGAGGCACATTTTCTTCTTTCACACACCCAAATAAAAATGAAATCAATGAAAGCCTTGTTAAAAGTGATGGCATTACAAAACCAGATATTTGTGTCACATTTTCGAAGTGTTACGGCTTGCCATCACTAGTGTGCTCCTGTCCCACGCTCCCATTGTTACAAGTGTTGCCTGATACAGACTATACAACATGATTGTAAGGTCCAACATGTTTTTTTTAACATGTCATGATTAAGTGCAGGGAACGAGCTTAAATTAAAACATTTTCCAGGACATTTTCTGATAATTCCAGACCTTGAAGTGATAGTTCAGCAATTTGGGAAATTTGCTTGTTCTCAATCTTGCCAAGACTGAGAGAATGAGACGATCGATACCACACTCAAATCTGTTAATTAAATACGAAAGTGGAGCCAGGAGCCTGTTAGTTTAGTTTAGCATTAGGACTTGAGGGGAAACAGATAACCTGGCACTGTCTAAGGGTAAAAATAAATAAATAAAAAGTCCACCTATCAGAAGCTCTCAAGCTCACTAATTAACACCAAAGAACAGAAACAACAAGTTGTGGCTTATGTGCTGCACTGTTTCTTAGCAGTGCAGTGAATTCCTTGTTGTCACACTGAGTTTGCCAGGCAGCAGAGGCTCCAGGAGTAAACAAGTAAACTGATTTCTTTACCTTTGGACAGAGCCAGGCGAGAAGTGTGCCCGAGTTTCAGGTCTTTATATGATGCTAAACGAAACCATCTCCTTGCTCCATGCTTTATATTGATATGTGGAAAATATCAATAATGATCTTGTTAGCTTTGAAGGCTTAGCTACATTATCAATCAGTTAACAGTTCTTGTCTTCAACTAGATTTCCGCATGGCTAGGGTAGCTTAAACCATGCCATCATGTGGCCTGGTTTGTCACAATCCACATTTATAATCAGCTTTCACAAATTCCAAGACGACCTAATCTGAATGAGTGCAGAAGGTTCAGCTGTTGCACCCAGGAGAACTGAAGGCTCGAGGCTGAAGACTCTGCTCTGCCGGCACCATTTAACCACATCATACCATAAGTGCTGTCCACAGAGCATATCATGAAATTCTTGAAGTCACTGTGTGTAGAAAATTGGGAATGACAGCCTGAAACACACAGACTGAACTCCCCAAGATCTTTCCTTTTTCTACATAAAGAAACTTTTTCTACACATAGCGTATAAATCAACCTCAGCTTTCCCTACTTTAAACAAGAACATTCTCTATTCCCAGGTCAGGCCATACAACATTTACCCAAAACAGGTTGCTTTGATTTGGAACTTCAGCGGTGCGGTGCATACATCTCCCAAACCCATACATCTCCCAAACCTATTTGCTTCTCCTGTTTTCCAGCATGCTCCTGGTGCCCAAATGTTGCATGCCTTCTCCTGTAAGCAAACCCTTGCTGGCTATTTATGGACCTAATTTAAGAACTGTTTTGTTTTGTTTGTTGTGTACATCCTTGTTCAGGATGATATCATTGTAACAGATGGTACATAATTGAAATAAAATGGTCAGCACCTATTTATCTGTGTTTAGTCATTTGTATTTTAAGGATGCATGTACTTAGAGACACTATTCCTAAAAACTGAAAAAGGCTGGAGTATATTAAACCTCAAGAATGTACTTTTATCGGTTTGGGTGGTGAGCAGTAGCATACCTTTGAGATTCAGTTGCATGCAAATAGTGACATTTGCTACATTACAAATACCCTCCAAACTGTTAATATGCCCCTTTTGGTTTAGTGCCTCAGGTGGTTATCACTGTTAGAAATTCGATCTTGGTTTGAAAGGTCACTAAGGGCAAAAAAGGTCAGAGGTATTTGCTCAAAATAACACTCCCAGTACCGTTACACAACAAAGCACAAACACACATGTGCACATCAGAAGTTCATATCACTGAACCAGTGTCTTCCACAGATGTCCATCAATGCTCAATTATCATTATCGGAGAAGCACAAGTACATTCTGCATCAAAATATCACTAGTGACATTTTTTGAGCCTGGAAAAGAATATCAGTCCATCAGATCTTACAAAGGCTTAAACTTCAGAGACGGGTGTTTGACATTTGGAGTCTCTCTTTGGCATGACCTTTGCAGCAGTTCACCAAACATATCTAGTGTCAATCTAACCATTCGCCTCTGAAATTATAATTCATCTTCCTGTTGACTTGCAGAAGAGAAGCAGAGTAAACAGCAGTGGCAGCATTTTGATTTTGTTTCTACAGATGTCACAGCAAAACAAAAGCAAGGTTCAACCATCTCTGCAGTGAAAAAGATCCATTACAAATATGACAGGGTCGGTTAAATTGAAACAGCATAACTACCAAGTAAAGCCAAATATGCTCTTCATTTCTTATGCTGGTCCTCTGTGGATGCTGGGGCAGAAAAAAAAACATGACAGAAATGCAAAATGTTATCTATAACCAAAAAATAAAACAAGAACTGTAAGAGTAATAAGAACCCTCCTCATGGTTAACAGGGTTGTTTGTTGCCTACCTCAGTTCCCTATCACCATTTACAGGGTACACTATGAAAAATAAAAACATTCACACACACAAGTAGCAGGTTTTCATTTAAGATTAAACATACAGAATATTATATGTCACATCCTAATCTTAATGTCATGCCACACGGGTGTGTCAGTGCAGGCAAAGCAATACAAAAGCTTGAGCCACAGCTCCACTGTGTGGTGAAGCACTGAACTTCCAACACTGTAACTACTGAGGACTATTGTCAGAAAGTCACACACAAACACAGCAATGAAAAGTAAAAAATCTCTGGTAGATCAAAATGGTTGAAGGAGCATAAATGAAGCCTTGTTGTACGTCTTTCATGAGTAATTCAGTGCAAATGTTTCATAAATTACTATTTAGATATGGTTTACACAATGTGCTGACCAAATTATATGGAAGTAAATAATTATAAGGAGATCCTGGCTTAAAATTTAATTCATGTTCAGTCATGAGTAATAACATGATGCACACCCCTTCAAATAAATTTTTATCCAAACAAACATGTAACCTTCACTGCTACGTACCTTTGGAACAGACATTACAATCCTGAGCAACAGGTTTTTCCAGCAACTGTCTGTAAAGGTGGATGCGTATGAAGACTTTAGTGCTAAAAAAAAGAAAAAGAAAGGCTCATTGTCTTCGTATCATGATTCAATTCCGTGATGCGTTCAGTAACCCCTCCATAGTCTTACCATGCAACAGGGCTATCATGTTACATAAACATATTTTTCATCCTAAACTGCCAAGGCAAGGTCCTGTAATGGAATGCCACCACACTAAAAACATTCAATGCTCCAGGAAGCTATGTGTTTCATATAATCTAGATGGTTATCCTGATTATCACGTCCTGTGTGGTTTCCTGTCTCTGCGTCACACTCAGATAATTCAGATGAGTTAAATTTGCTTCACCCTTTTGAGCTCAGAGTGGCAGTAAGTGTAAGTCACACTCCGTCGGGCAGTCTGCTGCTTCTAAAAATGTCTAAAATGCACAATAGCCCGAAACTGCAAGGGACAATGTGACCAATGCTATAAAAGCAAACAGCAATGTGTAGATGTGTAGAGTCAGTTTGAGAGCTGGAATAGTTTGTGATTTTTTTTCTATATCTCAAGAATCTACAACAAAAGGTTTTCAAGAAGAAGCTAAAGAGGTTCTTGAAGGCATGCCTGAAATGTTTTTTTTTTTCTTGCAGTGTGGATTTTTGCACGAACTGAATTAACCTGAGGGATTTACAGACTTATTATTTTGTTTTACTTGTCATTTTAATTATTTCAATTTAAAAAAAAAAAAATAATTTTATTGTCATTGTTATAACACTGACTCCAGAACGATTAGTAGTTGCCAAGGCAAAACTATGGAGTTCTTGACCACTGCTAGCCATATGGAGCAATGTTTGTAAGTGAGGGACCCGACTGAATTTTTCCTCATGCACCAGAGGACACACATGCAGGCGCACTTGGATAATGTTGCGCATATTTGCTCAGAGTCATCGCAGGAAGGATGTGAGGTATTGTTCGAACTTTGCATGGGTGACTCTTATCACCCTCATCACTGAGACATGGCAATTCTAGTTCAAGTTGAGTTGCAGAGCACTATTTTGTAGAAGCACATTTCGTTTTGGTCACATATCGGTGATTTATATGGAGATAAAATATTAGATTAATGAATTTGAAGTTATAGATATACATGTACTACTGACATTTATTCAGATTTGCTTATAGTTCTCTGCAACACAATTTTTCATTTGCTTAAGTTGTTTGGTGTTTGTGAAATGGAAAATGAGTTTGTGAAAACCATGAATAATTCGCACAGTGTCATACACACTGATGAATCTTGTTTTTATTCGTGGATCATGAAACATGCATTTGTCACCAGGGTTGAGACTAATTTCTTGCCACTGAAGTCCCCTGTTACATGTGTGCACTAATGCCAACCTGTCAACATCAATCACTCATTCTTTGTTTTCATAAACCAAAGGAACAAGTCATAGCTCTGAGCACATATGAGTCTGTAAATCCCTCAGGTGAATACAAATATCAACATTACATACCAAACACTGTTGTGCTATTTGGTACATTTTATGGTACACTAGTTGTTCTTATCTGATAATGTTCTGATTGTGCTCGAGCATGGCTGCGCTCCATGTTCTTGTCTATACCACACCCACACATGCAGGCCTGCACTTCAAAATTGCAGCTATGTTCCATGATAAACGTTCATTATACAGGAAACAGCTATAATAATAGTGATGATAATGTCAACAATTTCAACACAACTTATTGTCACTTCCTACACATTTCAGTTGTCATGGAGATGGTTTAGCCGTTATCTTAAAATAGATAATAATATGTTTTACTTATGTCATAGATTTGTTATTGTTATTGCACAGCAAACTTTGTTCTTGCACTCCAACCTCCTCGAGTTTAAATCTAAAATATTGCCAAAATTCAGCAGACTTACTACAGATTGGTCAAAACTGAATTAAGACCATAAGCTGACATTTTGATTTCTGTTTTAACACATAAAAATTATTTTGCCATTAAAAAGTTTACTTTTTAATTCTTTTTACCTTACAGGCTTCGTTAACTGCAGAGAGAAACAGTCAACTAAAGCTACAGTAGCTGGTTAGATAGCCGTGGCCAACGTTAGCTAAAGCTAAAATAAAATCTATCATTTGATTCAAGTGATATGTTGTCGTTAAGGTACTTCAATGAATCAAATTGTAAATTAATTCCAACTGATTTCTATGCAAATATTAATAGACTAGATGGAAAACTTTAACAAAACAGCTACATTTTATTTCTATGAATGATGAACTGGAAATAATCAAAATAAAAGTTTATTTTCTTAAATAAACTAGTTAACTGCGCAGGAAAGCTAAAAGAACACATTTTGTTTGTAGGTACTGCATTTTCCCAGATTAGATTAGTCAGAGGCAGAATGCAATAAATTTTCAAAGCATGTAGGCTCTATGGCAGATATTCAGTCTAAAAGGTATAGAATGAAAGCTCCACAGCCTCTGTATCTGTTACAGTTTTTCTGGCCAGCCTGAAATCTTAAAAACCCTTTTTTTCCTCAACTTTATTGCTTCTGTAGTGGAACTACTCCCACACCTCTTTATATTAAAAGCACAGGATTTTGAGATGCCTTCATGTGAATTGTATTATTTCTTTTTCCCTTCATGTGACAAATTCCAAAATCACTGTTCAGAAAGACTGAATTCCACAGTCACAGTATAAAACCTTATTTTGTTAAACAAAGAGGCCCACATCTTCTCGGGACAGTTACGCATTTTACTTGAAGCTTGTCATGATCTGATGTAGATGAAGCAGAATGTGAGAAACCACACCCTTGTGTGAATCTCATCCAATCTTCCATAATGACATGCGTCGCTGTGCAGGTATCTGAATACGTGACCAACAATCCAGTGAATGAAGGATACAGTACAATATATTTTATGTATATCTGAGCTGGTAAACAAGACAAATCAGGTCTATTTCTACACATATAACACAGTTTTTGCAGGACAAGGCATAAATCAGCACAAAAGGAAAGAGATAAAACACATACAAATAGGTTTCTTCAAACTGGAATAAAAAACAAACTCATTTAAATTTTTAATTGTTTTAATCTATGGAGACAGAAAAATTGTGACCCTTTTAAAATTTCATCAAAAAACTTCATAAAGTATTGAGAAAAAGGTTGTAAAGCCCTTTAGTTGCACAATTTGATCACAAAATTTTCTTTCAGCTACTGTAATTAGTGTAATAGTCTAATCAAAAAAATGTTTAAGCTTTAAAATGCCTAAGAGCCCCTTTTCAATCAAGAAACAACTGCGTCATCAACAAATTCACTCAGAAAGGCTTTCTTTGTTCAACAGGTTCAACAGTGGAGAAACAGCAAAGCATTTTACTCTGAGGATCAGGAAGACAGTTCATGAGTACTGAGAATAAGAGGAAAGAGTAAAAGAAATAATAGAAAATTAATTGAAGAACATTTTAAAGACAAATAAAGAAATAGAGTATGTAGTGTATGTTGAGTGAATTGTTTTTAATGATAAAGCATTGTTATTGTTCTGTACATTCTTTTTATTTATTTTTTTATTTTTAATTACTTTATTTCCTGGGGAAATCACTCTCTGCATTCTACCGACACCAAGCGAATGAAACACACACAAGCATGCACATGCACTAGAGACGCTGGGGCAGGGGGCTGCCCAGTGAGGCGCCCGGGTGAATTGGTGCCTTGCTCAGACCACAGCCATGGTCGCAGAGGCAGGGGAGGCGCGTCTCCTTCACCACCATATCCATTTTTTTTTGCGCTTGGTCAAGGGATTGAACCCACAACCCACCGATCTCAGGCCAACCCAAAGTCCAAAGCCGCACTCTTAACTTGTTGCGCCACGGCTGTCCCCAAAACTGAATTTCCCATACTGGGAATCGAACCCGGGCCACCTGGGTGAAAACCAGGAATCGTAACCACTAGACCATATGGGAAAATAGAGTTAACAGAGTTCAGTGTTATATAAGTTGGAATAGTATTAATATTCATGATGCTTGTTTCTTATGTGTAAGGGAAAGTGGTCTGTTGATGTGTGGTGAAAAGCAGTGTCAGTATATAGCCTTATGTGAACCTTAATTAAACCTAAAGTCAAAGGTCTCTTTGTTTGAAATTGCGTATTAGCAGCTGTATTTTGGTGTCTCTGACTTCCATGTGGGTTTGGGCTGTGGACTTGAATGTATTTGACACAATATCTACAATAAATACAGCCACAAGTAACGATTTTCAGGTTCAAAGCTTTCTGCGCTCAACAAAAGGAAGTAGCTCAGTCGCCCTGGATAAAAGCTGAAAGCAGCAACAGATGACAACAGAGGTAGCTTAGGTATATGAAAGTCACTCTTGAGGAGGAAGTCCAGACCCCATAACTTATCAGTTTGTAGAATGGAGGTGGGAAAGATGTTTCCTTATCCAGTTTAACCTGAATGTCCCAACAAGTGACTCAGAATCTAAAGTTTTCAAACCATGTTTGTAATAACTCTTAACAAGCGTGTTTTAGAAATATGGTGGGTTTTATTTCTCAGGATAAAATTAAAAATTATTAGAATTAGAATTATCATGTTTTACTGTCTCTGGGATAATAAATAAAGAATGACAGGGGTATATTAAATGTGAAATCCCCTCTGACTCGGGAAACTTGATTCTAGCAAATAAGGAGACATCTCTTAAAAGCACCGCCGGGTTTAAGGATAACTTCGTGCAATCAATTTTGGAATATTCACTTATATAATACTTTCATTTTTATTAACTACAGATCAGGTATTGAACCTCCTGTTTTGCCAGAATGTCACAAATCATATTAGATTCACATGAATGAACTGGTAGTAACTCACACTTCTTCAGATTCAGGTCTAGACCTTAAGCGTTGGGGATTTATCAGGCTTATGGGCAATAAGCCCGAAATACTGAATGAATGTTCCATGAATATTCTCAGCCTTGATAATCAAGACAGCTAATAACTCTGGGGCTAAAATGAATACAACGAAGGAGATACCTGGCAACCTTTCCTAATGGCTTTTGAGATCAGAAACATGTAAGACCAGTTTTCAAGAAAACGCAGCTAATCCAAAAAATGGTATCACTAATCTGCAGCAAATTGTTTTTATAAATATAATGAAAAACAAGTAATAATGAATCAGCGCAACCTCAAAAGGTTAAATCCCTTTGGAATCTGAACCCTGACTAATTCACAAACTGTAGATGTTTTCTCAGGATCTTCTTATTCTCCTACAATTGTCCAACACCAGATGACTGAACTGGTGCAGCAGTATTTTAAATGTCTGCTGCACCAGTGTGAACAGGTGATTCTTTATGCCCTTTCAGAGGAGATTGCAGCGTAGCTCTGAGGCATGAAGCGAGGTGCGCATGTAATAATGATAATAAAAATTCAAATTTTTTTTAATGGAAAATCCGAAATGCAAAGTGCTTCATGAGGCAGCAAAATTAAACAGACAAGTCATAAATACAATCAGATTTAAAGAGGGAACAGACAGAAACAATTTGGTGTATGAAACCAGCTCAATTAAAACTGATTTTTAAAACATGCAACTACTGTTTATGTCTGCATGAGTATTGGCAATGATTTATGGTGCATGACATATACGCAACCTGTTCATTACCCAGACTGCTGTAAAACTACATTCCCATCAGGATATTGTCTTGTCTGTCTTGGTTACACAATCAGGTAGCCAGTGCTACGTTACAGGAATAAGTAGGAATACAGGAACTATGTGACGAGGAACTTCATGACAGGCGCTGAACTGCTCTTTCTAAAAATAATGTTCAAAGTTCACTCTCCGTGATTTATCTGTCTTAGGATGAAATATCTGTATTTGATTATTATATTTTATCACAGCTGACGTCAACAATTGTGTTTTTGTGTTTTATCACTGTGTGAAGAAAGATAAAATTAAGTTTAAACCTTGTCAGTGAAAAAAGAACACAGCCACACTGAGCAACAGTGAAGTTAAATCTTTATAAAATATTTGTCTAGGTCTACTCAAATTTATTCAAGTGATTCATCCACAACTAAGAAAACAGATCTCTGAACCTAATCCATCTGATTTTTAGTATTTTGCCTGTTTTAATTTTATGTGCTTTTGCAACAAAACAGTATGATTTTTACACCTTTCAAAATTCTCATGTTTCATGTAAGTGTACTGTTACCAGAAATCCTTCTTCACTCAGTAAACCTGAAGGCTGTCAATAACAGTACACATTGTCTCACTACACTGATGATCTGTGACTCAGCGAAGAAATGTGTAAGGTATTTGTAGAAACAACGTTGTGATTTAGAAGAATTTAGTTGTCTCATTTCTTGAAGCGATGTATATCATAGATCCTGTCAGGTGCCACACAGCAATGTGGATCTCATTTCGTGGAGGGAATATCACTGTTATGACATCATGTTAAAAGCCTGTTTTCACTCAGCAGACTTATTCGAATTGTATTGGACTAAAGAAGACAATTCAAGGAAGGGTTTTTTGAACTGAGACAATGTCGACACGTTTTTCTTTGCGCCTCGTCTCCAGTAAAAGGTGCATAGCGATTCTGAAACATGACACCAGACAGTAATCTTCCATCCCTTTTGCATTTGATTGGCACAGAAAATGTGGCGTTTTTTTATGGTTGTCTTGTAAGGATCGGACAGAGGTGCTGACTGGCCCGTCTTGGACAGATGGCCCCGGATTTTTGAATCAAGGAGAAACTATGCATACATTTGATGGGTTTTTTCCTTTCTACTGACCCTTTGAGACCAACTAGCCACAGATATGTGTCAAATGGCAGAATTTTATAAATAACATACTCTGCAGTTAATTTGGAGCAGAAACCAGCTGAGACAAAAAGAAGTGGAACAATACTAATACTAATGTTTTGTTCTGTATGTGGCTCAGTCAGAACTTCTGTTCATTCATGAGAGGTTGTTCCAGCTCTGTGAATGTGTGATGCATATGAGCTGTGCATGGTCCTTATATACATTTTTATATATATAATGAAATTCTATGTTTATGCAAACAGCCACTCAGCTTTGTCTGCCAGTTGACACTGGGCAGGTATCGTAGCATGCAGTGGGGCTTTGTCAAAGCTTTTTGCTGGAAATGTACTGTATGTCAACTGGATAATGGCACACAAAATTTACTTTCTTGAGTAACCTGCTTTAAAGACGTCATGCAGTAGGTGACCTGAATGAGCTGAAACATAGTGCAACAGTAGCACAATTTAAACCAGTCATAAAGTCAACAAATGTAATGCCAGTTACCCAAAACTATATAAGAATTTGTGAATTAGCTAACATTATCCACCAGAAGGTGCAGGTCATACAGACCAAACACAACTGCAGCAGCAAAACCCCTGGGTCTTATCAACTGAGAAACGGTACATTTTATTGCTTATGAAATCAACTTTTCTTTTGCAAGAGGAAGATTGTGTTAAGTCCTCTTACAAAAGTTACAAAGTCTCGCTTTAAACAAATCAAATCGCTTTTAATTAATCAAATAGGTTCAATATTCGTTGCCATCGTGGATCTGCCCTCCGCTGAGAAATATATTTGGTTTTCCAGCACTTCATCAAATGCTAAACTCTCATTCTTCTTTGCCAGACACACATTTGACTCTGACATTTTGGCATGATATATGGGTTTGTGTACTGGGTGTGGTTTAGTACAAGCAACCACTGTCTGCCTTGGGAACCAAAGCGACGAGATGAAAACTGTTTAACATAAACAGCACCAGGGATTTTTTTTACTATTTCCTGGTGGCACTAAAAAATTTGTTGCAAAAGCATAAATTAACAAAGTTAGGTAACAAACATGTCTGATGACTCAAAGGGTGTGAACCACATACTACCAATAACAATCACAGTTTTTTTTTTTTTTTTTTTTTTAACGATAATCAGTCTTTGATAGGACTGGTAGGTATGGAATGATCCGAGAGCAACGTATAAGCAGAGTAATAGGGAAACTGCACAGTTCACTTCTCAACAAGCACATAACTCAAAGAGGACATGCCAAGAAAAAGTTCTCTCAGAATGTTTTAGAGAGGAATTCTGCTCCTACCAGCTCTAAATTACGCTCCTTTGCAGAGGTCCTTCTTCTGTCCCATCTTACCCAACTGGCAGGTGGGTAAGATAACAATGCAAGCTTAGCTGACTTCTTTCTAATTTTTCATAAACACATATTATATGTGTTTATGTGTGCATGTCATATTACTGGGATTAATCTGAGTCAGTGCTAAACAATGAAATGCATCTTAAATATATACAAGGAGGGAAAGACAGGTTCACAACTATCAGGTGCACATATGAACATTGCAACAGGTTATGCTTGTTGTAATTATTCCTCCTGTTCATACAGGCCTTGATGAGACCCATGTCCAAACAGTTTCTAAGGAAGTGATGGGGACAAAATTCGCATTTCAAGGTTTATCTGAAGATAACATGAAACTTCAGCAATACGAGTTAAACAAATAAAACATCTATCTTCCAAACTTTCAGCTTGTCGAGATCTATTTTTGAACAGTTGTTAACAGATTTTCATTACTTCTTCCTACTTCCTTCTTACTCTTTCCCTACATTCTTTTTTTTTTTTTTGATAAGTTGGAATGTATTGTTATTTTTTCTCTTTGTCTGGCTCTCTGACAGCAGTGATACAGGGAACAGTTCCTTCCAAACAAAAGTCAACACTAATAGCCTTTGAGCTACATGCAGCAGTATTCAACTTCTACTCCATATCAATGCTCCTTATTGTCCATAGGGAAGTGACTGTATTGCTGTGCTGTTTCAGTATTTCTATAATTAGCAGAATCCAGAGCGGAATAATTTTCTTTAGTACCTTTCACCCATTCATCTTTCTTCCAATAGCCGTGTCAGGTTTATATATTTGTAAGCATAATACAGCGAACACATTTGTATCATGTTCTGTGTTTTGATAAGGGCAGTGCCACACCCAGAGAGCACCTGTGAAGTGAACTTTCAACAATACAGACAGTCAGAAAACAGGCCTCCGGCTTCATTGCAGACAGATGTCGTATTCCTTTGAAAACACCCTACAACCAGGATTTAATTCTGAGAGGAGAAACCATGAACATCATTTAACAATAATTCAGCAGTATTTCCTGTTTCATGGTATTAATTCTCTTTGCCAGTTATAAAGCACCACCCTCATTTTTGGCTGAAATGCAACAGAGGGATGAGCCCAATAAACACAGTATATCGCTGACTGACTGAGTAATTAAGTTCCAAGCGTTGGAATTGGCCATTGCTCTTTCAAAATGAACTGGGGCTGACTGACTGCTGGTTAACTTACAGTCTTAATGGGCCATGTTTCAGTCACTATTTCATACTAGCTCCGTTGACTGACACCAGAAACAGAAAAACAGGAAAATGAGAACAGCTTTATAAGGAGTTTGTCTGTGCTTAAATACTGTGTATGTGAGCACAGAGAGTGGGAGAGAAAATCTGGCACTGAATACAACATACAGTTTTGAAGCATGAATGGAAAACTTTCATCTGCTTTGTGTGAAATGTGTACTGCTTTGAAAGATGCATTCAAACTAAAACAATGAACTCCAAAAGAGGCCGTCCTCATCGCCCTAAAATAATATGTCCCAACCACTGGTACAAATGGATAGCCATCAAAATCTGACATTTATCAGATACTTCTCTGCTCTGAGATGCATGATTGAGATTAACCAACAACTGAGTTCAGAAGGCTCAACTTGGAATGCAGTTACTGATAACTGATACCAAAAAAAAAAAAAAGCCACTACCAGTTCATTACAACTACTGCAAAACTTTTTACATAATACATTTGTAAAATAATAATAATAATAACTGTTAATAAAAATCAGGGCTAATTGAAAATTTGTAATATGCTATTTGTACTATGCTAAATGTAATAACCACAACATCAGTAAACATTTCCCTCTGCTGTACTGTTTTCAGTGTCAAATTCTGTTATTCATACTTGATATTCATCATCTCCTCATGATGAATAGAGCCTGGTGTATCAAATGGGCGCTCATTTGTCCTCTAGAGACCTGAAAATTAGTACTACACTACTCCATGTTTCCTGGATATGATGGACACTAATTTCCACTGGTTTCCTTGTTATTCTTCTATTTAATGTGGACGTTTCTGGTGCATTGTTTTCGGGCACATGCCTGGGAGCAGGTTGAACTGGTCTGACGATAGAAATCTCAGCAGGAAGACATTAGAATCAACACTCCCCCTGTAAGTTTCTCACATTGTCACACAGACACTAAGGACAGGTGTGTGACAGACACGAAACTGACAACTTTGTCGTGTTTATTTCACTGGAGGGAAGACCAGCCTGCACAATGCAGTAGCTCGTCACCTGATCATCAGAGCAATAAGCTAATATGATCCATCCTTATTCTTAATGGAAACACAGGTGAGAAACAATATTTGTGATACAATCCAGAACAGTTGCTCTATGTGGATGATTAATTATGTAATTTTAAAAAAACGATGGTGCCAGGATTTAGGGTCCTGTATTTTAGTGAATGTGCTGCTGTCACTATTTATTTTTGTCTAACATGCATTTGACCAGCATTATTTCTCTTCTATTATTCTATTAGCTCTCATTCTGTAAGTACATGTTAAAAAATGCATCAGGGGAGTGAAGTGTTTGCTTTTTTCCATATTATTCACATAGTCGTCTTTGTCGTATTCACATCATTATATTCATGTGATTTTCATGTGATTAAAAAGCATGATTTTGATGTCAGTAATACGATAAAAGTTAAAAAAACAAACAAAAAAAAAAAACAGCACATTACCGGATAAACAATGGACAGGGAATGAAAGAATGCACTGACACCATTTTTGAGTGTCGTATCAATGGCGCTTTGTTTCAAGGGACAGGGTTGACTCCACTGAGGCAAGTACAAATGTGTGCAAACTTTTGTAAAATCTGGACGTGTTTGACAATCATCAGTCATGGCCATGGGGCCTCAAAACAGTGAGGCTTTGTCACCAGAGTGCATTTGTTCAAGTAGATCATATCATCACAGTTTTGTCAGAGGGAAAACCGTGATACGATCATTCTGAAATACCTAAATATTAAACATCATGATGATTGGTTCATTGTGTTCTCAGACACACATGGAAATGGCACACAGAGAGAACCAAGAGGAGAGAACCAAAGAGCTGGTGGAGGAGATCACGGAGGAACAATTCCTTAAAGATCTCTACCTTTTCATGAAGAAGAGAGATACTCCGATTGAGAGGATCCCACATCTGGGCTTCAAACAAAGTACTAACACATATTATTTACATATTATTTATCACACTCTAAAGCGCATTTTATATACAGCAGTTAAATAAGTATATAATTGACTAGTATTTGCTGGTTTCAAAAGATAATTGAAAAATCCAGCTGTGTGGGTTTTAACAGTGCTTGTCCACACAATACATGGTGTTGTAACGGTGAACCGAGCATTGCACACACAGGAAAGCATGAGATTCAGCATTTCTTAATGTATGATTTAAATAATTAAGTCAAATAATTAGTCAAATGATCAATTAGTTAACTGACAGAAAACTAATCCACAGCTGTCTGATATTTAATCTATCATTTAAGTAATTTTTAAAGACAAACATTTCCTAATTCCAGCTTTTCAAATGTGAGGCTTTGCTGCATTTTTGTGTTTTATGTCAGTGTAAACTGAATAATCTTTGGGTTCGGGCTGCCAGTCTGACAAAACTAACAATGAGAACATGCCAGCTTGAGCTCTGAGTTAAAGTAACTCTGCATTTTTAACTTTTTTTTCTCTGACATTTCATAAAATTGATTCAAAAGCAGGTACAAAATTCTACACGACCAAAATTCTAATCATGTATAATCATATTTTCTCTATTTTCAGTTGACTTATTTGTGATGTTCAAGACCGTCAGAGACTTGGGTGGATACCATCAGGTAATCAATCATATTTACCATTTTATGGTAAATCTTATAATGTTCTCATTAACAGCCATGTGTAAAAACCACTGATAGGAGGTGGTAAAGTGCCTGACTTAAAACACTTCTTATTTTGGTAGTGTCTAATCTTTAAGACAATACAGGGACATACACTGCAAATTAACTCCTGCTCTAAAAGCTGTGGGATATGGCACTGGTTCATACCATATTCCTGTCCCTATACAAACATGAAATAAAATAAATAATTATAACATACTGAATTTCTAATGATCCACTTATAAATAAGTAATACCCTGCACTCCTCCAGGTGACTGCTCAGCAGCTGTGGAAGCAAGTTTACAACAAGCTTGGTGGAAACCCTCGAAGCACAAGTGCAGCCACCTGCACTCGCAGACACTACGAGAAGTGAGTTAAACAATGCGTGTTCATTTGTGAGGGTGGTTTGTTGGAGTTTTATCTGATCCATGTGTTTGTGTAGGCTGCTTCTGCCGTACGAATGCCATGTGAAAGGCGTATTAATGAATGCCTTGCCTCAACATCAGCAAAAGCACTTCCCCTATGCCAACTACAACAAAGACGACGAAGATGGCCAGAGACCAACCAAACGCAAACTGTTATCAATACGGCTGCATCAGGTTGGTCTTATTTTACACTCCCTGCACAAGATATGCAAAATAAAGTTACCCAGCTTGTTTGCAGAAACACAAATTTAGACTAATTTTATTACAATTGAGTAAATAATTCCAAAATGTCAAACTATTTATTCAACATCTGACGGGGCATTTATCTTTTCAGCAGAGTCCTCATAATCTCCCTTCAGCTCCACATGGGAGTGTCTTCTCTGTGCCACACCACTACTCTCACTACTATCATCCAAGCCACGTAGTTCTGCCCCCGTATGTCCCCATCTCCTCCTCAGCATTGACACCACACACACCCCCTGCCCCCGAGCCCCAGTTTGCTTTCCGTTCATCTTGTCCAAACCCAGCAGACAGGGTTAGGGAGCCACTGGAGCATTTGCGCCACCTGGCAGAACAGTACAAGACCTCATCTGGATTGAATGAGCCCCTGAACCTTAGTGTTAAGGCACCAAGCCAGGAGACCAACAGAAACCCTGCCTCATCTTTCGCCCCACCTTCATCCAGCAAGAACCCAAAGTTTCTGAATAAACCCTCCCCTCTGTACACTCTTCGCTCACAGGTGATGATAAATGAAGAATGTGACACACAAGATGGTGAGGCAGACGGTGGAGTCACACCGTATTCATATCCTGCAAAAGCAGGGGAGGCATACGTCATTGACGTCAGAGCCATTACAGCCTCGAGCAGCCCCACACATGACTCGGCTCCGACAGTGAGAACAGATGAAGGTGCCAAAGCAATGGCACAAAAACCCAGCTCTCCAAAAACAGACAGTACAGTGCGGTCAAACGAAGAGTGGGAGGGCAGCCCAGAAGTAGGGAGGCTCAGTCTCAGTCACACTCCGCCCAGCCTCCCTCATGACAACGGAGAAAAGATGGAAATTCAGATACCACTGTCTATGTTTAACACCTGGCTCAGGCTCTATGGGTCCTCGGCCATGATGCATGTAGCTGAGCAGCTACATACTCAGGAGGAACACTCTGGACAAAGGAATTACTCCATGATAGACATCCTCCCCACCAATCTGTCATTTCACATGAATACCCAAAACTTGAACCCAGCTCCTGAGGATCTAAGTATGAGACGGAGGAAAGTACCAAGCCCCACACCAGCCGTGCAGGCTACTGCTAATCACCACAGTACAAGCCAAAATCATTTCACCAGCTCCAAGCCTTTG
Organism: Toxotes lorentzi; assembly: GCA_037833715.1. Lineage (NCBI taxonomy): Eukaryota > Metazoa > Chordata > Actinopteri > Toxotidae > Toxotes > Toxotes lorentzi. The sequence continues at coordinate 16,625,058 of JBBMJY010000008.1, read as the reverse complement.
CGTTCAGGTGGCCTTCTGAAAAATGCATCCATCCGGGATGTCTATCCAGTTGATCAGCAGGATATCATGACATCCTACAGCTCCAAATCCCCAAACAGCTGGGATGCCTATGACAAAGAAACTCATGCTTCCCACATCCACGGGAAAACTGACTCTAGTCCCGTCACAGCTCAGCAAGACTTTACAGCCACTAAATCCTATAATGAAGACGCACCCGTAGGAGGGAAAGAGAGGTCGGAGACCGGGCCCACAGCTGTGCTAATGGTGAACTCTGGCTCCGCTTCTCTGTTGCATCTCACCACTGAGGAAGTGATGAAGCTGAAGAAAATCATCTCGAGCTCATCGTGAAGATCAGGTCACAAAACTACAGTGACGCTCCAACACCACATTAAAGCTGACTGGCTTATTTATACATTATACTGCAACTTCTTCCTTCCTATTTGTATATTCAAAATTACTTGTCTTTGAATTTATAAAAGAAAAAGTGTCAGATTAAAAAAAATATGATTTAAGGATTAATAATTCAAAGAAATTTCTTACATGTATAATACATTTGAACTTTTTATTGTAATTATAATGTAAAGAAGAAATTTGGGCACAGCAATAAAAAGAACAGCTCTCACCAAGTACGACTCGGATCCCTTCATTCGCACCAAAGAGCTGTTGAAAAGAATTGGGTTTTTTGAGAGAGCGTGACATCACTTTTTAAGAGGTATGTTTCAAGCATAACAGCCATTATTGCCTTTTTATGCCTTGCAATGAGGTTGCGGCCTAGCTATATTCAGAAAGAGGTGTGGCAACTATACTAGTACCACAACTTTATTCCCACCAGACTTTAAATTTTTTTAGGCTGTGCACACCTGCGTCATTAAAGTCGTTTCCTCAGGGAAGGAAGCATTCTGTTTATGCCTGTCAGTTTAATTAGCATGGCCCAACACACTGGGCACGTCAATTGTGCTTCCGTAAGCCTTACTTTTATTTGTCATAACAGCTTGCTTGGAGCTTACATGCGCAGACTACTATTGTGTTATTGTTATTATTGTAATTAAGATTCTCAGATTCAATAGGCAATCTGTGGAATTTTCAGGAGTAACAATAACACTATTACGTGTACCTTTGGTATTTACATCACAAAGGATCTGTGATAACTATTATGCTTCACTATCCCAAAAATGTAAGCCATCAACAGAGGGAGCATACTGTCTGAGCCGTCTGTAGGGACACGTTCAGGAAAGAATTTCACTGTTTTTCTACTGCAAGTTATTGCGAAAGTGTGGTTAGTAAAGTTCCCAAATTGGGGGATCAGAAGCAACAAGCGCTTTTGCTTTGAGTTACACAAAAACCTTTTAGTTCCACAAGCCACTGCGAGGGATTTACTGTGCTCAGTATAGGCATCAGGTCTTTATGCCTGTTTAGGAAGCCCTCAGGCATTACACAGTGTATTTGCATGTTGTAGATCCACATATTTCCTTGTAAAGGTGGTACAGTGAGACATCGTGTTTCACTGCTTAGTTCAAAATAATATTAAACATAAGAAATATTAAAAGATGAAGAAATATTAAACATAAGGCTAAAAACACAATACACTGTGTTTATGGAGTACTGTGTATTTTAAATAAACAAGATACAACAAAAATGACTGCACATTTTGAATGTGTTTAAATCTCCTCAACTTTTCCAACAACTCAAATTGTGACGCACTGAAACTGTTTCGTTTGCTTGTTGCCATCATTCCACAGACATGACAACTGAACCCAAGCAGTGTGTTTCTGTTGGACTGAATCTGAACCAGATGAACATTCAAATCATTCTTGGAACCAAAACCAGAGTTATTTATTTACTTTTACTTGTTCCGCCTTGCTTTAGATTGCAGGGAGGCGGCTGTATGTGTCAGGTAAACGCCAAGAAGCTACATATACAATTGGAACGCCCTCGCAGGCCTGTGGTTATATAAATGGTCTATGTCCATCATCATGTTGGCATGAGCCCACCGGACACTCCGAGGGGTGCTGTCAGTCTGAAGAAGGATTTCTTCTGATACTATTTGCATTTTGACTCAGCTGAAAGTTAGAAGCAGGCCAAACTGCCTCTGTGGTTTCAGTAGGAAAAAGCCTGGCTGCCAAAGCAGGTAACAGCTGGATTTATCATAACTAAAAATACAGACATTTTTTTTTTCTATTACTTTATTGATCCCTCCTGGGGAAATTACTCTCTGCATTTAACCCACACCAAGCGAATGAACACACACACAAGCATGCACATGCACTAGAGACGCTGGGGCAGAGGGCTGCCCAGTGAGCTGGGGTGAATTGGTGCCTTGCTCAGGGGCACCACAGCCATGGTCGCAAAGGCAGGGGAGGCGCGTCTCCTTCACCACCACCATATCCATTTTTTATTGCGCTTGGTCAAGGGATCGAACCCAAGACCCACCGATCTCAGGCCAGCCCAAGTCCAAAGCCGCACTCTTAACTTGTTTAACGACATTATTAATTTGAACAAACCTTGAACAAACCTTTAACAGCATCAGGAACATTAAATACTTGGATTTGTGCGATGTTCAGTGTTAATCCCTGTATCAAATGACCTGTTCTGCAATTTGAGAGTGATAGCAGGTTGACTTTTTGATTTGTTGAAATCATCACATCAACATGCAGAATCATTATTAGGTGGTACTTGGTTTATGTGTTGGTATCTCTTGTAATGTCAAATATTACTACACAGTGGTACAGTTAGATTTTTCTGGATTTTTCAAGGTACATACAGTCAGTGTTGGGTTGGGATTTTAGACTCACACATTTTTCATTCCTTTTTCTACTAATACCAGGTACACAGTTAAGATTCACCTAGGAGAGGAAGAGGAATGAAAAATAACTGATGTTACAGTAAGTTTGGATGTGTCCTCTGTAGATTTTGACCATTAATCATGCTTGTTTCCTTGACCAGGCATGGTAACGGCACAGAACAGTTTCTCACTCCTCCAGTGTAACCATGGCAGGATCATCAATAACTGTGAAAAATCAAAACAGAGAAAACTGTAGTACAAGGTTATTTAAAAAAGATGCCAGCATTCTTAAATAGAGTCACATTATCCATTGCAATCTATTTTTGGTTTTGGTATCTAATGATCTGTGTGACATTTCTCTCAACACACACAGACACACACCCCAATTAAAATTCTAAGTGGTAACAACAGCACACATTACACCCTCCTGACATTTGGAACTAATAATGCACGTATCTAAACCGCAGCTCGAACTGAGAGACTGCCAATTTCTTTTTGGAGAATGGGTTGGAATGAGGAACTGGCCCCTTTAGTTACCGGAAAACGCTCAAAACAGCATTTGTCTGATTATTGTGACAAGGATGTGAGTACATCACTACATATGTCACTATTTAAGACTTGTTTTTTAATGTATGCCCCGTACACCAGCTGCTATAAAACAATACAGTGCCTTAATAAGGTGTGTGATATTTTAGCTTTATTATCCATTGATGAACCAGTCATCTAGCACAATTAGTCAGCTTGCACTTTCAAAAACTCTCATGAGCAATTCAATACCCAATTAAAAAAAAAAAAAAAAAACTGTCACTACATATATTATCACTGTGAAGTAGTATTTCATGCCTCAAACAGAAACTCACCACTAAGAGACAAACCATTTTTCTTAAAGCTGACATCATGTTATAAACTTGATGCAGATCACTCATAGTCAGAAATCAGCAGTGACTCATCTGCCTTTCCTCACAGCCACGGTACAGTGCACGAGTGTCAGTGAAAAAACCCTACACTCAAAATACACTATCAGCAGACGAAGATAGCGTTGATGTCATACAATAAGCATGTTAAGACTGAGAGAGCCAGATTTTTTACTGCTCACAAGTCATGAGTGTTACCAGACTTTTCACACACAAAAATTACATGTCATTAGACCCAACATTCCCACTCCTGTTTCCTCCACAGACATCTCCTGCCCCAGACGTCTCTTTTTCAGACATTTCAACCCATTTCAACCCAGTTTCTGCAAAACTATTGGACACCGTACACTTGAAACACAGGTGCAGCCTGTCATTGTTACATGGATGATACTCAGATAACAGTATCATCCCAAAGAAACCTCTGATCTGTCCTGTCGATCAACTGTTTTCTTCAGCTGAATGCTGTAAAGACAGACGTCCATCATTTGCCCAGTAAACCTGCATGAATATCATATCAGCAAGCTCTGGCTGTTGTCAGATCTATTGCTGCTTAGGGTATAGTTATGTACACAATACAGACGTCTGACTCACACACATGAAGCATTTAAAGTTACACAAAACCAGCATTGTAAAAGCTGGACACAGTCACCACCTTAGCTTGTTGCCTCACATATATCAACTATCAGAGTCTCCAGCAAAACCTGTTCTCCAAGACATCTTTTGACCAACTTTTAGCCTTTCTCTGTACACAAACCATCACAGCCCTGAACAATATCTGTAACATTTGACACCCGGGTGCATTATGTACAGACTTAAACTTGTAACTTTGAGTGTTTGCCATTCTAAGAAGTCAAATTATCAGTTAGTGTTTGAGGACATAGCTCACGTTGTATGAGAGGCCCATTATGTTTTTGACTCAAAGTGGTATTTATCTTGCTTAGCTGTTATGGCACTGATCAGTCATGTCTCCGCTGACCTCAATTTGTGCATGAAAGAACAGTTTGTGACCCAGGTCGCTGTTTGTTGTTGGTTTTTCCATGATAATTAATGAATTGACAAAACAAGAAATTCTATCCTTATAATTACAACTTGTAAGTAAAGCCTGACTCACTCCAGAGCCTTATATGAAAAATTAACCTCCCACTGTAATCCCACTTTAATTGTGATGCAGTTTCACTGAGCAGTTTACACTGAATAGAACTGCTAACATAAAACAGACTGAAGTAGCATGCATTAGGCAATACTGCAAGACCTACAAACTTGAAATCTCAAGAAACTTTCTAAGTATTTATCTCTTACATATCTGTCGCCTCCGTGCAGCCATTCTGTCCAATGAAATACTGACAGAAAAATAAAGATTGCAAAATATCCATGGCTAGCTAAAGTATATGGGAGGGAATTTGCTGAGGGCGAAATTTCGACAGACATTTTTATTCATCTGAACAAGCGTGTTGTGAAGTCAGTGTTCATTTTCATGCCTCGGCGTCAGTAGCATGCCTGTTTTTGTGTTGCACTGGTTCAAGTCAAAATGCAAGCGTTGTTGGACTGTCATTACAACCATGGTGTCATGATAAGCATTAGGAGGATTTTGTATTTAATACATAAGGAGAAAATAAATCATTTTGCCAAATTCATGCACAGTTAAAATGTGTGAGAGGAACGTGCTCCGTGACAGAAAGCCTACCTTTCCTTGTAGTAGGAAGAAAGCAGAGTGCGGATCTCTACAGATAAATCGGGAACCACAGGACCCTCTCTGGGAGGGGAGGGTGTGACTTAAAAAAAGAAGAGGAAGAAATTAGACAAATGGGAAGAGGACTTTAAAACAACACCAGATCAAATATTTCAAACCTAAACCCAACACCGATCCTTATCATTTAATCTTTAAAAGTTCCTTCACTGCATGAGCCTGCTTGTGGGGCTGCACTTTTTGTCGCACTGCGACATCTGGAATTTTAAAGTTGATAAGAGGATGATGAAGGGAAATTTGAAGAATCATTTTTATTTCCTTCACTGCATTATTTTGTCTTCTCTTCCTTTTTATGAGGTTTGGTTTGCAGGTTATCTCAGTGATTGGAATGCTCTTCAAGAAAAGAAAAATGTTATTCAAACAACACACCCACATTTTAGGTGTTAACATGTTTGCTCTCCTTGATTGCTGCTTTACAGTATAGTTGTATATTTTCCAGTCAGTATGACTGACATGCTTTTGTCAGCAGGTGTTCACGTCAACAGTGTCTGGCTTGTTGTTCCAGCTCATTGCTGGGCAGTGTCGTTTATCTCTTTTAGATCCTGTGATTTGTTCAAACCCGTCTGTCTTCTTTCACAGCAGCGTCACTACAGCTTTCTGCAGGTGACGACAAAGTTGGCCATGAGATTCTGATATATCCACGGATAAGTAAATTTGCAAGTTGTAACTCGATGACTGCAAGTCATGTTAAAGTTTTACATGCTGTTCAAAGCAGTTTTCTTTCATTTCCACATGACACAGACATGACTGCAAATGAATGCTAACGTACAGCAATATCTGCTGGGTGTAAACAGGAGACCGTCCTCCTGTAAAAAACGAGGTTATCGTGCCGGCAACTTATTACGACCCATAGACATGTTTTATTGTTATGTGACCTCCAGCGATCTTCTCCTAGAGGTGTGAGTACATGATGCAGGTGTCACGGTGCTTGTGTTACACTACCTATTTCATGGTATAGTGATCCCTGTTTCACTGTGATGGATTTCCTGGGGTTTGGCCTTTCAATCTTCATGAGGTGACTGCAACACTGCTTCCACTGGCCTGCAACGAATAGTACAACCACTATTTCTAAACCAGATGAACTGAAAAGCTTTTGATTTATTATCTTCTTTTGTTGTGCAATTACTTTGTCAATTTGTGCTTACAGTAGTTTGCAACCTGGCAGCATCTAAATAACTATTGCAGAACCTAAGGCTGGCTAATATATAAAGAGGTTATATCATATCTGTTATACGACACATCTTCTCACATAAACATGACTCTTGAATGAACGCATTATCAGAGTAACTATTTGTATTTGGCTTGTCCTGCATCCTTAAATCTAACCGAGCTCGACTTACAAATAAAAACTGGAGCCTGGATGAGCGCTGCATGCAGACAGCTGTAAATTTCAACAAGTTATCAAAAGATTTTCAGAGATGATGACAAATCGCAATCAAGTTCCCATACACCTCAGAAATAAGCCATTTAATTAAAAATGAATTCAAATTAAGGAACACTGTAATGTATTCTCTGTCATGCAAGATAACTGTTCTTTGCACACTTGTATTGTAGGATAGGTGCGTGGGAGAATAAGTGAAGAGTAAAAATACTGAGAATTAACTCCCACATACTTCCATTTGTCAATGCACATTTGCAAATGCACAAGGAAGGTTACTGTGCTAATATAAGTTAAATAAATGTAGTGATTAAAATAATTTCTAGGGTGTATATTTCTTCTTCTGCTTTTCACTTTACACTATGAACTTATCGATAATTTCTCTCATTAAAGACAAACACAGACAAACACTTATTCACAGTGTTGCTCTGATAACAGGTTCAAAGAAACATCCTTAAGTCTGTTCCCTGCCTGCACAACAGGAGCAACTAAAAAGGATTTTGAAAAAAACATTCTACATCCATTTTACCACCAAAATGCCTGTTACAAACAGTTCCTTATCAAAGATTCATTGGAATTCACTGAGGCATGGAGACGTTTCAATAACAGCCCCAGGGTGCACAGTATTTAATTCATTTCAGATTAGCAGACTTAGAGACACACCCTTGGTAGAAGCATCCAAGGGACTTGAAAAAATGAATGAAAGAAAAGCAAACTGCTTTTTCTTTCCTTCACTCAAGTTAACTTCTCCTCTTACAAACCTGAGACAAGGTTATACAGTTATTGTTTTAGGTGTGTGTGTGTGTGTGTGTGTGTGTGTGTGTGTGTGTGTGTGTGTGTGTGTGTGTGTGTGTGTAATGAAAATTAATTACCTAACAATCTTTCGGATTTACACAGCTATCTTACAACAGTAAGACATCTGAAACCACTGTCAAACAAATTGCTTCTCCAATTATGATTATCTGCGTGATCTTCGCAAGCTTTTGTGAAAGACACAACAAGCGAGGCAGAATAATAAAACTCTGCCTCTATAGCACAGTGGGTACACAGAAGGAATATGCATCTATATTTGCTAAGTATATGAATAATACTATCAGAGAAAACTGCAGTATTGATGGTAATAAATGTGCTTTAGGGGGATATGGTCCCCCTGCCCCCACTGTAAATTATGCTCATGATTACCATATGGACTACTAAAAAAAAAAGTAAACTGACAACAAGCTATTCTGTGGGAACGTAGCATAGGAAGTTCCTGAGATGGTTCTCATTAAAGAGATGACAAGACTGCATGATTTAATTAGGCCAGGTGCCAATTTTCTCAAAGTACTGTTGTCCGTATAAAACTAGAGAACACTACAATTATCGTTGCACTGTAGAGACACATCTCTCGTCTGATTTTTAGAAATATGCAGAGTGAGAAATGCCCCTCTAACATTCCCATTTGAACAGAAATTCTTCCCTAAATCTTAAAAGTTGGCATGTCTTCTCCTGTGGTGACCTTTTTAAAGCTGAGTGACTGTTAATTATCACTGCAGTGTTAGCATCTTTCAGCTCATTGTTGTGGTTGTGCTATTTTGGTTCACTCCCATTTTTTTAAAAAAAAGGCTCTTATAAGCACACTGAAGACCAGCAGAGTTAGCAACTAGCTGGTGAACACAGTGGAGCATTTAGCAGCTAAAGAGCCATATATTTCCCTCAGGTGTTGGTGTAGAGAAAAAGTAAAGTGAATGTTGGACTTGGAGTCATCAGGTGGCAAGAAACACAAAAAAAGAGAACAAGAAAAAAAATCAGTTATTTCTTGCCAAGGCATAATGAACCATCTTACTCCTACAGGCTGCGGTGTGATATTGTTTTCATCGTGTGAGAATGTGTGTGTGTCTGTGTGTGCGTCATCATAACAAAATGTGGTCCTGGAAATACCTACAGTAGCAGGAGGTTTCACAGAGGCAGTTTTGAGTATTTTGGCAGGTTTGCCTGCCTGTCTGTTTTTCTTTCTGTCTGTGGACAGAAAGCTTCACAACCGAGCAAGATACAGTCACGAACCTTACAGGTGTGTAGCTGAGGTAAAAATGAAACCTGAGTTCGAAGATGGGTGTGGTCCAACCTATGAGTACTACGCACCCATGTTTTATTTTGTTTTTGTGCTATGATGAGGTGGATTTGCAGTGTTTCACAAGAACTGTTGAATTCATCCTCCAAACAAATAAGGGACAGTCCACTTCAACCAACCCTCACCATCACACTGAGCTAAAGTTAGCTTGAATAAATCTCACCTCAGCATAGTGCAGTTGTTGACATGTTGCCAAACCTGCATGGATTGGGGAATAATGTTTTCCACACAGGTTTACTTTGCACTGTGATTATTCATTATTGATATTATTATTATTATTATTGTTGGACCGACAACAATTTCACACCGAGTCAAAGCTGTCAAAGTCAAAGCTGTTATTTCTTCACATTCTGTTGATAATCTTGATTTTTTTAATGTTTTAAAGATAGATAGATAGATAGATAGATAGATAGATAGATAGATAGATAGATAGATAGATAGATAGATAGATAGA
>JBBMJY010000008.1:16600673-16615563 GCA_037833715.1 Toxotes lorentzi | reverse complement strand
TAGATAGATAGATAGATAGATAGATAGATAGATAGATAGATAGATAGATAGATAGATAGATAGATAGATAGATGTGCTTTTAAATGAAGTTATGATTAAAACATTGCTCAGCTTTGTTTTGTAACTGCAAAAACAGCCATTGGTGTTATTGTTCATCTAGGCCTCACTCATGTTATAGATGTGCTGCCAGAGGGCCTCAGTCCAGCGCTGTGTGTCTTCAGGTATGTGCGTGATCAGCATGTAGGCTACATCTTCTTCTTGACACTGCGTACTGATGTAGATACTGGGGGAATGGACAGCATCTCCCTCGAATGTACAGACATTAGTATCCTGACAGAAAAAAACACATGCCAAAAAGTAAAAGAACAGCTTTAACTGCAGTTTAAATGAAGCTTATAGTAAATCTGCTACTGATGAAAACATCCTTTTACAAATATATCAGCTGTAGGAAGTTTGAACATGACCCTGCTCTACAGTCCAATTTACTTTCTAACTACAGTTTACCTTTTAACTACTTCATATACCATTACATAATGTAATAAAATAAATGAATAAAGGTGGGATCGTCATCCTTAACAGACAGATAGGAGTTGCATTGAATGCTATTTATCTGTAAGGCTCTACTGCAAAAACTGCCTCAGTACCTCTGCTCTGTGGTTTCACATAAATACTTACAATGTCATGTCACAGGATGCTTTAACATTAGCTAGTATGTAGTATGATGGTAGTCTGTCTGAGGCATGAAAAACATTCCAGTCTTCAGACGCTCACCATTACAACAGACTTCCCCTGCCAGGAAATATCTCATTCATTCACTCTCTGGTATGTTACTGTAATAAATGATACCATCCCTTTATTCATGAGGCTTCGCTCGTTTAGAACCAACCTTTTTAATGGGGATTACAAGTAATGGGTTGTCCTCAGAGTCCAGGTCTTCTTGACTCTGAAAGCAGAGAAGACTTTGCCCCCTGAGGACGCCACAGACATTTTCCCAGCAATTAAGGTCCTCTCCAAGCTGAATGAGAGCAGGGAGTAAAGCAATACTGTGAATGATAGTGTGATAAAAACATCACATGCTGGGAAAATAGATGGAAATCAAGTCACCTTAACCTTGAGTTGACCACTTATGACTGGCTGAATCATGCACAAAGGCTGAGCAGCTAAGCGACAGCACATATTTCCATACAGAGGCAACCAGAACGCACTATCCTCTGGAAAACAAAAGATATTAAGAGTTTTCAAGTGGTGAAGAATTAGAACCAACGGAGGAAAAAGAGGAGAAGAGGGGAGGGGAAAGTAAAGGAGAACAAGAGGAAAGGAGACAAGAAAATTAGAGGACAGGAGAGAAGAGTGGACAAGAAGAGGGGAAGAGAGGAGAGGGTTTGTAACTCACCTGCTGCCATTAGCGATAAATCATGCGTCTTGAAACCTTCCTGCACATGTTCGATCCTCAGTATTGTGTGAGCCAGCAGGTTGTACTTTGGTCCCCTTCACACAGAGAGCATTGGGGGCAAAATCAATTTGACTCTAAGTGAAATTCATTCATAAAATATTTTACACCTTTATTGTTTCAGGGAGAATTTTCATGCTCACAGTGCTGACAGATCAGGGGATAAAGGCAGGGACACGTTTCCAGGTCCTCCATCTCCGCCACTGGAAACGGATCCACAACCAGCTGCAGACTCGAAGGCAGCACGGATCTTTTTCCCAGAGGAGCATCCTAGAGAGCCCCCGAGTCGACTCATTCTCCTGGGTCCTAGAGCCCCTGGGAAGAAATCCTCAACCACACAACTGCTATACAGCTCAACACGAAGCTGAAAGCCAGGACCTACCTCACTGCTGCACACACACAGACATACACACATACAAAGACGTATAAAAAGTCTTTAAAATTGGAATGTACAAAACTAAACTTCTAAAAATGTGTCAATAGAGGTGACATACAATATGATAGTGTCTTCAAAACAGATGTCAGTTAAAGTCCTGTCTACCATCACCAGATCAGTGTCATAGATCTCTGTGCCACACTGAAGCAGGCAGAACACAGCACAGCGATGAAGCTCTGCAAGCAAAAAAACACTACAAACTGTAATTCATCCGAAAGATATTGCTGTACATTTGTCAGGGTGTAGATAACACTTTTATATAAACTTTCATCATAATGATATGTGGCAAAAGGGAAAGTGCACTATGATGACACTAGAAATGACTAGGTGCTATCAAACTCTTTATATTTTAATAGATTTTCTCTTTTGATCAAAATAATCTCACTTGAGGCCTTCATGTTAATCAGTTCCCTTGGTCACACTCCTCTAACTTACCTCCTTTGTTTTTGAAGTACTCTGAGTCTTTCCACATGAGTGGGATTCGCAGGTCTAGAGAGTGCAAATTGTAGTTAGGAGATATGAAAGCCAGATTCCGGTATTTCCATAAATTAGTGGCAAGATGTTTTGTTAATACTTACCTGAAAGGGCTACTTTTCCCGTGCATGGCACTACATCTCCAGGTGTCCTGCAGTTAAGGACACAGATCATTTATCAACCATCCATACATACTAACATACAGTGTAGTATGAACAAGGGATAGAAAAAACAGCAGGAACACAAACACAATCCAGTAGAACAGAACTACAAATTACAGGTTTAAGTAGAATAACTTAGAGTTGAATCAACTGTTACTGTTACACAGTCTCAACAAACTTTAAAATTTAGTTTCCCAAGAGAAAAATTTGTATTGTATGTATGGCATTAAAATGCAAACTGTCCACCATTACATACATATCCTATGTGTGTGAATTCTTTATGCTCCTGCGTAATGTTACATATAAAAATATAGACACAATAAATCAGGTAAACCTTCACATCTGAGCAAATGTCCATGTTGTGTTAAGGGACTCAAGGATTGAAAAAAAAAACAACTTTCTTCTGACCTCTAGTGGCTGGTAGCCAGCATGGCAGTGTCCACAAATACTTCCCTTGTACTTACTTTCTACACTATAACTGTATAACAATTTATATCCCTCTACACTGGTCTATTATCTATTAACCCACAACTAACTACATTACGTCCTTGCACTCCATCTGACCTGCATCCCACTCTCTGCAGGATTTGAGCTTTCCTCATCTCCTGGAGTTGGCTGAGCAGGGCCAGAATGCGGGCGTTGCAGGTTAGCAGGCTCTTTGAGGCCTCCAGTGCCTGCTCTCTCTGGGAACAGGCTGCCAGTAGCTTACTGGCCCCCTCCCGCATTCGCACCTCCCTCTCAATCTGCTCCAGCACCTCTTTGTCCTGCCCGAGATTTCAGGGAAAAAGAAGATTATTTTAATCCAAACTGTCCATATTCACATTCTTTTCATCAACTATTGGATGGATTGGCATCAAACTTTGCGCAGTCATTCATGGTCTCCAGAGGAGGACGTCTGTAGGCCTACTGACATTGGCGATACCCTGAATTTTCTTTGAGCGTCACCACAAGGTTGACATTTCTGTTTTTAGTGAAGTGTTTTCACAACTGTTGGACAGTTTGCCATGGAAATCTGGAAATAGCAAATTAGCATACTAACACGCTAAGCTGAGACAGTAAACATTTTATCTGCAGAACATCAGCATGCCACCATTATCATTGTCAGATAGTTAGCATTATAGGCATTTAGCCCAAAGTACAATTGTGCCTGTATAGCTTCCTGGAGCCGTTAGCATGGTTGAACACCCTTAGCAGAGAAACATCATGTGTCATAATGTGAGGGAAGCGTGATTGGTAATTCCTTTTTTCCAGTTGCTTCTTATGATACACAGTAACAAACATGACTACCCACATGACGTCAGGTGGTGGTCACTACAATCCGCCTTGTGACTTTAAAACAGCCTGAAGTTTCTGCTTGCAGCACCTTCAAACACTGGCCTGTTGCTTAAGAACTCATGGGGTGACAGTGTTTAACACTCTGAGATAAATCAGTGCATCACATTAATCCCTGAATGAAGTCCAGCTGTCAGAGCTCCAAGACTAAACTGATTTCAGGTGAGCTGGTTAGACTACAAAGCCGTGAGATGGTGTTACCTTTTTCTTTGTAACTCCAGGCCTCATCATTCTTTAATGGATAAAAAGAACAAGACAGTGTGTATGGAGCGATGGAAAAAAACTATTCGCTTTGAATTCTTTATTGATAGTTCACTTAGTAGCATGTTGTGCTAGAATTTATTAGTAGGTGTGCATTTCAGTACACCGTGGTCCTCTGAATGAATCATCAGTCAGTGTGATACACTTCAGGTGATTGTGGTTATCAACATTAAACTATGAAATACATATTATGAAAACAGCTTCATCTGTAATGTTCTATAAGATTTTTAGACATGCTTCACAATGGACATCATTATTAGTATTATCTGTTGGTCAATACCACATATTTGGACACAGTCTTTTGAGGTTTACCATGTATTAACCAGCCGTACAGCACTTGCTAGAAGAAGTACAATTTTAGGGATCAGAGGGTTGTTACATAATTCAGTCATGTTTCCTGAGCCTAAGCCTTGTTGGTATGTTGTGATTTAATTAGGAACAGTTTCCAAATAATTACATAACCTGTACCTCGCTAAGCTAACTCAAGAAAAACATTTTAATGGATAATTTGTTTATTTTTCTTATAGTAAAAACAGTGACGCACATTTTATTTCTGGGTATTTATTAAATATGTTCGATTATACTTATTATTACTAAGATTACTTTTTCCACAGAAACCCAGAGTATGCATTTAAAAGAAATCCATAAATGAACCATGAGTAATGTTATATGTGCAGATGCTTTTGATCCTTTTCTGACAAGTTACCTTAGAAAATTTGGTTTTTATGAAATGTTACATTTCAGACCTAGCTTTAATCAAAACAAAACCGTACAACTCTACATTTCTATTTCAAACCACATTAATCAGAAATGCAAATAGTACAAAACTTATCTCCGTTCACTGACCTTATTGTTCATGTTCCTTCTGTGCAGTGCCTCAGAGGTCTGCTCCAGTCTCTATGCAGTCAGCAGGGAGTGCAGCGAGCGGACTGACTAATCCTACAGCTGACTACAACAGTGTTCGAGTGGACCTGAAGACAGAGCAGTTAGTTACTCAACACAGAGATCAAAACAGTCTTAAGCCTTACTACAAGAGGTTGCAGCATGAGGGATTAGAGTCTCAAACCATGCGTTTTTTTATTCCGACACCTCTATCGCTTCCACCAGTGAATGTTTAAATATACAGTGATTCACTCACAAACACACAGTACTTGAGTATCTACAGTTTATTAAATATAAAGCACACAGGTTGCTTCAAAACTAATATAACATACAGTATACAGTAATGTTCCATTTTTAAGTGACACAGTCAGAGAAGTGTTTATGCTAATGTCTGAGGCCATGAACCGTGAATAACTGGATTGCAATGTTGTATGGTTCAATTTGTTGTTACTTTACTGTGCCTCAAAGTGTAATTCCTGTCTGTGATGCACAACCAGGAAATAAACAAGGCATTGTGATGTGTCAGTGGTGACGAAAACATTCAAAGTGGTTTGTCACAAGTCCCGCCTGCCATATGTGTCACGCCCATGAGCTCTATCAGAAGAGGCTGATGTAGAAGCAACAGAGGGACAATTGCACAACACCAGTATCCAAAACTGCACAAAATTCTTAATGCCAGGAGGTGATCATATTTTCATAACATCTGCGGTATTCTTATAATACTGCTAGTACATCATAATAAAGACTGAATCCAGCGGTGGTGGACGAACACTTTAATTCAGAATTCACTGAAAGTAAAGTTAAGGACAATGTTGTTTCAATATCAAACATAATAATCTGAATGCTGTGTATCTGTACACGACCTCTTTAAGCAACTGATCTACACTATATACACAATAAAAAAAAATGTCTTAACCTATGCTTGTTAGCAGTTACTTTCCTTAAATAAAGTTTAGCTACCTCTGCTCTTTATGGGGTCAATTTGCAGAATACGTTGATGCCGTTGTACTTAATTATATTGTGTATCCGATGTCTGTTTTCTAAATGAAAATCCAATTTTAAGACATCCTTTTTTATCAGATACAAACAAAAATGTGTTTCTAAATTATAAGAAACTATTAAAAATTTGCATAAAAATATACAGAAGAGGCATTAAAAAGGTAAACACATTTAAATGTGCAACTGTACATGTTGTCAAGTAATCTGGTTATGTTTCTCTTCCTGAGACCCATGTTATGGTCTGTGTTAAAACGGAATATGGCAAAAAAAAAAAAGATAAAAAAATCCAAAACCAGTTTTCAATTGTACAATATTTACATTGTCACAGCTGGTTAATAAACTAATTAAGAAAACTGAGGCTTGAAACATAATGAATTATTAGGAAAAAGCTGCCACCTCCAATCAAACAAGTGACAGACCAATGCTTGTTATTAATGTGACTATTCTATTTTCACATTCACATGCACTTTGAACATGTTTACCTTATATACATGTTCAAGGTGCTTGTGAAAGTGAAAATGCTTTTGTTATTAAACTTCATTACAACGGCAAAAAAAACAAAAACAAAAAAAACAACCTTTAAGTTATAAATTAATCTTCACAGATATAATGTCACACAAAAATGAAAAGGAAAAAGGTAAGCCAATTCTCTAAGGCTTTTATCCCTCTTCTACTTCTGTAAAAATATCACTTAAGAAGTACTGAGACACACTGGTGGGCTCCTCCTCTGTGGAGCTGCTCTCCACACAGTCACTTTGCTGGGAAGCCGAAACCTACAACAAAGAAGAACAAAGGATCAGCTGTAATCAATTCATTGTGGGTGTATAAAAAATCCACCTCAGCTGTTAACTGAGAAGGGCTAGGAGTTGAGTCTGAGCATAGTCGGTTGTGGTCAGTGACCTGTTCAATATCCACCTCTGTTAGTGCTGGTGAAATGGTAGAAGATGCTGAGCGGGTGTCCTCTGGCAGCTGTGTCACATTGGGAGTGGGAGCGACACTGTGTGATGTTGAAGCTACAGGTGCTGGGGTGGAGCGTTTTCTCTGTGTTTGTGGAGTTTTGACCTTAAGGCCCTTGGAGGCTGCTTTGCCAGATGAAGGATCGCTCGAAGGGGCAGTGCTGTTCATGGCAGAAAGGAAAGAAAGGGAATCTTTGTGTTTTGTGTTTTCTTGGTTTATGACCAAATTCCTGAAAAACTGACGATAATCCCATCTGCCTCTACTGTACTTGTGCAAATTAGCAAATGCTACCATGCTAAATCTCTAAACAAAAATGGGGAATATTAGCAGCTTAAACAGCAGCATCTAACAATGGTCAATGCAAACACGTTAACATGCAGATCTTGACATTTAAGTATATCCTCACAAAGCTGAGAGTGTGGCTGAGGACTCCTTAGTTCCGTTTGACAATGGGCAGATAATACTATGCTTCAACAAAACGGGGGAAAGCTGAGACATTTGAATATATTTTGAACTGCTTTCCCTCACCTATTCTCAGTGCTGGTCCCGCCGGTCTTCGTAGTCTGGGTCTGTGCTCCTGAGCTGTTATCCTTAGGGCTTTTCCCATCTGCCGGAGTCCCCTTTTCAATGTTTACATGATCACTGCTTCTTTTCCGTGGCTCAGTGACGATCTCGTCTGCTTCTGCAGTTGCATCAAAGGCTTCTGGCTGCATGGAAGGGCCAGGAAGTTCAGAGTCCTGGTCGGTGTTCGTAGCGAGGGTCTTGCTGGTTTGTTTCTTCCTTGAAGTATTGGGCTTAACCTGCAGTTTGGCTGGTTCAAAGAGAGACGTGTACATGATGAAACAGATGTGTCCAGTTTGCCGGGAGTGCATGTGATGAGTATGTTTATCCTTTGCATACCTCTTCTTCCAGTTCTTGTTGTCAGTCTCTGCTTTGTAGGGATAATTTCAGTCTCATAATTATTCTCTACAGTCTCTGATAATTTGGGTGGCTGGGTTTTTGTACTCTCTGTTCCAAAAACATACAAAATCAGGTTTAACTGTCAGTAATACAACATGAACCACTAGTTTAAAAAATGACAAATAATATAATCACTCTACCATGTGGATCCACTGGATTCTCCATGATCGAATCCTGGTGTGAGTTAAAAAAAAACACAGGAAAACCTGATAAATACAGGTATTTTAATCATGCTGCAGATACAGGTGATTCGTTGCAACTTCACTTACTAATTTTGCAGCTGGGTCTGGCCCAGTGTCTTTTACACTGCTGGGGCCCATTTGACCACTCTCCTCTGTGGACATGGGCACAGGGACATTAGAAAGAGCCCCATCTCCCATTTCAGCTGCCAAACACTCTCCATGAACACTGCTGAGGGGTGAAGAAGGTTGCAAAATCAGACACCAAACAAAATAGACTCCATGTCTGCCTGGATGACTAGCCGATAAAGGCAGGGACAAACCTTTGTTGCGGTATTGATGCATCTGCTACAGGAAGATAAGGAAGAGGCTCAGATGCAGTGTCCACCACATCCCCGGATGAGCAGACTGGGATCTCAGTCAGTGAGAGGATGAAAAATGGTTCATCTGGATCTGAAGGCACCTGCTCTGACAGCACTGGGAGGGGGATGAGAGAGGTTTTCACCAAAGCCACGGTGTATACACTGTGTATAATTCACAGTTCAAATCATGTGATGTGAGTGATCTGTGTTTGACTTACTGTCTGGAAATATTGGGAGATTTGGATGACTTTGGGTCTCCTCTGTATTTAATGTTGATGCGTTCTAGGATTAAACGAATCAGATGAAAACACTTCAGAAATAATCCTTGAATGTGGTAAGGGCTTCACACCACACGCCACACGGCAATGCCTCGGCGTAGCGTTTTGCTGGTACTGTACAGCAGCTGTTCCCGACCTTTTTTGTCAGATGCAGCCCTGCAGTCCTGTCATTTTTTTCTAATTAGATGAGCTTCTCTGCCATCTTTTAACACTACCCCTGTCAATTGCAGAGGTACCCTGTGAAGCATAAGCCTCCCTGGTTGGGAATCAGTGATATACAATACAACACTGGTGTGTTGGTGACATCTGATGAAGAAATATTGTTCAAAGCCAACACACATAACTTGAGAGGAATTTCAGAACAAAAAGACACTGCAATCACAGATACAATGCTCAAAAGACATGCCACCTCCTGCACATATCAACTGATATCTTACCTGAAAAGAATTGTCCGGTGCTTGTGTCACACAATCCAGAGAGGATCCCGCATCATTTGGAGGGGAGTCATGTTCACTCAGTTGTTCAATAATTTGTGTCAAACTGCCCAGCAAGGCCCCAGCATCATTCGGAGGGGACTCTAGGTTACTCTGTGGTTCAACAGCTCCCTCTACTGGCTCCTGAATACCAGGTTGGAGTTTAGACACAGGTTTGTGGGCAACTGAAGCATCCACACCTTCTGAGTGTGTACCAGGATCTGTGAAAAAGAAGAACCATTAGTGGCAGTGATCATGAAAATCTGCTCAGCATTCTTGGTGATAAGGTAACTTTTACTTTAAAATGTCAAACCTTCTGCTTGTGTTGTGTTCTGGTCTTGTTGGGGTTGTGGAGGTCGACTGCTGCGTCCCAGGTTGGGTTTGGGTTTAATAAGCCTGGCTCTACGACTTTGAAGGGCTTTTTTTGAAGACTTGGAAGAGTCAGTCAACTCTGACTGTGTATTGTCAGCACTTTAAATGGGGAAATAAACAGTTACAAGAGAAACTTCTACTAATAGTTCATCTAATACATAAGGTTGTAATTAAGACAGCAGTATTTACATTGTAAACTACCTTTTGGAGGACAAAATGTTGACACAGAATCAAAGACACAGAAAACATGACTCATGTCTTACCTTTCGGCAGATAGAGATTTGTCATTTGATGTTTGATTAGTTTCCCTGGTTTCTGACCACTGTTGGGCTGCATCTTGACTTCTCAACTCTGGGTCACTTTCCGATGGCTGAGGACTTCTTTCTTTAGGATCTGGTATGGAGTGGACATTAGCAGCCAGTACAGAATTTATTTTTGACTCCGTGGAGCCACCTTCTGAAGGGTGAACATCTGAAACTGCAGTTGGATCATATGTTGGTTGAGCATTTAACTCTTTAAGTGTGGTGGACATATCCAGCTTGTAATTCCCTTGTGAGGCAGGTCCAGCCTCCACTCTGTCATTATTTGACATTCTGTCCCTCGTGGGTTCCCTCTCAAATGTGGACTTTTCACTGCTTTTATCATCAGGAACTGAGTCTGTCAACGTAGACCGATTCTCAGCAACCCAAGATGTTGCTATGACAACATCATCGGAGGATGAACCCTTATTATTTGTGCTGTCTAGTTTCTTTTCTGTAGGTACAGATTTTGTTGAGCTGAGTTCTGTATTTAATGGACAGTGTGTTGATGTAATATTTTTACAGTCTTTTTCTGTAAATATCAGTTCTGTTTGTGAATTGTTCAAAGGTTGTTGTTCTGAGGTTTCATTTGAAGAGCGGTCCATATACTGTTGTTCTGGGGGTTTGATGATATTCTTTGGCTGCAATTTTGTTTGTTTAGTTCTGGTGGATGATCCTAAATTGGGTTTAACCTTGGGAAGGTGTCGTCTTCTTTGAGGTACATTTGGTTCTGAGCTTGAGTTTAGTCCAACAGCTGTCTTTTGTTCCACAGCTGAGGACGATTCCTCTGTGGGTTTGTGAGTAGTGCATAATTCCAGTGATGGTACTGAAATTGAAGCAGTGTCACTACTTTCAGTTGGTTCAGGATGGGTGATACTGCAAACTGGCAGTGTTTCTACTTCTGCTATTGTATTGTCAGCAGATCCAGGTGCTGAAGTTGGGATGGAAGGTCTCTCCACAAGCTGCACGTGCTTGACAGGCTCTTTTGTGGTTTGAGGTTTAGACCGAGCAGTTCTTGATGTCTGTGCTAGGTTTGGTTTGGGTCTGACTTTTTGTAATCGACCTCTCCTCGTCTGGCATGTAGATGCAACTTCACTCTCTTCTTTCTGACTGACAGGTAAATCTTCTGCAGGTGCAGCACATGTAGTAGGATGATCACTACTCTCTTGGACTCTTGGGGCTGAGTCTTGTCCAACTTGTGATACAGTGGCAGCTGAGTCAGACGTCATCAGGTTATTACTACTCTCAGATGTTCCCTCATGAGTTGTCCCTTTTTCACCTGTGGGCTCAGACACTGACCCTGTGTATCTGGTACTGGGTTCAAAAGGAGCATCAGAAAGTTTGTGGTTTTCTGAGGCACTCTGATCTGATGATGCTGCAACAGAGTATACCTGACCAACAAGTCCAACATCTGTATCTGTCCTTTTTGCCTCAACTGTAGACAGTTTCTTTGTGGGTGTAAGAGTAGAGCCTATATCAAATGACGGTATACAAACAGGACCAGTGTTTTGGCTTGTTTTTTCAAGAGAGGTGCCACAAGTTGATTCTGATTCAACCTCTACTATTGTGGAGATTGAAGCTGGGCTGGAGTCTTTCTCAACAGAGTCCTTTGTAGTTTGAGGTGTCGGCCGAGCGGTTCTTGATGTCTGAGGTATGTTTGGTTTGGGTTTGACTTTTTGCAGTCGACTCCTTCTAGACTGGCAAGCAGATGCAACTTCACTCTCTGTTTTCTGACTGACAGGTAAATCTACTAAAGGTGTGCTGAGAGCAGCAGAATGCTGACTGCTTTCTTGGACTGGGACAGAATCTGTGTTTGACCCTAGTTCAAGTTGTGATTCTGTGACTGATGTGTCAGATGTCGCTGAATAATTAGAGCAACTTGAAATTATTTCAGCGTGAGACATCAGTTCTTCATTTGAGGACTCATGTGTTGACTCTGTGTCTCTGCTGGTTTGTTCCCCACTGGGTTCAAACTGGGCATCAGAAAAGCAGTGACTCTGGTTTTCTGAAGCACTTTGATCTACCAGACCCACAGACATCTCCTGACTGGCAGACAGCTCTTGTGAAGGTCTGACTTCAGTACAGGAAATGTCATTTATTAACGTTGTTGAAGATTCTGGCGTCGTAGGAGTTGTTTCTTCAGGAGCTGATACTGAGTCAGTTACTTGAAGGTTGGCAGGCTCTGTGTTGCCCTCTTCAGCTGTCTGTTCTGTTGATGTGTCTGGTTGGGACTTGGACTGTGCAGTCTTTGAGGCTCGGCCTAGGTTAGGTTTAGGTTTCACCGTGGATAAACGTCCCCTCCTGGGCTGTGGAGAACTTTTCTTTGAGCACTCTGGACTTGACTGTAATTGAGAGTCCATTTCAGAAACAGTGCTCTGCTCAGCACACATCTGATCACTGGTTTTAATAATGTGAATGTCACCATTGTCTGCTGTGCTGTTTTGTATCTCCACAGAAGCAGTAGTCTCTGATGCTTCTGTGACTCCATGAACAGACATAAGAGAACCTGTACTGTCTTCCTCCTGTGCAGCAGGTTCTGATGCAGCATCCTCTTCTAGTTGTTGCCTGGTCTCTTTCACACTGTCTGATGTTGTCCCTGCAATTTAACATAGCGGTACATTTTAATTTCACTGTAATTTACTCTTAAACAAACTAAACCCAATTCCAATACGAGGACTCTTGTAGCTTCTGTGTTTCTAACCTGTTATGTGATCTTGTACAACTATTTGATTCTGTGTTGACTGAGGGAGATGAGTCAGGTTGCCAATGGCCAACAGGGTTTGAGCAGCCTCATTGTAACTCTCGTCCTCAGTTACTGAAACAAAAAGATCCCCACAAAAATGTACTTAGATGAAATGAAATTGTCTAAAAATATGAGTAATTCACTGTGGCAGCTACTCAGAATATCTCTCCAACATACCTTCTGTGTGTTCTGAAGAAAGGAAATCTATAACGTCCTGCAAGGGAAACAAATACATAGTAAGTCATTCAAAGCTCCACATATAACCCCGGCTAGTTGTGAAAGGATGTGATGTATATGGAAAATAAGTTTTTCAGTTCGGTTACAGTTCTTTGTCATTTTCTTTATACGTCTTTATCGGCTGATTACATCTAGGCACACAAATGATGCTATGAGTTCACCCAGCTCAGAAAAACATGAAATATCAAGGATGCATGCATCATTGTTCAAACTCAAATTTGCATTTAAAGTGTGCAAAAACTAAACCGAGCTGGAAATGGTGCCAAGACACAATGTAACTGTGTGATCAAACCAGAAATACATGCAATAAAACTGAAAAAAGGAAAACACGGTGAGAAAACAAGATTGCATTTTCATCAATGTGGATAAAACTATATGGATCAGATTTTTAAGATAAGACCTCAGAAATCAATAAACTGTTTAACTGGGGATAATGATTTAATTTCACTAGTATTACATTTTAGGCATGGGACACTTACAACTAGCAGATCCAACTGATGTTCACATGGTTCGACTGTGCCTGTCTCATATTGTGCCCGCTCGCACAAGGCATCAGGGCACAGTGCATCTTGGGAGATGCCCAACACATCAGGCATATTGGCCAAGATATCAAGCTATGGGTAGGATGGGGGGAGTCAGAGTGGAGGGTGTGAATTATGGAATGTAGAACCATGCACAAAGAAAAACTAATGCAAAAAAAGAAAAAAATGATGTAATAAATAAATAAAATTAATTGATGCTGTGTATCTGTGCAAGACATAATGGGAAACTATTTGTCATACCTCCTCCATAGTCTCTTCCACCTCTGAAATCACAGGTTGTGGGGAGCGCAAGCTGGCAGGCACAAACACAGGGGCAATGCTGTCCTTACTGGGGCTACAGGCAGGATGCTCCTCCTCCTCAATCTCCTCGTGATCTGGCTGCTTTTCATCCTCATCATCACTGAACTCTGACTGAGAGGCCCTCAGGGTGACCAGTTTGGGCTTTTTGGACTCTTGAGCTGATGGTTGCTTTGATGATCTTCCCCTCTTGGCTGTGCATTTGGGTTTAGGTTTGGCAGCAGGGGCAGCGGACCCCACTGGTGAGGTGGGAGTGGTATCAGAGGTGTGTGCATTTTCTTTGGCAGGGTAAGTCAAGGGCTTGGTGGGCTTGGGCACTCTCCCATACCTACAAAACATAATCACACACTGAGGAACCACTCATATCCCATTATATGCCATTTTCTAGTATATTATACAGTAGCTTCTGGCTACAATAATAAAATGAGAAACTTTCAATAAAGACATGAAATATTTTGAACCTGGTCGGTCTTGGAGGTTGAATGGTGGCGTCCTCTTCTTCAGAGGAAATGTCAGCATTGGCTGGCGGTGATGGATCTTTATTTGCCTAAAAGGTTAGTTAATTACTTTCAGTGAGGTGAAGTAACAATGTGTAGAAAGATCTGATGGCTGAACTGAAAATGAAATAATAACCTGCTCTTCTGTGGCTCCATCACACACAGTCTCATCCCCTTTATCTGGCGCAGTCTTCGTGGAGGGTGGTGGAGGCTTTTTACCCCACTTCCGGCCCAGAGGTAGTACTGATTTTGGTGCTCTGGAGCGTGAGAGATTAGCTGGCTTGATTGCAGTGTCCTTGGATGCATTCACATTCTCAGTCTTTTCAGACCTGGTTATTAGGCCAAAACAAGAGTGTTTTAATCCCAACTTGAAATGCATAAAAATGCCTTACTTAAAACAGCATTTTTAAAATGTGATTACATGTCTGAATTTGTATGGTCTCCAGGAAGTGCTGCTTCAGTGTCTTCAGGTGTGCAGGCCTCGCCTGAGGACAAAAGCAAAACAAAATTAGCAAGAGCAAAGCACACGTGGAGAAAAAGGGAGAACTTTGGGCAAAACCATTTTCTGCAGCCACTTGGCCTTTTTTTTTTTTTTTTTTTTTTTTTTTTCTTCAACCAAAATTAAACCTTCAACACTGCCCCCCCCAAGGCTTTGGTTTTTCCTTTTCCCCAAACTTTTTCCCAAAAACCAAAACCAGA
>JBBMJY010000008.1:16574821-16600573 GCA_037833715.1 Toxotes lorentzi | reverse complement strand
AAAAAAACTCTTTTCCTCCACCATGCTCTTCTAAGCTCACGGGGGGAAAAAGGGGGAAATTTGGGGGAAAACATTTTTTGTGGCCACTTGGTTTTTTTTTTTTTTTTTTTTTTTTTTTTTTTTATTAAATCAAAGTTAGACTTTAAATATTGCTCATACCAGTGCTTTGGTTTTTACTTTTCTACAAATTTTGTCCAAACAGTCAGGGAAAACAAGCTCCCACAAATCTCCATATATACATTATTGAAATCAACCAAGTTTTCTAACAATCAAAAACAGTTTCACGAAATAACTGAACGCTCCTGTACCTTGTTTGTTGCTCTTTTCACCTGTTTTCTTTTTCTTATCATTTGGTTCCTCATTCAAGGCGGACTCTCTAGTCTTTCTTTTGCGTTGCCTCTTAGGCTTAGATACAGAGGTTCCTCCTTCATTACAGAGATCCTCATTCTCTTTCTCTCCCTCCTCCTCATCCTCCAAGTCAGGAACTTCATTTTCATCCTCCTCTTCTTCCTCCTCCACATCACTCAGTTTCCTTGCAGTTTTTTTGCCTGTGGAGGGAATGAGAACACACAAGGAATCGTTGAATCAAGACAAACTCGGAGAATTGTTTTCCAAACAGATATTAAGTTATGAAGAAATAATAAAAAAACTCACTGAGCATTAAAAATGATAACAACACATCAATTTACCCTTTGCCTTTCTCTTGTGCTTCTTGGGGGAGTTCTTATCTGTGAGCGACTTGAGTTTCTTCCTGTTTTTCTGAACCTCCAGAATTTTCTCTAGCAGCTTAGAAAAATACTCTATGTCCAGCTTGCGCCTCTCTCCTACAAAACAATCAGCAATAAATGCTGCATCAAAATACACACGGGGAGTTTTAACAATTTGTCATATTTAATAAGAAAAACAAAATTAACTTACTGAAAGCTTTATCAATCCTCCAGGCATTCTCCCGCTCTTCTTTTTTGAATTTGTTCTGGAAGTTTAAATCAGTGCAATTAACACAGACATTTTCTAAAGATTTATTGAAGCAGTGAGTGGCCTCTTCGTTATCATATTCTATAAACATATTTTTACCTGTAGTCATCACTGACCTTTATCTCTGATCGAGCTCTGTGAGGAAATAGTTGACAAATCATGGAAAAGTCTGTCCCCACCATACTAATTGCCAGGAAGAACATGTCTGTCTCTGATGAAAACCGGCAAATAATCAACAAATTAAAAACAAATATGAAACAAGGCATCACAGCAAAATGTGTGTTATGAAAATATTGTAATTAAGGATCTATATCTATAATCTGTGTCAGCTCAACCTTCACTGGACCAGGGTTTCGAATAGGTCCCTTTCCTGAAGCTTGAGTAAGTTGTAGTGGACCCACGCTCAAAGATGGGGTCTCGATCGTGTGCTGGGTTTGGTCCTTTAGCTCGCTGGACTTCCACCGTCAAGCTGAGACAAAGGATATTATCAAACTACCAGTTGGGTAGTCAAGTGTGTACAACCTTTTATCTACAACAACTGAGCAAAGGGAAGCAGATCAACGTGAATGAAGGCCTTTTGAAGCCTATAAAAGTCGACTGACCTCTCTTCATCAATGATCAGTGAGCCATCCTCTGCTACTTTGACCTGGGGAACCATGAGCGCTTCTTCCTGCTCTTCCTCCACCACCTCCTCTTCCTCCACCCTCGGGCTGGCTATTTTAGGGAGGGCTTCAGGTTCCTGCGCTCTCTCTGGAGACCTGCAAGGATTACATTGCAAACATCAGGCAGAAGGCAGAAGGCCGGCTGTACCGGCTGTTGAAACAGACAGTGATTACTAATATAGTATAGTTAATACTGTATGTATCATTTTGCTGCCCACTATTTTTGATATCAGTACAACTTTAAAGGAAAGAGACTGTAAAAAGATGATGGGATAAACTTACTCTTCTCTTCCTGGTGAAGGTGGGACCACAGTCTCATTCTCTTGAGATGAGTCTTCTAAACTAGAACTAGAAAAATCGCAAATTACAGTCATAAGACAAGGAGCCCCATAAAAAAAAAGTTTTGTCAAATAAGACCCAGGATAATCAATAGAAAACATTATTTATGCAAGTAAGGATTGAATGTTCCATAAGCCTGACAAAGTTGCTGAAGAGACACTTACGTCATGGGGTTAGACAGTGGTAGATAACGGATAAGGTCCCTCATTGTCATTTTGGCAGGATCTAAAGTATATTCCTTTGCACGTGCCTTAGCTTTCTTGAGTTTCTGCAACATTAAATAAGACCATTGCTTTAATTTAATCAATCAAAATATATCTAGCAGTAAATATCTGATCAATATGTTACCAAAGTTAGAAAGCACTGACAGTGAGGATAAGTATGTTTACAGAATAATCTGAACTCACCTTTTCTTTGTGTCTCTCCTGTCTGAGCAGCTCTCTGAGCTTTTGAGCCTTTGCCAGCCTCTGTAAGTCGGATGGGTCATTCAGGAGTCTACTCAAGGAGAGCGCTGATGGTGACAGTGAAAGTCCACTCTTCGATGACACTAGAGTCTTGGCCTTCTCTGATATTTCAATAGCTTCTTTGTCTGGTAGTGAGGGGGGGACTTTATCTGGTGGTCTGGGAGGAGCTTCTTTAACCTGACTGCTTGTCTTGTTTTCTAACTGTTTGCCAGTGTCTTTCGGCAGATCAGTTTGTTCTAGTGACTCCTCAGCTACAGGGACAGGTGAAGGTCCTGCAGAGTCAGAGGAGGTGGGGGTGGGTTTAGGTCGCACTTTAGGATGCTTGCTCTCTCCTGAAGGCTTTCGTCGCCTTGGGGACTGGAGTCCTTGAGGGGCTGCTGCAGTCCCAGTTTGGGTGGATGTTGTTGGCTTTTCAAGGTTTGGGCTAGAGACTTCAACAGGAGTTTCACAGACTGCCTTGACAGGAGACTTTGGTGTCCGAGGAAGGGTGGAGGGGCGGCCTGGGGCCACTTTGGGCTTGACAGAAAACCGCTTCCTTCTCTGGACTGCAGATGCGGAGCTGGTACCTTCCCCATTTTGGTCATTGCCATCCCTAAGCAGTAGTAAGAACAATCATTTTGGTTATACATAGCATCAGTAGCAGTTAAGAAGCCATTTAATATTTGTTACTCACCCTGGGGCTGTAGGTTTTTCTGATGGAGTAACAGCAGCCTTGGTATCTGTCACAGCAGTAGGAGTGCTGCTCTCACTGACGTCTCTGGGCGTCTCACTGGCCTCCTGATTTGATGAAGGGGCGTCCTGAGGTGTTGCTGCTGTTCTCCCTGCCGTACTGACATTGGGTCGAACGCTAAATCTTGACCGGCGAAACATTTTGACCTAAAAAAATGCAAGATGCAAAAAAAATGCATCAATAATCCAGCAGTACAACCAGACAACCAGCTGAAAGTTACACTATTACTAAAGAAAAATTAATCAGAGGATTGTGAACATGAGGTGCAGGGTAAAACAGCAGGATTGTGACACATGAATTACACATACAAATATCAGTTTGACAGTAAGTTATAATTACTTTGGTTCAGTTTTCACAACAGTTTCAATGTGCAAAACTCTTCAGCACAGTTTTCAAGGTAATTGACAGGTAGGTTGTTCTGGACAACTTGCCACAGTTATTCTGCGGATTTAGACTGTCTCTCCATGTAATCCCAGGCTGACACCATGACCCCAGGACTCTGTGGGGGCCAGACCATATGTTGTGGGCCTCCTTGTTCTTCGTGACTGTGCATGTTTGGGGTCGTCTGCATGTGGCAGAATGAATTTGGGACTGATCAGACGCTTTCCTGATGGTACTGGTACCCAAAAACAAAGGACTTTATTTCCTGATTTGACATATTTACACTTTACCTTTGCATGCATGTGAGATTGCGCAGGACAACCTGAGAAGTACAGAGGGATTTGCTGACTGAAACTCTGTTGTTATTGATCGGGGAGTCGATGAACCACTAATATGTCTAAATGCGGTGAACCATATTACAGCATTTGCAAGAATACACTGATATATGTAACGTGCTGTTGTGCAAACCTCAGCCACTCGTTTGACTGGCGAGGACTAGTGACGTTGACAGCCGAGAAGCCGTTAAGTCTGGTCGTGAAGAAAACCACCAAGGAAATATCACCAGAAGTTTAGCAAGCTAACACATATCATGCAAACGAGGGCAGGGCGTAGAGATGAAGACGCTCCATAAAGCCCAAACACGACAAAAAGTACACAAAGATTGGCACAGAACTCCCATGACAGGACTTGCTGTTATGCGGGTCTCCCAGACTTGGACCGTCCCGTTGTTACTACCGAGAAGCTGAGGCAGCTACATTTGTCCTTGTATTAGGTCCACATGCGCACCTACATACGGACGTACCTGTTCAAGGAAATGCCGTCTGCAGGGAGACACAAGCCTTCACCTAACGACGACGAGTAAGCAAATAGCGGACTCCATGCACACGTTAATCCGCCATGTCTTTTTTTTATGACGCGTTATTTTTTTTCCGTGAGTGAAATGGCTCATGGGAAATGTAGTTAGGTTGCTGCACTGCACTTGATGAGGCAAAATTACACGGTCTCTGGGCAAGACCGGCCCTAGCCTTCTCACGGAAGTTTCGCAGCTGTTTGGAGGATTTCTAAATATCGTCTTTAATGACCAGTGGTGGAATAAGTATTGACATATATTTTATTTTTTATTATTTTAAGTAAAAGCAACGCTACATCACTGTTAAAAAAAAAACCTCAATTTAGTAAAAGTCCTGCATTCATAATGTAAAAGGAAATACAATAATATGAGCACCAACATTTAGCTGAAAATATCAGTTTTGGTTACATCAACATGTAAGCAGCATTTTTATGTTGTAGTTGGAGAAAAATTATTTTTTTATTCGATAGCTTTACTGATAACAATCAATCACATTTTATAAGATGATCCTACTAAATATTTTGTACATAAAATGTTAATCTTTAAAGTACATAAACTAAAGTACTAGAGTACATAGGCAGATTTGGTGGGATAAAAAGACAATACTACCCTCTAGTGGAGTAGAAGTATAAAGCAGAAGAAATTGTAAATGGTAAAGTACATATTCCTCAAAGTCAAAATGTCACTACAGTAGAATACATGTATTTAGTTACTTCTCACCACTGTTTTATTTACTTCATGTTGTTAGTGCAATAATTGGTAACATTAAGAGAGGCCAGTCTTTGCATTATGGGTACATGCTCATTTTGCTTATAATATTTAATGTACTTTTACTTAAGTAAAATTTAGACTGTGTGAAATTTACTTATAATAGAGCATTTTGCACTGTGGTATCACTCCTTTACTTCAGTAAGGAGTAAGAATGTCTATATGCTTCTCCTACCAATGATCTCCAGTCTTTTCCTTTGACATTACACTCTTTTGTGCCTATTGAGAACTTTAAAAAAAATATATAGATCAATAATATAACCTTTGACCTGAACTCTGACCTTTGATTTCTCGTTGTCCGCGTTCCTTCTGTCTCACACAACAGTGAAGTATGAGCCAAGGATTAGTCTGTGGTTCAGTTATGTTCTATTTACTTCACTCATACAGTATTTCCACCTGTTTACCTAAGCTCCAGTGGATTGCAAACTGCTGATTCAGTCTGAAGAGGGCAATGAACTTGTCAACACCTTGCAGCATTCTGATTGAATTATTTTATTTCTTTAATACACACAGCATCAGCAGAGAACCTCTTTGGATATGCCTTCTTTCACACACCATGCTTCTTTCTTCAGCAGATCATGACATAACATTTACTTCTTAGATCAGTGGTCTTCAGAAATAAGGGAACTACTGATTGGACAGAAAAAAAAACAATATCACAGGTGGAGGTGTAAAAGAAGGGTGGATCAGGGGCAAGGTTTAGAAGGGTTTGAGATTTTGGATTGTCTTGCACATGTAGCAGATTGTCCCACAGATGTTATTGGATGAGAAGATCTCCATTTGCTCCATTTATTCTATTTCCACTGTAAGGAAACAAGAGAAAACAGTGAAAATGATCTGTACCAAGAACAGATAAAACATGTTAAAAAACAAAACACTTACTTGTGGACAAAGTTGTGGTCAAGCAAAGGGGTTTCCAAAAGAATCGCCAAAAGCAGCTGCTGAACCAGAAGTCTGCCCAACAGCAGCAGTCTGCTGTAAGATTGATTAAAAAGAAAGATCAAAATTATAAATTATTTATGTGAGCTGCTTGATATGGTGTAATTTAATGTCTGTGTGTTAATCTCTGTACCATAGTTACAGGTGGCATTCCAAACGGACTGGAATTTGGGGCCCCAAATGCTTTATCAAACATGTCCTGATTGAGGTCTTGTCCCTGTGCTGGTGAACTGTTTGCGATGGGAGCAGGAGAGAAGGCGGCATCGAGGAGGTCAGGGTTAAAGCTTGGAGCCAAGGCTGCAGCTGGAGCAGGAGCGGGTTTAGGGATATCTAAACAGGCATATTACAACAGAGGGCAAAATTAGAGTCATGTCAGCTTGTAAAGTTTATCTCCATGCATTATGCAGCTGGTTTACCATTAACAACTGGTGACATTTGATTGATATCAAAGTCATCATGATCTGCAGCATCCTGAGGCAGGCCCACTTTATTGGAAAAGTACATATCAAATGCCCCTGCTTCGCTGCTGCTGGAGGACGGAGCAGAGTTGGACACAAGCTCCCCTTTCCTCGCTGGGATGGCTGGAGGCTTTGCAATCTGGAAGTCCTTGAACATGTCCTTTCCAGTCTTCTTCTCTTTATCTCCAAGTGGGTCCAAAGCTGTGAAGGCACTGTTCTCTACCTTTGGAGGGGCCTCTTTAGCGGGTGGCCTAGGAGGGGGGCGTGACGGGCTTTGCTGGTCACCCATTGCAGGGAACGGGCCTGAGTGGAAAGGATTGGTTATTGCAGGCTGACCCCAACCTGGGACACCAAGTGGTGCGGCTGGTGGAGGCTGACCCCAGGCGTGAGGTGGGACACCAAACTGAGATGGCATCTGCTGGCCCCAAGCTGTGGGTGGTATGGGTAGACCGCCAAAGGCAGATGGCTGTGGGAAGTTGGGCCTGGGGCTGGGAGCTGTCACTCCAGGCATAGGAAACATGGAGGGTACAGTGGTGGAGGCTCCCCACATGCCTGCAGCAGGGATACTGGTGGTAGCTGGAGGACCTAACTGAAGATTCCCTGAATATGAAAACATTGAACATGGAAGTTTAAAGGGAATGAAACATAAAGCCTGAAAACACATTTTCATCTGAGACAAAGTTTCCCTCCTGTTTATTACCCAGTGCAACTAAGGAGGAGGGAGCAGAGTTGGCAGGTGTGTTGCTGAAGAAGTTACTGGAAGCAGATGATCCCTCAGAATTACCAGGAGCAGCAAACAGCTCTGCCCCGAACAGGTCACTTGATGTGGACTAACAATAACAATAAAATAAAAATATGAAGTAATGTTGCAAACACTGACATCATTTCAATACAGCACATGGTTATTCATAAGTTACAGCAGCAAATTATTTACAATACTTATGTATGTAAGTCAGAAGTAAAAACTATTTACCTGAACACTGATACATGTGCATGCTTTTCCACTTACCAGTGCTTTTATCACTGTAGCATGAAAGTTAGAAAATTGATTATGAGCAGAGACGACAAAGGGTGAGGTTGATTGTTCATCAGCACAGTCAAAGTGTCATTTACCAAAGCTAGTTAGAGAAGCATGTGACCACCTGTGCATGCATAAAGACAGAACGGATCCAAACAACAAGCCCTTAACCACAGGTTTAAATTACAGGCCTTGCATCTTATGTAAACCCAATGCATCCTCTAGCATTTCCTGTCAGACACCAATGCATAACCCAAATGCTTAGAGAAGGAGATGTTAGCAACTAGTTATACTCTGGAAAATGTGCAGAAACCTCATTTTTAGGCATCACACATGCAACTTAACTATGATCGGTCCAGCTATAGAATTTCACCTTTGCACTCCTTCGACCTCGTCCAGCCTTAGAGCTCTGCGGAGGCGGGTCTATGACAACTGAATCCTTGCTATTAGTCACAGGAGGTTGTGGGTGATGACTTATGCCGTTAGTGACAGGGGAAGAGGAGTCAAAAAATGGGTTTTTTGTTGAGAGAACTGGTCCAGAATCATTTCCATCCATCATGGTAGTTGTGCTGCCTTGAGTTATTTTGCCCCCTAGTGGCCACTGTCCGTTACTGAGAGCAAGGATCATAGTCTTACTGGTTAACCCATTTACCTGCTGACTAAGGTGCTCAGAGTTTCCATTAAAACCACTGTTAATAAGTGTCTTACTAGTGCTGCCAGCAGTGCTGTTTAGGTGACTGGTGGTGAGGATGATCTGTGAATTCTCGGGTGCTGACCGAGTGGGCGATTTAGAAAGGGGGTCATCTCTGAAAGGGTCGCTGTCTGGTGTTGGAAAGTAGCCAAATGTCGAGGAAAAAGGATTCTCTGTATGTGGAGATGCCCTACGGTCAGGGGCACAGGAAGTTACAAAGGAGCTTCCCTTTATGCAATTTTGATTGCTGTCAACTTCAGTGGAAAAGTCCAGCAAGAGAATATCATTAGAGTCCTGGTTAACATGAGAGGGACAGTGGGAGAGAAAAAAAGATTTAGAAATCAGTTCTGCAAAAGGAGATAAGCATATGTGTTAACACAATAAAAAATGAATCACATGGTGTGAAAAGACATGGCAATTTAAAGCTGCTACATGCAGAACATTCACCTCAAAATATCACTCATATTAATCTTGATGGCAAACCACATTCCAGAGTTCCAGAGAACATTCCAGCTGACTTTGGTCAATTTTTTGTTGACCAAAGTCAACAAAAAATCTTTTTCATGGATTCTACCTGTAGCAGCTTTAAAGGTTTGATGAATGAGATTGGTAAACATGAAGCATAAACTCAATTCTTAAAAGATTCTTTTACAAAAAGCCTAAAATTGACAAACTATAAAATCTGATGCACAAAGAAATAATAATGATTATAATAATAAGAAAAAAGAATTAAGCACAAAACTTTTTAGAATTGAGTTCACACAAACACACACAAAAGAAGTGATCTGGGAGGTGCTGAGGTTATTCAGTGGAGGAATTTTTTTTCTTACAAACAGAAAATCAGATCTTAGAAATGCATTTTTGACCAGAAAGAGCACGTAGCAAAGCAGACTGTTAATATTGCACTTACTGTATCAATATTATGACTCATTTTCTGTTTGCCAAAAAAATCTTACTATAGAGAAAACACTGGATAAAAACCCTATTTAATTATTAATGTGTGTAAAAAGTATAAATAATAATAATAATAATAATAGATAATAATACTGTAAATGCCCAGCTACACTTCATTGACAAACTATAATTCCACTTTGTGGTCCAGATAAAGGGAACATTTGACACTACAGCACCACACTTACATTTGGTGCCTGAATGTCTGGGGGGGTCGACATGGCTCCAAAAAGGTCAAGCTGCTCCACTGGCTGGAAGTCAAAAAGAAACAGAAACATACTGTATTTATCCAGCTACTAGAACCACTATAACAGTGATTTTTTCTATTCAGTGTTAGGCTGCAAACAGAGCAGGAATTCTTACTTGGGCAATTTTAACTTCACCTTCCATATTTAGCAAGGCATCGTTCCCATTCTGAAAACAAAACAAAAACAGGAGGTTGAAGAAAGGGAGAGAGAGACTATTTGAAGAAAGCAAAACCTTCCAAGTGTTTACCTCAACTACTGCACTGCCATTTTCACCCTGTAAACAGAGGTAGACTGTTAATGATTATACTTATTTTCTTAATTTCCTGAGGTGCATGTCTTTTTACATCATTTCAATGGAATGTCTGAAGATGTGATTCCTTGAAGAAACACAGAGAGGCAGTGTTGACATTCAAGAGGTGCATACAGTGTGTACCCTGTCAACCTTCCCAGATGACCACACCACATGCTTTCCTTCCAGAAAGAAAATGTTCTCACTGTCCAACTTTTGAAAAGAAAAAAAAAAAAACATTTTTCCAGTTTGAAGTCAAAAGCTTCTGAGCCCGTTACCTTCTGTAAGGCCTCTGCCTCTTTCTTCCTCATGTTGAAGATAACCTGGAAGAGATCTTTCAGATCAATGACCAGGGGCTCTGCCTGTACGGTGGAAAAAAAGACAGCACATTATCACTGTTGTCCATTAGGTGTTGTTATTCATGCAGTTTATGGTATTATCAGTGTGAATCAGTGTTACCTGTTGTGCAGTCTTTATGGCAAAGAACTGATGCTGTCCCTCTGCTCCACACACATATCCAAATGCCCTGTTATCTGTCACATCTCTAGCGATGAAGGAGATCTTATTCACCACATGCTCGTGTTCGATCACCTACGTGACGAGGACAAAGGTTTTATTTGCATTGCAAACAAAATCTGATGAACTCCGGAGTCTGATCTGGCAGTAAATGAATGAAACAGCAGAACTCACCCCTGATTTCTCATCAATGATCTTGATACCCGACATGGAAATATTGACCCAGATCCTCTGCTTGTGTTTCCCTTGGGACCGAGCAGCTACTGCCATGCCCTAGAGTGAAAACAAAAACAATCTTTTTTCTACTTTTGTAAGTTAACAAAACATGACTGCTGATTTAAACCCAATATCTTTAATGTTTCTGCACAATGTCGCCCTCTGCTGTGAGGACTCATCTACAGCAAACATAGTGTACTTGTGTAAGGCAGGCATTGAGTTGAATCAGCTGCTGCAAAATTTGGAAAGAACAGTGCCTGGCAAGCATGACACACATTTTTACTTGCAGATGACCTCTAACAGGAGAAAATACACACACATGAATCTCAAAGCTAGCAGTGCAAAGTCTCTGGTGTCATGCTGCACCTTAAGTTTCATCATGGAGTCCTGACACATCTTGTCTCCCCTGGCCTCTGGCACGTCATCGATGCCAATCAGTTTGGCCTTGTACCTCACGCCATCCCCTTGAAACCTGCCCAGCAGGTACTCATCTGTCTTCTCTGGAACTATGAAAAAAATTAATAAAAACCATTCTGTCAGATTTTAACTTAAAAATATCTTAAAAATAAATAGGCAATCCAAAATTCTCACTAAGACATGATCATGAACATGTCCTCTTCCATAATTCACCTTTCTTCTTTTCTTTCTTAAATGGGACCTTGGATGTGGCTGTTGCAGGGGAGGCAGGAGGAGTACTGGGGGTTGAGCCTGTAGATGGGGAGCTGTTGCTGGGGTCGGTAGGGACAGGAGCGCTGTTCTCCACCTCTCCAGACATGGTGTGGAGTGAGCCTCACTGGACAAGAGGACAGTCAGGGGTAAAAGCAGACGGCAGCTCTGTGTTCAGGGGCAGTGAGGTCAACCGGGCAGATGACTCTTAACACCCATACATGCTTCTCTTGTTATTTGTCTGGAGCAGAAAAAGTGAAGTGGGAGAGTGTGTGGTGTGAGTAAAAAAGGAGAAGATGAGTAGTCAACACTCACTCCTGGTGAAACTGCAAACTACATTGGACTGTAAACAGCTGCAGTTAAAATTGTTTGTGAGTGATAGGAAGGTTTTGTGAGTAGCTGCTGAAAGGATATTTTGCACATCATAAACAATCATTTTCTTTTAACAATCCACAGTAAACATTTACAACCACAGAAACAGCCCTCAGAGGCAGAAGCATAAGAAGGCATATAACCCATAAAACATCATGACCTCAAATGGTCAAGTACACCAAAAACACACACACTTTAACCCAGCTTTACACATGCTGTGTCAGGTGTTCAGCTCCTGTAAAGGAGCACATTAACCTAAAGATAAAGAAGGTAATGCTCATAGTCACCTCTTCATAAAAGTACTGCACCGTTACTGAACTTCTTATTTATTTAGGATGGAACAACTGGGTATCAATATAAATGTGCAGATGGACAAAGAAAAACACATTTTCTAACCATTGTCACATCTTCCAATTTCTTACCCCCATAAAAATCAGTGAGCTGTGCTAGCTGTGGTTCAGACTAGCAACATGCTCGTCATCTGTATCTGCATATCAACAATAACATCATCAGTTTAAGTGCCAACATACTGACATCAGTCACAAACACCTCTGCATTTAGTCACATCACAGTGGATCAGAGCAGATACTACAGCAGCTGTTTCACCTACATCTCCTCAGCTATGTTAAGTGTAACAACCTACTTTTATGTAGATACACCACTGTCATCATTTAGTAATTTAATAATTCAAACAATCACAATAAAGTACAAGCAATCACATGCAAGTCAGATCAGATTTAAAAAAAGAAAACCATAAAGGACTCCTGCTCTGTACAACCTGTGGAATACAGCCAATGTACACATAGCTCTGTGTGGGACATACGTACCTTTAGGACCACTTCCAGAGTCTGCACTGGCTGGTATATCAGTGTAAAGAGGTTGTGAGCACCGCAGGACAGACCAAAGGTTGAAAGTGAGCAAAGGTTGAGCAATTACCTCAAGTTAATCTTACGCTAGCAAAGCAAAAGATCTCGTGATGCCCAGCTAATCAACTATAAACGGAAATTGGAGACTTTGGAATGATCATTTACTCATAATGTTCTCATTTCCAAGCTGTCTACAAAACCTATCATTGTACTTGATATAAAGGTGATGTGGAATAAAATGATGGTGATGTGGGTTAAAATGATCCTCAAAAGAAGGCAAATGCCAGGTCTGACTGTTTTCATTGAAAGACAGAAAAGATTATAAAAACACAGTCCAGTCCAGAATTATTGTTTATGGTGAAATAAATAAGCAGCTATTCGTTTGATTCATAAAGGAAATGAGAGCTACACAGGATGAGATAACATAACAAACTTCCAGGTCACTGAGTGCGTTCCAGCTTTGTGCCAACATTTACCTCTCTATGAATCACCTCTGACCATTTCAGACACCGAGACAAGTACACAGAGAATTTGTCACTTCAAAAGAGAAAAGTTGGCTTGTGAATTGGGCAAGTTTTCCTTATTCAAGAAATCCTTTTATGAATGCTGTTTGGATCACACGAGCTACTGTGCAGCTGTAAAACAATAAAAACTTTTTTATCTGCCAGCACCAGTTTTTAAAGTCAGGGGAACAAGCAGGAAAAGCCCTTGTACGTTTGATTCCCGACATTTAAATTCCTGCAGGGCTCAGATGCTGTTTTCGCTGCTGCACAAGGACGCGTGGAAAAACAAGACCCTAAACACTTGTTGATGCTCCATTTACGCAAGTATGACACATGATTGCACTTGTACAGTAACCCCAGTGGTGTCAGAGTCCCACTGGCTGGAGGACAGGCTAATAAAAAGGGTAAAATGTCAGCTGTTCATTGCAGATTCATGTTAAAGGATTACATTTTAACAAATAACTCAAAAGGCAGCCACAGCTACCAGATGGAAGGATGAGAAGGAAAATCTGTTGTTTTTAACAGCATCCACCGGTGTCATGACACAGAGAGCACTCAGCCACAGAACACAAGTGCAAATTCATATTTGTCAGCAGAATAACTGCAGTGCAAAGGCAGAAATGTCACAATCCTGGGCCGTCAGGAAACGTAAACTACTGCACATCTGGAGGAAATCAGGGAATGACTCAGTCTGCAAGTGAATGAGATGGTGAAATACCACAGGCCCACTGTGAACAGAGAGCATGCAAACACTTTCATCCAAGGGCAGTTTTGCTCTAAAACTAGGAAATCCATGTGGATGCAAAGTAAAAAAAACTTACTGAAAGTCACAATTGTCTCAAGATTAAAAAATATGATATGTTCTTGTTCTGAGAGGAAAACTAACATCGACTATGGTTTGTTATTTCATCAGTCGAGGCAGAAAAGGACCAGGAACTGAGTCACAGATGAAGCAAAAAACTAACTGATGCGCCATCGATGAAGTTTGCTTGAGACTGAAGCTCAACTTTTCACAAACCTTCTTAATATTTCACTAAGGATTTTAGAGCCGAAGCCAAATAACAACGTTTTCTAATCCAAAAACTGCTTCAAAACGACTACCTGTAGTGCTCTGATAGATCCTTTATTAATGCACAGATGGAAAATACAGTTCACAACACAATACCGTACCTGTTCGAAAGCGCGCAGACAGATGAAGTCCTGCTGTGGAAACGGTTTTCGTTTTTTCGTTGTTCCCGTGATGCCTCCGCGGCTCCGCTGCAAAGTGAGTAAAATCAAACACAGCTTCGGAGAGCGAGCAGGAGTCAGATCTTTTCTGCTAAATGCAGTGGACAGAAAGGAGAGACTGCTGCAGACTCCCAGTTTAACCCTTCACTGACTGACAGACCTAACTAACTGCACATTTCAACTGGGAGAGGGGCGGTCTCTCACTCTCTGAGAGTCGGTCATACACTAACTTAAGTGGGTCATGAAAAATGTTGCGTCCACAGTAGACCTAATGTCATAACATGTTTGTTTGTTTGTTTGTTTGTTTGTTTGTTTGTTTGTTTGTTTTAAAATACAACACAGTTTAACAATGATGGCCTGTTTTGATCCCCACCACACCACCTCTGCTTGTATATTTGCACTTAAAAAAAAAGAGAGACTTGTAATCACAGGTTTGTGTGCCCCTAAATAAACTGGTCATATGTGGAAGGGGTTATTCCTAGTGATGAAAATTATCACCTGATTCTGCAGTTCCCCTCAGTTTTATGGAACTCTCCCTGCTGTTCCATCAAGCTTCTGATTACAATAAGAAAGCTCTAAAAATCCACTGCAGGTAGAGCACTACCTGCTGCCCGTATAACTGACATACAGTTAGTTTCTATCTCCTGAACATGTTAAGTATTTAGAAGCCACACATTTAACTCAGGCATCGATAGAGACCAAAACCAGAGCTAAAATGAAACAAGATTTTTCTTGCTGAAAGAAACGTGACTCCAAATTAATGCTAATGTTGCATCTGTTGGATGTGTAAATATGGAACTGGCTAATAAGCCACATCAGCTTAAAGACTGAAAATATCAATGTTATGTTTACAGCCACTGCAAAAAACAAAAACAAAAAACTTTTTTTTTGTTGTTGTGGCTTTAATTTTCCAGTACAGTGACTTTCCAACTAAGCCCCTCCTCCCAAGCATTTGTGGGGACAGTTAGCCTGCATTGTTATTATTTTAAACATCATATGTTTCAGTATAACCGTCGTTTTAAATG
Organism: Toxotes lorentzi; assembly: GCA_037833715.1. Lineage (NCBI taxonomy): Eukaryota > Metazoa > Chordata > Actinopteri > Toxotidae > Toxotes > Toxotes lorentzi. The sequence goes on along the minus strand of JBBMJY010000008.1, from coordinate 16,585,419 downwards.
AAATATGAAACGTGGTGTGAAACATATGATTTTCTTTTGTTTCCATTGTGTAAGGGGGCAGACTGGCTAGAAAATGGCAAAGGGTTGGCTGAGACCAAGAAAGGATCCCTTGTTGCTCAACATTTGAGGCAGAACTTTCTTCCAACAATGGCAGAAAACCATGAAGACATCCCACCTTCCTCTGCCGGCACTGTGGCTCCACAATGCTGCATGACTTTCAAACCGAAAAGATAATTCATATCGGAGTAACAGCTGAAAATGATGTGCAATGAGCATCATAACATGAAATGTAGAAAGAGTGAAGGGAGAGAAGAGCCAGAGAGGAAAGCTCCACTGCTGCTGACACAGCACTTTTTTTTTTAAGAGTAGGCACTACATTTCCTCTGCCATGCACTAGTCTTATGGCAATCACAGTAAATTGATAGCTGAAAAAAAGCCTTCATCTTCCTCTATGTAAATGTATATTCTGCTTTTGATACCATGTGGTGATTCAGCCATGTAATGACAGTTTATATATTTGCTGTCCTAAGCCCTGAGTGCCAGTTAGTGATGTTCCCAGGAAGAAAATTCTTAAGTCACACAGGAAGTGTTTTGTGTCATGTTTGCAGAAGCATCAGTGGATGTTTGTTTAGGTTAATTAAGAGAAGAAGTGTGTAGTTACTATAAGCAAGGGTAGCCACAGTTAAAAAGACAAAGAACTCAAAGATCTTTGACAGGAAAATGTAAAGCAATACAAATAAACTTTTGGGAAAAAAAACCATCTGTAATAACTGCACAACTAGAGTAAACATCAACACAGAGATCTGCACTAACATGAGCAGTGATGTCAGTGTGGCGTTTTCATGTGAACTGGTGGGTTTTACATCTGTAAATCTGTGTGTTTTCATCACTATGGTGAGCCATCGCCTCACAGGTAATTAGCGTGTACACGTCGGACGTAAATGAGTGATGGTGACTTAAACACCAGATAAACTCTGAACAGCTGATTCTGTGGTGTTTGTTTTACTCAGTTTAACAGTATTGGTTTGTGATAATGTTATTGTAGGCAATGTGCCATTTTCTGTTATTGCTAAGAGCTCATCTTTTATTGTGTCAATATTTATCTTTACATTTTATAATAAAATCTCAACATTTCTACACATTTAATCAAATATGTTATATATTGTTCTACACATATATTCAGTCAGGCACCATGACACGACCATGAGTTTTTGAATTCACAGATGGAAGCTCTGCCACCTTTTGTCGGACTGTTGATGGCATAAAAAACTGAAACCATCACAGAGACATCCAACCAACACATGAGAACAGCCAGATATGACAATAACATCTGCACCTACTTCAAACAAGATCCTAGTCATACTGTATACAATCATATTTACATTGCATCCCAAAACCGGCATCCCATAAACAGATCATTATTTTGGGAAACAAAAAGAAACAATGTTAAAAAGTTGTAAAGTGTACTGTATGTTGTCGGTCTAGAGATGAGAAATGAGGGAAGAAAAGGACAGAGGAAGGATGTCCTTCCTGGCTTTGTATCCTGCGTTCTGCTGACAGAGGCTGGTTTTAGGAGATGAGCCCCACAGAAACCAGATAATTGACTAGATGAGAATATGTTTCCCCTTTCAGTCACTAACCAAGGGAATAAGCTTTTTCAAAACCCTTTGTTAAAAATCTAGAGCTGTCAGATTTGTTTACTCTTGCCGGACCCTGTAAAGAAATGCTTGTATCTGAGAACATGTTGATGATATTTACGTAGAGCTGTTCGGAACTTCAGGTTTTTTTTTGTATCCGTTCACTGATTTCATGTCTATCAATGAAACAATGATCATGCACTAAAGACAGTCACGTCACGCAGTTACAAATTATGTTTTGTAGAAGTCAGATTTGGAGACTGGTAGAATCTTGTCTTCGGTGACGTGTTTCTCTGGTTCAGCTTCACTGTCTGATGACGATTGGTCAAAATTATGGTTCCTTGTTCTTCTGTATGTGATTCATTGTCTGTTTAGATCAGTGGCACACCCAGCACAACCGCACACTAGAATACAGGAGGGCATGTTGGACATGTTTCTACTTACTCATGTGGAATTCAGGCTCATGGGAGCAGTAGGAATCCTGGTGGGAAGGGGAAAAATTTGGGACACCCTTTTCAAGAAACAGACAACAGAGGGCACAAGTCAGCACAGACTTTAGACATTAGAGAATTTATTTTTATGATAGAATGCTGACAGAGACAATCTAATGGGAAGTGTCCTTTCCTTAGTTTATGACAGGAAGGCCACAATCCAAACATCAAGCATTTAGGGCGTGAATCCTGGAACCGGCTGCCACCGCAGCCAGAACCTAAGATAGCCACTTATCTCCAGTCCATAATTGAGGTAGGCTTAGATTTTATCTTCTCTGTTCTTTTAACTCTCAGCTGCCATCACAGCTCTTGTCCATTTCAGTCTAAAAATACAGCACAAAGCAGTAGCACAACTGGCAGTGCAGGAACCAATGTCATCATATTTTGTTGCACATGATGATTAGATTCTATGGGACATAGTGTGTAAATTACAGAAAAGCTGACCAATAACCTCCACAAGTGTTTCCACAGAGTACCAGCCCCCCCCCCCCAAAAAAACAGGAAGTCTTTCTAGTCAGGAGAAATATTGGCCAAGCACCTTACCTACCCTCTAGTTTCCTGAGAAAGCTGGGAGGAAACTGCCGAACCTCATAAAAGTGGTGACTTCAGCACATATTTGTGCCTCTCCAGCGGGCCATGACCACATAGCCCCTAGTCTACCCCAGCTCTGCTTGCAGATAGAGGGAAAGAACCAGGACAGGATGACTTTGGAAACATCAGGGAATAGTGTTTATTTAAGTCAGCAGAAAATACTTGTCAACACGCTGAATATTCTGGAATTTAACATCAGTTTTACTCTCTCGTATAGATAAAAGCAGACATTTGTCATACTCTCAACAGTGCCAAAATTCTGTATCCATGAATAATGAGTCACCTGATCATGAATGATTAGCTAATTTGATCATAATCTTAATAAATCCAGTACTTTTAAATACAGTACTGCTTTCATCTCTCCACACTGAGACAAAGTCTGTTTTCTCTTTTCTTTTTCTTGTAATTTATACACACTGCTCTCCCTCCTTTTGAAGAACAAAGTAATGCAGACTCAGCAAAAGCCTCCCAGATCACATGACAGATCATTAGGTGCAACAGTTTAAAACTTCCTGCAAGTTGTGCAAGGCTTGTTTATATATATTAACAAAAGAAAACAGTGTTTGATATGGTGCAGAATCACATTAGTACAAATATATGCAGTATTTAGTTATTATAGTCACTTTACTGTGTGTGTTTCTTCACCCAAGATACATGAACAATGTGTGACTGGAAGACTTGGACACACAATACTGAATAATGCCATGTCTGTTCAATGTTGCCATCTTGTGGACAAAGAGTTGTATCTCAGTACAAACCTGTGTGGCAAGAACCTTTTCCCTGTGCATGACAGTTTATCTTTAATATTGGCTGTGTGTGCCTGATTGAATTTTGAAAGTCTTGCCATTGAGTTTCCCAATTTCAGATGGTGACCTAAATGCACTGTTGGCGTATCTAGTCAATGTATTACAACAGTCAAAAACAGTCTTCTTTAAATATTTGCTCTGCCTTGCTGTAAACCTGCCTGGATGGTTGCATAATCTGGGAAACACAGCAATTAACAAATTGTCTGCAGTTAGCATTCTAGAAATAAAAACTGGAACACAAGTCTCCAGAACCCTGAGGGGGACTGAAATTCATACAAATATGACATATAAAAATACATAAAAGTACAACCAGCTGCTGGACCATGAAACACAAATTAAAATAATTTCAGCACCACGTCACATTAATTTCATTTTGTTTCATGAACCTGTTTTATTAGTTATTAGTCATTTTTGTTATTGTTATTACTATTATTATTACTGTTGCTTCCACTGTTCAGTGTCTCGGACTTTCATCTTCATCATCATCATCAGAGCGGAGTTTTGGACAAACATAGCCAAACAAAAATAACAGTTAATACCTGACTAATGTAATATAACAATCCTGCTGAGATGATGAAAAGAAATTAATCACTTTTATGTATTATTATGTTCTTTGAAGAGGCTTTGCTCACACTGTTAGGAACAAAAAATACAGACAGGATGAGTAAAATGTTTAAACTCTGCTTTGGAAGTTTCCAAGCACTGAATCAGTTTCCCTGCGCCTGAAATCCAATCTATTGACTTTCTTGACAACAACACGGTCCTTTTGCAGTCGGATAATCATTGACAGATAGGTAGCTTAAAAGATTCAACAGGCAGAGATGCACAGGACCATTTGTATTTTCAGAGGTTGATCATGAGGACTAAGGTTGCTCTCCAATTGGGCTTCTGTGGCCTGTATTTCACTCTGGCGCTTCTTGGAGAAGGAATGTATGTATATTTCCTGCTTCATTCTTGCCTAAGCATAGTAAGGATGTTGTTTTCAATCACTTACTGTGGATCTCAGTATATCAGACAAAGTTCATTACATCTAATGTGTGTATTTCAGGGGAGAGGAACCTGATCCGCCAGCAGTGAATTGTGCATGGAGCCACTGGACAGAGTGGAGTTCTTGTGATCCTTGCACAAAAACCAGAGTGAGTATGCTAAAACTGTGGTCAGTGCCAGTGGCTGCAAAACTCAATTCTAAACTCAGTCTAACCAGAGTACTAGCTAGTAACAAACTAATTTGGTTACTTTTTTCTATTTCTTGTAGTTGAAAAATCAATTTTGATGTTTTAACAAATGTTTTTATACCACATAAATAAAGTGGCAGCTAAAGCTAACCATAATAGAGAAAAGTACCAGATCCTGCTGAGTTACTTGAAGCTTAATTTCACTTCATAGGCCTGTGTTTGAGAATCACTACTGTAAGCAGTAACGTGGATGCCTAACAAAGCATATCATCTGTGATCCTCAGAGACGTTCTCGAAGTGTAGACGTGTTTGGCCAGTTTGGAGGCGAGTCTTGCCAAGGATCACTTGGGGACAGGATGTTCTGTATGACAGATGACAGATGTAACCTGCCACCGCCCCCTGTTTGCTCAGACTCGGAGTTCCAGTGCGAGTCAGGTACTTCAGATTGTTTTAAGTCACCTACAGTACCCCTGCCTTTATTTTATTAGGCCCCATAAATTTAACTCCCATCTTTGCACAGGTTCGTGCATTAAGAAGAGATTAATGTGCAATGGGGACTATGACTGTGAAGATGGATCAGATGAGGACTGTGAACCTGTGCGTAAACCATGTGGGTCAGCTCTCCTGGAGAGCAATGAGCAAGGCAGGACAGCAGGATACGGGTAAGAGAGGGTTATTCAAGATCTAATTCAGTTTCAGCTGAAAGAGTCAGTGTACGATAATATTCAAAAGAAGGATTCTCCACCACAGTGGAAAGCACTTACATCAGGACAGGGCATTGGCCCATTCATGAAAGAAAACATACTTTCTTATTTTATTTGAGTTTTTAAACAATAGAAGATATGTAGTTTGGAACTGAATAATACTTAAAAGAAAACATTTTAGGAAATATGCTGAGTTGTTTTATTGCCAAGTTGACTGAAAACAATCAATACCACTTTCGTGTGTGGGCTAAAAATGGAGCTTGAGTCAGGAAACAGTTTTATAGTCAATGGACAAAGATAACGAGAGGTATCAATGTAACGTGTCCCATTTCACATTACACAAAAATTCAAACTATCCCTTTAAGTCCAAGTAATAGAATGTATATTTGAGTTGTCTGCTCAGGTAGCTATGTAGGCATCATGCTGTATATAGTCTGAAAGTGGTCTTTGTGTCGATGCACCAGAATCAACGTCTTGGGTGCAGATCCTCGAATGAACCCTTTCAACAATGATTACTTCAACGGGAGGTGTGATCGAGTGGTGAATCCAAACACTGGGCGGAATGACAGGCTTCCCTGGAACGTTGGTGTGCTCAACTATCAGGTCAGCCACAATCATTTTTCCTATTGTATCCTGAGGGTGCACTCACCAATTTTCTGTGAAATTATGATGAATGCATGTTCGTGAGGATTCTACAAAACAAAATCTGTCTCCCCTTAACTCCTTGCCTTTCTAGACTTTGGTGGAGGAAACAGTTTCTAGAGAAATCTATGAAGATACACACAGCCTTCTGAGGGAGATTCTGAAAGAGATGACTGTTAAAGTTGATCTTGGACTTTCCTTCAAATTTAGCCCAAGTGAGGACTCCTTGTCAAACTCTTCTTTGAATCTAAATGTTGGGCACAATTTTCAGAAGAAAACAATGCTTAAGGAGGTCTCAGAGAAAACCACCATTAAGGTAAATATGAGCCAGGGACAATTCCCAGATAGCAAAATTACTCTGGCGAATACTTGTGCCACATGTAACTCACACTGCAGTTTGTAAGTAATTCACAGCATGCACAGCAACATTAAATTAACTAAAAGAGAATGTGAATTGTGTAACCAAGAATCTCATCTCGTCTGCATCTGTATGCACTAAAACCTCTGTCCTGCACACTTAGAACAAGAGCTTTATGCTGGTGAAGGGAAGAGTACAGCTGAGCACCTACAGGCTGCGCTCTCGTGAACTCAAAGTGGCCGATGAATTCCTGGAGCATGTCAAATTTTTGCCTTTGGAGTATGAGAAGGGTATTTATTTTGCCTTCCTGGAGGACTATGGAACCCACTATACCAAAAATGGGAAGTCTGGTGGTGAATATGAGTTGATCTATGTTCTCAACCAGGACACCATCAAGAAGAAAAGTATGTGTACCTTAGAAAATGTCTAAATTTTTTAATTCATTTTTATTTTCTGTTATGAAACTTCTCCCGTCTTACGCTGATTAGCGTTCATTCTCTTTATTTTATGATTCTTGCAGATCTGACAGAGAGAAGGGTTCAAGATTGCGTCAAATTAGGGTTCTCGGCAGAACTTAGTGGTCTAGGAAAACTACATCCCAACATGGACGAGTGTGAAAATGTAACATCAAAACACGGAGGTCTGCTCCCCATGTATTTCCTGATGACACTGATTATAAAAGGGAAATTCATATGAAAAAGACTAACTTTGGATGGTTGCAATAACACAGACTAACTTAATAACACAAACCTAACTTGTAAAACCTAACTCTGTTTTCTTATGAGGACATTGTGCACAAATACTGCAATGAGTTTGAGTAAGGTTTACACTAATGTATCAATTATGCAAAGTTACTAAAAGTTGGTCTGCTGCTCGTGCACAGATAGCGATCATGGAAAAGCAGTGGTGGACAAGGTGATGACATCAGTCAAAGGAGGTACTCTAGAAAGCGCTGTAACCATGAGGGCTCACTTGAATAAGGAAGGGGTGATGGACATCACTACGTATCAGAACTGGGCACGGACCATCACCGACGCCCCTGCACTACTTTACAGTGAGGTAGGAGCCAATACATTAGAACCAAACAAATGTAATTTCTCTGCTAACATATTCTGGCAAGTGAACTGATGCACATATTCTATTTTTTTCTGGCAGCCAGAGCCCATCTATATGTTAATTCCATTGGATTTACCTGGTGCTAACTTCAGGATAGCCAACCTGAAGCAGGCCACTGCAGACTATGTCGCGGAGTATAATGTATGCAAGTGTAAGCCTTGTCAAAACGGTGGCACTCTTGCTCTGCTAGATGGAAAGTGCTTGTGTCTGTGCCCTCACCTGTTTGAAGGTATGGCCTGCCAGAATTTCAAGGGCGATAAATCTAAAAACCCAGGTAAGAGTGAACAGCTGTATCATAACATAGAGTATCCCAACATATCAATAAGGCCATTCGGATCACTTTATTTTTTATGTGTTAATTTGGAAAATGTTTTACAGGTACAAGGCCCACTGTTAATCAGGAAGGTAACTGGTCATGCTGGTCTACCTGGTCTAGCTGTACTGGAGGGAAACGCACCAGGAGACGCAGGTGCAACACAGATGGGCTCCAGGGAGCTGTGTGCAGAGGCGACACCAACAATGAAGAATTCTGCTAAGAAGAAACATGACCATTTACCAAACATAGTCTCTCTTTCTTACTCTCTCTGACACACAATTAATGTACTCACATAACCCATGTCAAAGAGACAAAACTAAAAAGATTTAAAGTCATGAATTTTTCTGTCTTTACATGCTTAGTCAGGAGAACTGTGCCATCTTCAGGCTGGTAATAGAAAATGCAGTTCGTAAAATTGCAGTTTTTTTTGCAGGTAGGGTTTTTGTTACTTTTTTTAATGTGGAGTTCGAGTATACAGTACCAGTTGTAAATATGTACACATGCGGATTTGGTTGAAAAAAAAAAAGATCTCTGTGAAACTTAAATGACCCATTTAATCAAGAACACAAGTGTTATGGTTTTTGTACAAATAACACAAATAAAAAAGAAATAGCATGAAGCATAACATGTTATTAATATTAATAAAGATGGGGTGCCACAGTCCTTCACTGTATGCTGTACACTGAAATTTGCATCACATCAGCCCCAGTGTTGATTTAAGTACCTGTGCCCTTTAAGTTCTTGTCATTTCAGTCAGTGTATCAACTTATTCGGCTTGATAATGAAACAGTAAATCAAATTAAAAGCAGTTTCACAAAACACTTTAACTTAAAAATCAGTGCTGTCGTTTACAGCCCAGAAAAAAAACCTGTTCAATCATTAATCAAACTTAGATTTAGATCCAAAAGAACTTTGGCTTTTTGATTACTCACTCACTCACTCACTCACTCACTCACTCACTCACTCACTCACTCACTCACTCACTCACTCACTCACTCTGTGAAAAGGGTTTAAACTTTAAACAATACACATCACAAGTTGATCACTTACATTAAGACAATTACTTTTTGTATTACAAACTTTCTGAAATTTTATTTCAAACTTTAATTTAATTTTAACATGCAAATGGGGCCATATCTAATTAACTGTGCACTACTTTGCACAAATTTACTTTCTTTTTTCTTTCTTTACTTTCTGTTTATCACTCCATAAATCAGAAAATACTGTCATCTGCCATTAAAAAAACTATTTTCACCATGTCTTTAGGAATAAAATGATACATAAATCAGACTAAGAATGGTAAATGGACAAACCCCTCTGGAATAACCTTCACGGTTTGGTGTATGTATGTGCTACTGAAGTGGAGATTTCGGATTTAAGGCTCAGTGGATGAGAAGAGAATTCGTTTTGAAGAAAAAAAAACAGCCTTTAAAGATATGCATTGTAAAATTTCATGATTTTCTTTGCTGGAAATTATAACACTGCACGAGAGAGAGCTTTACAACAATACCCGGAGAAATCTACAGAGGCACAAAAAAACAACACCTAACTGTGTGTTCTGGACATTTTCTTTCCACTAGTATGAAAAGACTTATTATGAAAGCAAATAGCCTGAAATCTCAAAACTGAACAAAGCATGAAAAAACAATGTGTTTGCCTGTAGTGTCTTGCCCCTGGTTCACTTTAAAATAGTGTTGGCTGAAGTATGTATTAATGGGCTAATAACTCATCTTTAAAAGCATGCACACATTCCATCTGGCTGCGCTGTGCAAATGAGAACCAGATGAGCAGAAGCCGGCTGTGGACAGAGATCTGAGATCAAGGTGTTGGACGTCAACATAAAGGAAGACATTGTATGTGCATTCTGTTTTCCTTAGGTGTTCCTGAAACCATTTTCACACGCTCATACGTAAATGTCAAATATAAACTACAAATATCTGCCTTTGATGAACTATGTTTCTGTGCTGGTTAACATGAGGGCCTGAATTTCCCTTTAGTTTTCAGGGTCCTTGTTTTGTACATGGCGGCTCACTGTCACACTGTCATAACCCCTGTTCTTTTCCTACTATGAGAAGTCAAAATGTCTGCTGAGAGAAATGACTATTAACTTGTTGTTTTCTTTTCTTCTCTTCTGTTTTGTGAAATACCATCACTGTGTTTAGCCTCTTCTCATTATCGTAAAATGGTAAAATCATTACCATTGGGTTATTGCTTTAATGCTTGTGGATTTGCTCTCACAATGGGCAAAAAGGCTGACTGGCATATTTGCTTAGCTTAACAGCCTTTGATTTTCTGTTTGCTCTCGGATTTAGACTCAGTCATTTAGCGCCAACACTGCAGGCATGACTGGAGATCCTTGTGCCAGAGAAGGGCTTGTTAAGCAAACAGCAGTGAGTGACACAGCAGTGAGCATACTGCCACAGCCTTGCCCAATATTTAGTAATGTGCACAGACCTGTAAAGGAGAAATTTGCTAAGACACAACATTATATTAGTATTTTCTTTCTGTCTGTTTTCAAGGAGGCTTTGTGAATTCTTGGGAATCCTTGATACAAAATATGTCTAAAATGACCTAAACAGTTTTGGACCTCCTGATCTCATATAATTTATTCCTAATTCCTCTGGGAATATCACCTCCTGTCATCTCTTAAATAGAGAGGAGTTAAAGTCGCAAAATTTGTGTGTATATGGGTGTGTGTGTGTGTGTGTGTGTGTGTGTGTGTGTGTGTGTGTGTGTGTGTGTGTGTGTGTGTGTGTGTGTGT
>JBBMJY010000008.1:16561975-16574721 GCA_037833715.1 Toxotes lorentzi | reverse complement strand
TGTGTGTGTGTGTGTGTGTGTGTGTGTGTGTGTGTGTGTGTGTGTGTGTGTGTGTGTGTGTGTGTGTGTGTTCATCAACCATGCATGATGAATGCATGGTTGAGAAGTAACCACTGGGGGTGGTGGCCCCTGGCCTTTAGGATGTCAGCATAATGGAGTAAAACTTTGGGACCTTATTGTGCTACAGGGAGACCCCATTCACTCCAGACAGCAGCCCAGCCTCAAGCCATTATCTTAGTCTAAAATGTTTTGTTCTTTCTTCAGCCTTTAACAGAACAGTTAGCACAAAATAATGAACCTCTCTTGATCAATAGACTGCCCAATTGTCTTTTTACTAATATTTACCCACACTACAAACTAAGGATTAAGTGAAGATTTGAAGCTTAAATGAAGATTTTCAAAAACCTTTTCAAGAAACTTATGACGCTGAAATATAACGGGTCATATTTCCAATATACTCGCACACCGCTTTGGCCATATTTAGTTTAAATGTTAGTGATTTTCAACTGGAAAATCTAAAATCTCAAATAAATCGCAATGAAAAATATTTTACCTTCTATGTGCTTAGTAGAACCACCTGCCTTACAAACAAAAAAAAATCTTCTCAACACTTTAATCAAGCATCAAATATGTTAGGGTTAAAAACAGAGAAAATGCAGTTGATTGTACTTCAGTCTCAGAATTCATCACTTTGAAACCTGGTTCTCAGTGGCTGTAGGAAACTGAAGGCTAACTTGCTTTCAAAATGCACCCCATTGTTGTCTCATCTCATAAACATATAGTCCCCGCTTTCAGTGAGGAAGAGGTAAAGGATAATGTTTTTAACAAAAGCCCGTGGAGGGGTGTGAAAGGAGCCCCCTCGCAGTCCTAAACGCCTGGTCACAGTAGGAGTTGCCCCCTCCCCACCTCCTTGGGTCACTAAAGGCATTGAAGTTTTAGAGAGCTGCTACGGCAGATTACTCCACACAGCTGTCCCAGCACCGTGGAAATGAAGTTATGCCCCTTGTCAGCTATGTTTTGTGTTCCCCCCTCCTCCTCTCTCACTCCTTGAAAACTTTGCACCACTGCTCTTTGGCTGGGCTGCAGGAGAGAAAGGGGGGGGGGCAACTAGGTGGCGATTCCTATACAGCCACTGCAGATAGAGAAAATCTGATTGGTTGAATAAACATTCCCTCTTTGCATCATCATTCAGAGGGGCTCGAAATCCCTGACATTCAGCCCAGCGCAGCCCTTCTCCCAAACCAGGCCCTTCCCCCATTAACCCTCAATCATAAATCAACCCCTCCTCCACCTTTCCCACCTCACTAAAGCCCAGGGTGCTGCCTTCTTCAAGTCCACCCCCAACCTCCAACTATTGTGAGACCCTGGGGTTTATTCACTTCATTTTGCTTTTGCTTAATTTATTTTTGGTCAAAACTGAACTGCAAGCTAAATCAAGCAATGTGTTAATATTAAAGCCAAACTATGTAACTTTTAAAGAAAGAAATAAAAAAAAGTTCTCCAGTTAAAAAAGTTAAATTGATGTTTGTTTTTCTTGCTCTCTTAGAGCTGTTGGCTGCCTTTTATAAGTTAAGATCTTTTAGAGCTGCAACTAACGAATATTTCAGTTGTTTTTGATTAGTGGATCAACCTATTAGACTATAAGATGCCAAAAAAAAGTGTATTTACAATGATATACAACAGATAAAATAGAAAGGTCCTCACATTTGAGAGACTTGTGATCAGCAAATGTCTGATTATTTTGCTTAATAAGTCACTCAAACCAAAAATAGATGATTGAGTAATTGAGTAATCCACTAATTGTTTTAGCATTTAGAATGAGGGCAGCAAAAGAAAATCCTAAGCTAAGATCATATGTCACAACATCTGCACTTTTCTGTTTATATGAAAATGACTTTTGTTGCTATCTGGCCAAGTAAGACGTCTCACTCAGTTGTGTGCCAGTGTCTGCTGGTTCAAAAAGGGAGGAAAGAGTCAGGCTGGTCTGTTTATCTGTACATTTTTTGCTTTCAATACATAGACAGTACCCTGTTTCTCTGTCTCCTGCATCTCTCTTTGGGTTCACATGAGGCGGACATGAGCATAACTGAATTAGAAGCAGTTCTCTTTATTCCCGGACTGGGAGTTTCAAAATAGGCTCGACAGGAAAAAGTCAGTCTGGTGGCTGAGCTGTTTTAAAAATGTTTTGCAAAGTTCCACTGGGACTTCAAGAGGAAGGGAGTTACTTTATTGCCATTGACGCTAGTGTAACTGAGGCCCAAATAACTTCACCTTCCAAACATTTATATTGAAATTTAGATGGTTATTCAGAAAAATACAGAGTATAATACACAATACACCAACAGCCAGTTAGCCATAAAAAGGACAATATGAGAAAAAAATGGACCCGGGAAAATCATAGCTCTGATTGAATACTGCCTTCAAAATAAAGCTATAGTCATGCTGCCTATTTGCTTTTCTTTTGTGTAACCTATAGGACAAGGGATTCGGGGCGGGGCAGAGGGGAGGTTGGCCAAGCAACAGTTTGAGTTATGATGAGGCAATTTTTATGAGGTTCTGGTCCCTGCACCAAAAGCCCCAGTTGACTCTTTTCTGTTTCAGCATGGGAAAAAAACACAACATTCCTATTTTCTTCTGTTGCCAAAAGTTAATTGAAAACATTTCAGGGCAAAGTATGGTCTGGGGCCCCCATATGACTCTCATCCCTTCATTATCCTCAACAATAATAAAAAGGCATTACAATTATTAATGGCTGGAGCAGAGGCCTGCTCTCTTAAAGAGACAGTGGCAGGCTTTTGGTTCTCATAACAAAAGGCCAGAAATGCCTTCACCACATCACTTTGATGGTAATTTTTTAACAATCACTGCCATTGTATGATTTATTATTTGGGCCAATGGTTTTTTCTTACTTCTAATGATAGCTTATGTTTTTCAGAGTGAAGTCATTTTGGACAATGAAGCCTGTCAAACTATGATAAAGGACATTATCCTGATGGCCTGAAGACAGAGAGGGCAACTAAACATCTCATTTTAAGAGAACTAACTGTTGCTCAAACAAAAGTTAAACTGTGGAGAGAATATTTTGTCAGACCAAGCAATAAACCTGAACTTTCTCACAGAACTCCTCTGTCTTCCACTGGGATGGCTGTCTCCACATACTCCCCCCACGCCCTGAAAAGGGTGACAGAGCAACAGTGTGAATGAAGTGCCCCCACATTGTGCCACTGCACCATTGTGTATTTTGCATCTCCATAATAGAGGTGCCACTCGACTTCTCTTCCAATCAATGGGCTGGAGGGCCCATCTCTTTCGCCTGAAAAGCAACATGGCTGCCATCAATGGTTTCAAGACCCATTATCACAAGTGAAGGAGGGGACACTGGCTTTTTTGTAAGTATAGAGAGCTGACTGACTCGTAATGTGTAAACAGACACATGTACCCTGCAGCATCACTGCTGCCACTAATTACAAATTACACAGTGGATAGAGAAATCCTAAAATTTGATTGCCTTTGACGTTTGTTTTTAAAAAAAATCCAATAAACGGTTTGCACATCTGTCCTGTATAACAGTTAATTTTTCTTTGCAACCACATCCTGTCACCACTACTCATGACATGTATTGCTTGTTGGAATAACTGTACTGATTGTAAACAGTTATGGTGAACCCACTGAGCCTTTAATCTGATGATTTGGATTATAAATTGCTCCGAGGCCTATAAACTGTTCTGATTTGTACTGACACTTAGTTAGTTTAGGTAAATACCAAGAATACCAGAGGACCTGTGACTCAAAGAGTCATTGTGGCTAAGCACACATACCAGATGTTTTACATGCACAATGGCACATTTGGTACAAAAATAAGTAAGGGCCTCTACATGCAAAAATGTTACAAACCACAGTAAGGCTCTGGAATTACAGTAGGTTCAATGGGATGTGGTAAATAATTATGTTATTTACAGAAAAGATTTAATCATAGATTTATCTGGTGATTGCTTTAATCACCACCCGAGCACATGTTCAAGGGAAAAGTACTTCAAACACATCAAAGACAAAGATTACTGTAAATGGACTAACATTGCCTCGTTCTCCTTTAATCAACAGCCTGAGTCTTAAAAAAAAGAAGAAAAAGACAGACTGAAGTCCAAAGAAAAATCATTTTAAAACTCTTATTTATTTAACGTGAATGTACATTCAGAGGAGTGTGTTCACAATGGGCACTTAAAATCTCCACTCACCCGAACACAGGCAACTTTTTTTCCCCTAAATGTGTCTTTGTGACAACTTCTAACAAACATGTGGGGTGAAGCTAAAGAAACCAAGCACTTCTTGGACCCATTTGTGCTGCAAATCCCCAAGAGGAGGGGTTTACCCTTCTCTCATCTGTTTGAACAGTTTACAAGAACTAAGCTTTATACCTTATGCAAACATCCATGTTTAAAAGGTCAAGTGTATCACTCTTAAGAGCTTCTTTTTTTTCCAGACGCCTGACCTGCCCTGGGTTTTAGTGACTTACATCAACTTTGGTTTTTAATGAAGGGGTTGTAGAGAAAGTCTCTGTACATCTGGTAAAAAAGAACTGCTCTGCTGTCACAGCCTGCCTCTGATATGGTCACGTGTTGGTGAATTAAACCAACATAAAGACTTTTAGGCACTTTTACACAAAACATATTTCGTTCCTCTGTGGCAATAATGCAGTAAATGAGTGGGACTCAGTTATTCCTCTACAGTGCAAATCTCTCATCACTCATGAACAAGTATTGTGACAAAAATAATTTTATACAATATGCTGTACAATTTACCCTTATATAGAGGTCATACAAAAATAGGCTCCTTCAGCATTATCAGATGACAGATAACATTTTTGAACATGTACATTGACATGAGGGATTAACAAACAGCAAATGTCCTGACTTATATGAACTTTTGCAGAAGAGAAGCAGAATGTTTAGGCAGAATTAAGTGTTAGTTTGATGACCAAAAAAAAGTTTGGTTACAACAAAGCAGACAGATTCTAGCGAGGGGAGTTGATTCCTGGACCACTGGACCTCTTTCGCTGCCCTAAATGACAGAAGCTTTTCAGATTAATTTGGTTAAAACCAAAATGGTGGTCAGGACATTTAGCAGAGTCTGACAAGGTGTGGAGTCACTTGAGTTTTCCACATACAGATAATCCCCCTGGTCGATGTAATCATCCTCTGAATCCTCCTCAGAGTCTGAAAATCCGCTTCCCGCGAACCTGTCCCCGGAATCAGAGCAGAACGTTTTCATGCTGACTTTTATGTACTCGCATATGTTCCTCTCCGTGCCATCACACACACAAGTGTCTAGCTGTTGCGCTTTGGGTATGGAGCGCATGTTGGCTATCACCCCGCGGCACCCATCCGAGCACCGTTCCCCTCCGAAAAGTTTTCGGCAGTGAAATAAATAATCCCTCATTGCAGTGCTGCAAGACAGGTCCATCTCACACTGCCGTCGGGCCTCTGTGCAGCCCATGCTACTGGTCCGCGGCAGGCACGGCTCGATGGCTTGTTTGGTGCTCCTGCAGACCGAGTCCAGGGCGCAGTCGCAGTCCTCCAGAGCCGGGCCGCTCTGGGTTAGATTGAGCTGAATCAGAGAAGATATGCAGTGACTGGGACACTTCTTGCGCTCCCCACTGATGACAGACGCGCAGGCATAAAGGTACTGATCATAAGCGTAGCGGCACTCCGGCTCTCCATGGCACTTCATAATGGCTTTCCAGCAGACCAGCCGGCGGCTGTGGTTAGGAGATCCGACACAGAGACCGATGATTAGGATGAATACGCTGCATATCAAAACCGCTGTCCGCTCCATCAATATGGCAATATGACTTGCCATTTCCAGGAAAAATGAATCTTAAAGACGCCGAACCTCATAGGGGATTCTGTAATTCCATCACGCTGTGTCAGAACCGCGTTACTCCCTGATGGTTTCATATCATGTCACGGCTGGTGACTTGAAGTCACTGAGGTGCCACAGAGTAAGCGACAGCTCATCAGGGATGGTCGTACCAGGCCCGTCATTCGACAACTTTCAGTGTTGATGCAGAGTTTTCGCCAGTCCCCAGTCCGGTTTCAAAGGCTTCACGTGTGTCTCTGTCTGTCGTTTAGCACCCACGAAGTTTTCCAAACTTTAACATGTCCACAAAAAAAACTGTCTCAAAGAATTATTGCGCATCAAACTCTTCCAAAAGGAAATCACGATCACGAAATCCTCGTTCCTAAAGTCGCTCACCCGCTTTGGGCTCCAACCCGCATCCAGTCCAACTGCAGCCGCTCTGAGATGAGAGCTGCGCAGTGATGGGCTGATTAGGTTACTGCAACAACCGCGTCCGATTGGTCCGATAAACTGTTGTGATTCCCTCGTCACACGCGGGCAGTGACGCAGCTACTGTTTTTAAACTGAGGTGAAAGGAAAGTTTCTGCAACGGCACTTTTTTTTATTACCTTATTGTGAAAACCACTTGAAATTTCAACACGGTTTATTTGTGTTTCATGAGATCACACACTACAGCTGTTGTTTCTTTTGCTATATCTATTGTGCTGTTAATGGAGTTTATAACTGTTTTTCACAGCTCGAAGGTGGTGGATACAAAGATAGGTAGAGAAACTTTTAATAAAACGGTACTTTTTCAAAAACAGTTTCAAGAATTTAAAACAATCACATGAGGTCAAAAACAAATTACTACCTGAAAAAATGTATCCCAAGGTTGTTTAAAAATCAACATGATTTAAGAGGAATATGCATGTTCAAGAAATAAAGAATCAAAGGGTAGGTGTAAAAATTTGTCTGACGTTTTGACATGATCGAAAATGTTAGGTGCAATAAGCTGCAGCATCTTTTTGGTCTTTACACTATTTTTTTTTAAAATCCCAGTTTGTTTTGGGTAATTAGATATAGTTGTGTTCTCTGTAATCTATTCTTAAGAGACTACTACTACAAAATTTGGATTTACAGTGATACACAGTTCAGCTGCTGTGGTCTGATTCTTTAGTAACTGTTGTCCCTGTGATGACACTCGTGTGCAATGAGGCACAGTTTCTTTGGAAAACTCTTGGATCGTGTTGGGTCCCTGCAGGGAGAAACAACAGCTGTTAAAACACCTGCAGAGCTCCTGTCTTACACTTTCCCCCATGAAACATAACAAGCCTTGAGTGCAAGCTATACTACAGCACACGTGTTAACACTACAGACACATTTACACACACCAATAAAGACATGACAGCTTAAAGGTTTAAGAACTATGATTTCCAGATATGGAGCTGGGAAAGTACCACAGGCCTTCATGCAAGAAATGTTAAAGAAAAACACATTTGGCTGTTTTTTTACTGCCCCTTTTGTACAAGTGTAAGCAAGCTGCATTGTGAAATCCTAATGACCCAGTGCTTCTGCCTTTTGGGAAAGGGTATTTCCTATTTCCTAACAATAACACTTAAAACAAAGTGTGAAGAGGGATGACAACTGCAGTCACACACAGTGTAAACAAACAAATGTATCAGTTGAGGCCTTGAGGCCAACACAACAAAGTATAGGAGAGAAAACCACTCAGCCATTCGGATAAGTGTGTTCTTCTGACCCCATCACATCACCACACCATGACCACAAAGATCTGGCAGCTCTCAGGGGACCCCAGGACCCCTGATTCCAATTAGAGAGATTAGAGAGGAGTCAAGACAAGTGCAGAAGAGTTTCTTAGCCAAACAACCCATCTCATCCATTTGGCATACCAGAGCAACAGGCTGACTGCAGACCCAGTTTTAGAGCATCATCAAAGTGGAGGTTAGACACAGCCCAAATGGTGAACTGCTCAAGGGTCTCCATTATCTACAAACGAGCTGAACCCAGACCACTAATGCCAAAGATTGCATTTAACAGAGATAGATGTTGTTGCTGTGTCACTGCTGAGGACACTACAATTCTACATGTTTGATACGTTTGTTCAAAGTTTCAGTATCTCAAATGTTTGCTGCTTGCAGAGCTGCACACTGATGAACAGGGCCTGTACAAAACTTTCTTTTCAACAACTGGGAACAAACTAAAGAACACACCCTGGCTACACTTATATTTCACTTTGAAGAGGGACTCCATAATGCACAGCAGAACCAAAATCCCATCAGTGTTGGATGTCAGCCAGATAAGAACAACGGCCAGATTCAGCAGAGCCAGCAGCTCTGTATGATGGAGCAGGCAGCTGCTCTCCCCCCTAACTGTACCTCTTAAATTACTCTAATACCTCACTTACATTTTTTTAACTTTTATACCAAACCTCTCAGATTGTTCTGGGGCTAAATATGAGGCCAGTTTCATTTACAATCTTGTCCTCCATTTATTTCAAAATGGTACCTCCACATATGCATCCTGTACATGTGGTTGTTCATGGCGATGTGCATATAATAGGGTTTCCAGAACTGGAATGCGGTTCCCGAAAGTAGATTTGTAAATACTCATGCAGAGACAGACATGCTCTTCAGTTTGTCTCCAGTGCTGTCAGAAGTCATTACACACAAGCTGTACTGCCAGAACAATTCACTGAACTTTGTATTCAAGTGCTTCCAAGCCCAGAGAGAGAGAGAGACAGAGACAGAGAGAGAAAGGGGGAGAAAGGGGAGGGAGGAAAAGGAGTCAATATTAAAAAGCTGCCAAGTGTTTTTCTGCCTACATTTTTCATTTTCCTGTGGCTCATGGAAACTTCTCAGATGTCTGTCACAGATACGTCCATTTTTGTTCTTCATTCTCTGCACACGAAACAGAAGAACCCATATGCTTTCAGTGAAAATAAGAATGTAACTTTAACTTTTTGTTGGTTTTAGTCCTGTCAAGAATATGCAGTGTGGGTGCCACTATACATCAAGTTAACAACACAGCTCTACACTTTGTCAACAACTAGAGGATGGATTATACAGACATTCAGGATCCCCATTCATGATCACTTTGGTGATCTCCTCTTTTTTCCTATGTCACCATGAGGCTGACATTTTCCATTTTTAGTGAAATACCACAAGAACTATTGAATGGATTCCTATGAAATTGTGTACAGATATGCATGCTCCACAGAGGATAAATCTTAATGACTCTGGTGATTCCTTGATATTTCCTTTCTTTGCCACCATGACGCTGAGTTTTGCGTTTCCATCACTTGACCAAAGCTATTATTAGCATGCTAGCTCTTGTATAACAGGAATGTTGTCTGACCTGCATCATTTTTTCTCACTGTGCTATCCAGATTCCTTTATACCCCATGTCTTTATCACAGCAGAGATGTTTTAGGATGGTACCACATGTTCTGAGACTTAGTGCGTCCCACTGGGGGAAGAGATGCAGCACGGCAGGAAAGGGATTTACTTTTAACTCACAGAAGAGAACAAAGCTACAAGTTCAAACATGGGTCATTCTGGCTGTAAATCAGCCAAGAGTACTCAGACAGTTTTTATCATCAACGCCAAAAGTTTAGAACATAGTAAGATGTGAGGTTGAACAGATAGACAATTGTTTTGTTGTACTGGTTTCCCAACAGCATGACTTTCAGACTCCTTTGGATTGCTTCATGGAACTGATTAACACCAAGACAGGGAGTGAAGCTGGATAACTTTATGAAAAGATTCATGTCCTGGTAGTTACTATTTCACATAAGACTTTTTGTAGGAAAGCAGATGGGACTGTTAAAAAGATTGGAACAGAGAGTTAAAATCCAGACAGAGAGGTAGACGCTGGTTTTGCCATCACAAAGGTGGGTAATTGATAGTGGGCGCTGTATAAGATTAATGACACCTGCAGTAAAATTTGGGTTATAAGGAACAATGGAAATCTACCAGGAGTGCTTGGGCCTGCAGTATAGAGGTACTCTGTAACACATGGTCAGGTAATGATAAGATAACGGAGCCATTTCTCTTTAGTACAAAGAAGGGAGGACAATAAAGCCACACAAATTTCCTCAGAGGTTATACCACCGAGGGTATCTGTGTCCAAAGAAGGAGGTGTGTAGCTATTACAGAAGAAAAAGAGACTGAAATGTGACCTCTCCTCTCCAAACTGTGATCATGTATCTCTCCAAGAGGAAATAGCTGCTCAGGGACAGATATGCCACCACGACCCCACCACAGACAAGTCATTGTGCACTAGATCAAGACCATAACAAGAAAGGAAGAAAATGATCAAGCATGCACATAACAAGCTAGGCTAACTGGTTCCTGGCTGTAGCCTTATATTTAATGGGCAAATATGAGATTGTTATCAAACTTCTCATCTAACTCTACAGGAAAGTGAGTAAGCTTACTTCCCAAAATGTCAAACTATCCCTTTAAGCCCTGTAGAAACCAAACGATGAAAGAGGATATTATTTCTTAAAAGATATCTTGGATACTTTAGTAATAGCTGGAAGGGATCATTGTGGGATTAATACTCTGCATGCACGTACACACACGGTACAACCCCACAGTAAAGTTGGAGAAGCAGTTTTTAAAGTGTAGTTGCTGTTTCAGGAGACAGAAAATGAGACGTGACACAGGGCTTCCCTGACAATCGCTTGGGTAATCACAATGCTTGAGGAGAAGAACTTCAGACAAGACACAGGAAACGTGGGCTGATTCATTTTGGTGGGTGTCAACAGTTACTGATGCACACCCACCCTCAGTTATTAAAGGTGTTTCTCTTACCGCTGCATAATGGGCTGAATGCAAGAAAATGTTTGTTTTCTTGCCCTCCCACTTTTTTCTGCAAGGCTTGTTCATACAGCTGTTAAGTCAGATTCACCAAACTCTCTGAACTGCACAAACTTGTCATAAATCACTTGTTTCTGTTGAATCTCGAATGATGAACACCCCGTCTTCATAAGGAGGTGACCATTCATGAGATTTGATCATCAGCGACGAATTAGAGGATCCAAAAACAATCAGAAAATGTTAACGCTGCATGTGACAGTGACATGTCATCAAAGCAGCACTGTACTGTGACCGAAATAAAGGAGGAGTGCTTTAGGCTACATAAAGTCATGCTATAAAATGATTGAATGAATGACTGAATTGCCAAGCCATGATGATGATATGTTTTTGGGTTTTTTTTCAAACGAGTGCTTGCCCCTGTCTACGACAGGTCTGGACCGTTCAAGATTTTCATTCGTTCCTCAAGATAAAATTCTAAGCACAAGAAAATTGATGTGCCACTTAACAATGAATCTGTTTGTATGGTACCAGTTCTTGTATGAGGCCCAATAACTGCAGAACTGTGTTACATGGGAGCATACACAAACTGAGACATATGGACGAGCATCCTTTGATGTACTATATTTTTGTTAATTCCCTCCATCTGTATTACAGTTAGTGTTTCTAAACTTTAATACACACATATCTTACAAGCGGAAGCAATACTGACTCTAGGCTGGTGGTCAGAGCTCTGATGAGATAGTCTTCAGTGACAGTAACCACATGCATGCCTTTAATCCAAACACACCACCCTTTCTAAGGTGCAGCAACAGTGGTGGTCTGGTCCAACTCTTCCTGTCCATGACAACCATAGAATAAATCAAGATAATCCGAGTGGACGTTTTCCCATTTCCAAAGACAAATACCATAAAAGACCAGTGTTACTACTGTAAGGACTTGAGAATTCATACATGCCTACTGTAGTATTATTGAGTATTATTTAGTCCTGACATGCTGAGATTTACTTTGTGCTGATTGTGCTTTACATAAAGCAGTCATTGTTGAGGACATAATGTAGGCATCATATGTATGGACAGATAATAAAATCTGCCATCAGAGGTAAACTTGAGAGAAATTACTAAACCAGCTCAGTGCACTGCAGACATTAATGTTTCCTAGTAACATAACTTTGGAAAAAACACTCCCCTTTTTCGCCCTCTAAACTGCAGTAATGGTTTTTCTCATCCAAGTCTGGTTCCAGTCTTAGACAAGACGAAAAAAGCGTTGACTGGGAAACCAGAGAGTTAAGTGGAGGTTTTCACACTCTACAACATTCAGTCAGATGTCAGGTTGAATTTAAGATTTTGGATGTGGACATATGAAATGCAGTCTTGTGATGTGCAGCCATCAAGGAAACTTTTAGATGTTTTGACTGTTCATTCCTAAATTAGAGTGTTTGATGGGTTAGGAGTGGGGTTGGGGATGCATGAAGTATCAGGTACAAATATGGGTCCTTTCTAGAAGATGGTTGAGCCAGTATTTGGACAAGCAGCTAGCTCCAATCAGGGTGGTCTGGGATACAGAGTTTATGTTTAATATAAACATAGGCTCTCTGGGTCTGTGTACTGTCACTGTGCTGAGAAAAACCATGCAGAACAGTTAAACAAGAGGTGAGGTGGTAGGTCGAATATGAAGTCTGATGACATAAGTTACAAAGGCTGGCAGAGAGAAACTTGTTTATTATGAAAGTCAGTGGGTGAATAGATATGTAGATATAGTTTTCTCCTTTTGCTTGTGAACTACAGTACAGGCAAACCGTCAGCTGTTTCATGGCATTTCTTTTTTTTTCTTTTTTTGGCTTGTGCTGGTTACTTTTAACTTATACCTATCTTCTGTTAGCCTGTTTCAGAAAAGAACACCCCAAGGAAAACATGTTTGTCTTGACTAGACTAGGACTCCAGGGTCTCCGTGGATGGTCCTTCCCGGCGGCAAGCCCAAGAGGAAGCGTAAACACAGGAAGCAAAAGCGAGGCTGCAGGGCCGGACCGCTAGCACGGCTAAAGAGACAACCATTTAAGCCGCCGCTTCCCAG
>JBBMJY010000008.1:16545269-16561875 GCA_037833715.1 Toxotes lorentzi | reverse complement strand
TTCGTTGTACTTTTGTACAAAGTATGATTGTGCAATGACAATAAAGATTTATCTTATCTATCTTATCTTATCTTATCTGACTGGAGATAAGATCATTGTAGTTTCAGAGGCCCCATGAAAAACAGCCATTATAAATTCAACCAAATATGTTTTTTCTGCTCCTCCAGGCCAGGAGTGTATGTCTTCCTTCACTTGGTACAGAATAGAGATGGACCACCAGAGTATAAGATGTTTATTGGCGTCCTGGTGGCCCTGGGATTAAGGCACCAACCATGGACTCCAACAACCCAGGTTTCTCTCCTCATTTCTTGTCAACCCTCTACTGTCTGCTAACTAATAAAAGAACAAAGGGGGAGTTAGGGAACATGAATGTCAAAATTTCATTACAGTCCATTCAATAGTTGTAGAGATTTTTCACAAAAAACCACAAATGTGAACCTTATGGTAGCACTGAAAAAGTCCCAGATTGATCAAAGCCAGTACAGTGATGCTCTGGGGACCACAAATGGCTGATCCAGATTCCATGACAATTCATCCAATATTTGTTGAGATTTGGACCAAAGTACTTGGCCAATTGACATTGCCATCCCTGGAGCTAAGAACATGCTTTTCTTTTAGGACATTTTGTTTTCTTTTCTTAATTTCTGGATGAGCATGAAATGAAGGATGTGTTGTCTGTTGTGATCCTCCTTTCAATCTAGCACTGGCAAAACTGAGATGGGCTGCAAAGAGTAGGAGGTTGTCGACTGAGTAAGCTGTCAACTGCAAAGACACACCACAGATGCACTGCTGTAACACCCTTCATCAGAGTGTAAAGTAAACAGAGCCTGTCTGGACATGGGGTGGATATCAGGCAGACGGTGAAGGGCTACAGGAGGAAACAACAAGCACTGACCTGTCATTGTTAGATGGAAAAAATGACAAAACATTGTTGCATAAACAAAATAAAATAATATTGATTTGACATTGTTCTGTTTGTGTTTCAGAAAATCTAATAGTCAGTCAGTGATGCAGCTATATGTAACAAATAGCTCCTTTGGACAAAAAAAATAATCCTCAAAGTTTTCCATTTATTTTGAACACTTTTTTCAATTGTATGACTATTATTCAAATCAAGCCATGTCATCTCATCTTGTCTTTTGTACACAAGCATACACACGGTACATAAAGTACAAACACACTCACCACACACAGTAGCAGGGGAAAAATAAACAGCCTGGGTTTTGCTTTTCCTGCAAAATCTAAATATTGACTGAGTAACCTATAATCATACACAGTCTGAACAAAGTCGAAATAAACATGTGGGCCCATACTGCTTAAGTGTTTGCGCGTCTCGTGGGCACAGAGACCCTTGAATGCTGACACCGATGAACACATATAAGAAAGGAAGTGACTCAGTTGTTAGTGAATACCAGACAATATGGATTCCATCCAGCACACTGGAGCAACATAAATTATTTAGCATTCTCTATAGATGCAAAGGAGTTCTTTTGGAATCGCTAAGCCCTCCATCTCTGATTAAACATCTGCTTTGAGTTCACATAATTTTACTTTCATATTACTCAAGTACAATATTCTCACATTAAGAGGCTTTAAATCGCCAAGACTAAAGTAAAAAAGGCAATAAAAATTCCATTATGCTCTCAGAAGAGTTTAGGTAACTTCAATGCCAAGTCTCCAATTGACATCAGTGGCCAGAGATCCACACAACTGTACTATTAGTGTGTTTTAACATTATTAAAATCTTGTTAAATTCCAATCTTTTTTTTTTTTTTTTACTTTGCTGGAAGCTACAGTAAAATATCGAAAGAAAGATACAGACTGTGCTGACTTTGAACACACTGTTGTTCTACGGACCATAATGACCGCTTTCCTAAATAAACTTGATTGATTGAATGAGGCTTTTATGTTAGCATACTGCTGGATCTTTTTGTTTTTCTCAGTGAGTCTTTATGGCTCATTAGTGCTGTGGCAAAGCTGAAACATTTCTGGCGCTACTAAGGCCTGTCAGGGTGCAGGCTGCTGATGCCAGAAACCATCAGACGCTACAAACAGAGTCTGAAAGAGATGAAAGTTGTTAATGGAGATGGACAAAAGGGTAAATAAATAAATAAATGAACAAATTGTTCAACATTCTGGAAACTATGCTTGTCCACTCTCTAGCAGACAGTTAGATGAAAGGCTCAGTATGTGTCCATTAAACATGAAGCCGGAGCCAGAACCTGGTTATCTTAGGATAAAGACTGGAAACAGGAGCAGCTAGCCTGATTCTGTATGCAGCAACCAGCACCAGATTCTGCCAACCAGCACCACCAAAGTAAGTTATTGTTTTAGGGTGGCAGTCCGTTCTAAATCTGGACCCAAATGCAATACTCAGCACACAGAAGATGGAGTAAAAGTTCAACAGTTTATTGCCACAAAGAGTGTATGAATCAAAGACTCTAGATATGAGTTGGGCAGGCCGCCGTAAGGTGGCAGGCTTAGACAGAGTCCAGGAGAGGGGAAATCCTGGTCTATGCTCCAGGGCAAATGGGCTGACAGTCCTCCAAAAAAACAGGCAAACAGAACAGGGCACGGAGCATAGAGGGGCTGGATGGCTGAATGCAGGTAAACCCGCAGCACAGGTAAGTAATCCACAATAAGCCTGAGAGTTACGTAAACAAGCAAGTCAAAATCACAGCAAGACCAGCCTGCATTTCTGACAGGGAATGAGGTCAGATGAACTGGTGAGGAGTGGAGTGAAACACTGATCTTAAGTAGTCACAGGTAGGAGGTGGGGTAATGACAGGATTCCAATCAGGTGTGCAGGTGAGTTGGCGGGAAACATGGGTCCCATCGCTTTGTTCACATTCACACAAAACACACACACATGAACAGGTAGAAAACACATACAGAGACAAACGACACACACCAGGAAGGGGAACACAGCAGGGACACAAGGTGATGGAGGAGGACCCTGCCTAATCCTAACAGTTATATGTTGCTTGTTTGATCCATATAAACACAAACAATGAGAAAAACAACAATCTGTGGTTTTACAGGAGTTTTGTGATTTCTTGGCCATTCAGAATAAATTTGGTTTGAACCAAGGTTTTTGAATGAATTAAATAAATGAAATTTATTGGTTTATTAAGTGTCAGAGGTTCTGGTAGGTGGATTTTGTTATTTTCAGAGCTCTTTCTACCTGTTTCCACTCTTTACACTAAGCTAAGCTAAGCTAAGCTAAGATAGCTAAGCTAAGCTAACCAGGTGCTGGCTCTAGCTTCGTATTTACAGTGCAGACATCACACCTCTTATCTAACTTATCTAACTAGGCAAAGAAGCCAATGAGTAAGGAAAAACATATAATGAAGAAATAATGAATAAAGGAAAGTAAAAGAGCAGAACTTTCCCTTGTTTTCTGACATGTAGGTTCCTCTGAGTGAGACCTGAATCTGCTCAGTGACCAACACTTGCTACTTTCAAACACAATTTGAGTAGATGGTCCATAAGATGACCAGTTTTACATTTCTGAATGAGGCCATGTGTAGTGGTCACAAAAAATAAAAGTCTTAGTGGCAGGTGCACAGGACCAAAAAATGTACACACTGTAGTCCACAACCCACACATGCATATTGAACTTTGCCAACTCAGTGAAGAATATACACATCTTTTCATTTGTGTTTATTTAAAAAATACATGGTAAGTCTCTTCAAATGACAGTTCATAGACCCAGTGAACTGTCATTTGAACTGTCAGTTCATAGACCCAGTGAAGCCCCTGGTTCCTTCATCAGTGCAGCTGAGGGAACGAGTAGAAAGCAATGTCCCGATTGAGTCTCTCGATTATGTTTAGTTCTGCTTTAGGCTGCTCACCATCAGACTTGACCTGCTGTATTCAAAGAGACTGAAAAAAAACCATAATTTATTATCCCAGTTTGCTAGTTGATACATACTTCATACTGTAAGACTCATACATGTCAGACCTGAGTACCTCATTTGTTATGCTTCTTGTAAATGGAAAGATATTCTTGCACATCATCAGGGGATCCAAGGACGACAGGGACCCGCTGGTGGATAGTGGTGGGCTGGATGTCCAGAACATTCATGGATCCTGTTGTGGCCATGCCTCCTGCCTGCTCCATGATAAAGGCCATGGGGTTGCATTCATACAGCAGCCTCAGCTGAAAGGCAGGAAGCAGAAAGACATGTGACTTGATATGAAAGTGCATATCAAATAACTTACTTGCACGTTTTTCAGAGATTTAACAGAAATTATCCGAAAATATTCATTAATTGAAAACTTTTTTGCTCGTTTGTAGAAGCTCGGTCTGCTCACCTTGCCCTTAGGACTCTTGACATTAGCAGGATATAAAAAGATTCCACCATACACCAAAGTACGATGAACATCAGCTACCATTGAACCAACGTATCGACTACCGTATGGAGCAGAACCATCCTAGAAACACAAACATGTTGTGAAGAGTCAGTTTCATAATATTCAGAGTGTAATATTTCATTCATTTACAAAATACAATAATCACACTGGTCACTGGCCACTTGAGTTGCCAGTTCCACGTTTAACCTTTGTAATGTAATGACTTTTACCTCTGGGTATTTCTTCTTTTGTAGGTACTCTGTCACATCTGGATAAAAATGCTGTGCGTAACCTTCATTCAAACTGTAGATTTTTCCCTTTTTCTTAATCTTTACATCTTGATCCACCAAGATGAACTCGCCGATTGCCTTCAAAGAAATGTCAGATTATCACATTATCATAATGCAGTCAAATACACAGTGATATCATTTGCAGAAAAGGAATCACAGCAACAAAAAGACAATTTATATACTGTAAATAAACAGGTAAGGGTTATGGTTTTGATGCCATCTTACAGGGTCAAGCATGAAACAGTTGACTCCCTGACCAGTGGAGAGGACCATCATGGTGGCACTTCCATACAGAGCATAACCAGCAGCGACAATGTTTCTTCCAGACTGCAAAGCATCCTTCTCACATGGCTCATCATCGGTGGTCTATCAAACAACATGTGGAAAAATATCACGACAGCGGAAGGCACTTTAGGAATGATAGGAACAGGAAGGTGCTAAAGAACTGAAATGCTATTTTCTTTTTTGATGAGGATACAGGGAGGATGGATACATTACACCATAAACATAACACATAACACATAACAAACAACACCATGCCAAATTCCTTGTATGTGTAAAATACCTGGCAATAAAGTGTTTCTGACATTAAAACCTCTTTTTATGGAGAAGAAATGGGCAGAAATTCATAGTTACTAACCTTTTTGTAGATGGCAAAAATTGTTCCAATTGAGACAAGACAGTCAATGTTTGAGGAACCATCCAGTGGATCAAAGCACACAATGTATTTTCCCTGTCAGGTGAAATTTTTTTTAGTTTTTAATCAATGTCACAATAAAAAACATGAAGAAAAAGAGCTCATATTCACTCAGCCGTGCATCGATATACTATACAAATGCACATACTCTCCTTTCTGGTTCCACAACGATGGCTTTCTCATCTTCCTCTGACACAAGCACACAGGAGGAGAAGGAAGACTTGATCATGTTGATAACCAGGTCGTTGGACAGGATGTCCAGCTTTTTCACCTGGTCCCCTGTCACATTGGTGCTTCCAGCAATACCATATCTTCCAAGAAAGGAAAGAGGAGCAGACTTTAGTTTTTGAAGGCTTGTTGTTTTGTAAAGTGCATTAAATTCTTCTTTAATTGTTGTTTTTTTTTCACATTGTGAGAGAGGTCTGAAAAACCCATTATCTTCTCGACCTTTGCCCTGGAGGATTGTGCACAACATGTGCAGAGTTTACCTTTGGCCAGGGGCTAAGTTAAAACTGCTTACTGATTCTCAAGTTAAACTGCATGCAACTAAAACACTAACACTAAACCCAGTTATCAGTTCCAATTTTACACACATTTAAATGAGAGAAAAACTATTGGGAACTAAAAGTAATGTTAAGACGGTGGTCATTAAACAATAGTGACCTTGATTGATTTGTAAACATTTTATAGGGTGCGTAGTGTAATTTCACCCCCCCATTAATCCTGTTCACCTTCCTATTCAGATGCATGGTTTTGTTATTAGTCCTACCTTGGAATAAAAATGAAATATTACTCACAGGTTTGCGATCCCAGCCTTCCTGACAGCAGTGGAAATGGCTTTGACAGCTGTGCAGATGGAGTTGAGCAGGTTCGTAAGCTCACCTGTTCCATGCGCCTTCCTGCCCTCCTCCAGAACAAACCTGGTGAGGGTCTGCACGTTGGTATCGAAGGATCCTTTGTCAGACATTTTGCTGTCAGGTGTGGGACTGGGACTGGGACTGGGACTGGGACTTAATGCCTTAAGTGAAATAGGTGAGCAGTGCCCCAAAGTTAAAAAGTGGACTCTAGAACTGAGATATGGGAACGGACAGGGGTGTGCAACTCTTCCAACCAATCACAAGTGTCCTTTCTTCCACTCAGAGAATGATTTGATCATCTCTGTAACGCTGGGTTTGAAGGACCAAAGTTCAAAGATAGTGGACATTTTTTGTGTTAACGCAACAGTGGCTCCTGATTCAATCCCTTGTCACTCTGATTTGATATTGGGGGTTTTTTTCAGTCTGCACTGTAAAGTTTTGCTGTAAGAACAATTCTGAATGAACAAAATAACTTCATTAATCAAAACAGTGTGATGTTACAGTTGAAACAGCACTGATCTCAATACACTTGGCTCTTGTTACATCGTGTTCATGCTGCCAAAGTGTACAATTATTTGGGAAGCTTTCAACACAAAGACTGTTTTTCAAATAACTGAGTCTTATTTTTTAACAGATGAGCAAGATCAGTTTGAAACAAGTTTTAATTGTTTAGTTTTACAAGTATATGAAATTTACTTTTACATATTCTTGGTTAAATATACAGTTAGTAACACTAACACACTTTTCCTTGGAAAGTTACTTCCTTTACTCACAATCTTCTTTTTTTTTCTTGCAAAATTGGCGCACAGCATGTGCTGGACATGACTAACTCAGCACTTCTCTGGGTTAACTTACTTAACAGGTCTTCCCTGCATGATTCAAGAGGTGTAAAGTTCAAGTTATGGCACTCATTGTCCTTGTCTACCCTACTTGTTTTTATAGAACACCTTCAATTTTACATCTGTTGATAAGACAGTATTTGCAAGGTAATATTCACATTTGGAGGGAGCAGTGTTGCGTGTTGTCTTTGTGTTAATGTGTCTCTGCAGTGCATGCAGGTAATGACTTTATGGCTTTCTCTGCCTCCGACACTGGACTTAAAACATAAGCTTACATGAAATGTGTAGGAGACCCATTTCACAACATGAAGCTTCAAAGCTGAACTTTGAACGTAACAAGATACCAGGCATGATAATAGCCGCCACTGTGAGGTAATGTGTGATGGTTACCCACATGCTAATCATGGCTTTTTGAGGTTAATGATAAAAATGCAGTTACAAATTAGGTTTTTGCAGACTAGCAGGTGAGAGCTAAAACATTAGAAAACAGTATACATACTATTTATAAATGTATATAATTTAACTTTAGGCAACATAAGTTACTCTAACATGCACCTTTTTCCCCTGTGAGTGGCACTCAAACTCTAAAGGGACAATTTTTGACATTGCTGGTCTAGTGTGAAATGTATTTCTTTATTGTGTCCACATGGTGTCACCGTGTAGCTTACAAACTGTTGACTATAAACGAAGTCTGTGCAAAGGCTAAATTCCTCTTCCTGCTGCTGATTCTGCTTTTGAGGTTGTAACTGTAAGAAAGCAGTTACTTTGTTCTGCAATTACAATTTCGGCAGCATTAAAGCAACTCTGGTGAGGTGTAGAAAAATATTTGGCATTTGAGAGTACCTCTCAAATGTCAGAATATCATAGGAAAAATGTCACATATTTAATGATTTTTTAAAACAGCTTTGCAGAGTAAAAATGCCCTAAAGGTTTGTGATGAGTAAACCTAATTAAAAATGCATAAAAATATCATCATATTTGATGTAGGATACATGTCAGTTAACCAGTCCTCCGGCCTGCAGAAAGTTGTAAGAAAGTCAGATGGTTCACAGACAATAGAGACAAAAATTCTGTATGCAGTGTAATCGATTTAACAGAAGAAAAGACATCATTAATATTTTACTGAGGACTGATCACCTGACTGACTCCCAGGAGCACCTGCTCTACTTGTTGGCAGGTCTAATGCGCATTCACAGTGGCTGTCCTGCTCCTGCAGAGTCAGAACTTCTTTCTTCACAGGAGTGACGACTCACAGTCCTAAACAAAGGTTTGAAAACTGTGAAAGATGAACCTTTTGCCATTGTTTTAATATCGACAGATGACTGTTCGACCTTTCTCAAATGCTAAGGCCACTGTGAGACATTATTTCTAACATTTACATCACCCGAACATGTTGCTGTAGGTGCCCGCCTTCTGCACAGGTGAGTGACTCTCATTACATTATCTGGCGATATCTAACGAAGGCTAACAGGTGAATGTGTACTAATTGTGCTGAAAATTTAAAACAGAAGAACATGAAACTCTCTGTTCACCATAAGATGCTCAGGTAAGAGTTCTGCATCAGTATCATTTCATAGCTTAAGTTTGATTGTGTTTTACCTGCGTGGCCACAAGGCGTCAGGCTGAAGCAACATTCAGCTCTGCTGCTGAAATCTCAAGTTAAATTTTAATTATTTTTTTTTAATCTTCATCCATCCTCATCTTTCTAACTCATGCATACTTTCTCTGTTAGTTTCTGATTCTGTTTTCATGCATTTCTTCTGTCTTAAATGCAAACGTGACTCTTCTCTCCTTCACTGTAACATTAAATAAATCTAAGAGCAGATGATGCAGTATTTTGGGCCACTGTGGCCAACTGTAAGGACAACTTGGCAAACTTACTGAATTTATTGCCAGAGGCCTGATGTCATGTCTGCTTGTTCACACAGAATCCAGATAATGTCTTTAGGTGTCAGTGTGGAGGCTGGGTGATGCCTGATATTGTGGAATCTGTGTCACTATTATTCTACAGACTACATGCCATTTCTTATATTGACACATATAATGTTTTTTATTTGTTTGTTTTTTTGAATACTGATTCTTTTGCCGCTAGAACAACCAAGTTTTCCTTATCTAGCTCATATAATAATTGTATCCATAACACAGCCCTAACCACTTACCACCATGTAACTGACTCTCTGTAAGTGCTAAGTAGGACACTGACAGAACTCGGCCTATGTGTGTTATTTGCGAGACAGTCTCCACAAAACCTCCTTATGCTGAGAACAGAAGATGCTTACTGATGAGAAAGTGATACGGCAGTGCAATGCGGTGAGTCACTGTTGTGCACTGAGGCTTAGCCTTCTGCTCACTGTACTTTTGCAGAATTAACTATAATATGTCATGGCCAGGTATAGAATTTCCTTTATGTAAGCATTGTAAGGTTAGTTATTATAGACTGCTCAACCTGGGCTGTGAAAGAGAAAGAGACTGAGTGAGTGATGCAGTAGGACCTTACATGTAAAAGCTAATAATTATGTGAAGCATAGTTAACAGTTTTCTTTTTATTTCCAGATCTGTTCAGAGTTCTAACTGGATGTGAAGGGATTGCTCCATTATTGAGTTCTTATTCATGGCTCAAGGCAGTTACATCTTGAGGAATGTGTCAGGTAACTGTTACTGTTACTATGCTAATTACTTGAATCTGTAATTCTTTTAAAAACTTTCTACATCTTCGCATGTGTAATTCACAAAATGAATTCAGCCTCTTTCTGTTTATTGCAGTTTTAAATGAATTTAAATATCTAAGATTGCAAAGAAGGTAAAACATTCATTAACTTGTAGTGTTTACCATAAAACTACAGTTATACCTATTCAGTGAATTCTAATTTTTGTTGTGTCTAGTATTTGATGTAAAAGGTCTCTGCTACTTTTTGTATACTCACTGTCTGAAATACTTGCAAGATTGTCTGTGGTTGAGAAACCCTGCCAAGAGTATGGTTGGGCATTTAGAGGGAGAGTTGCAGAGTAATTATAGAGTGGGTTCAGTCTATGTAGAGAGACATACCATTTGGAGAGAAGTGACTACTGAAAACAGAGTGTCTACACGTTTGGTAAATCCTCCTCTGTCCCTCCTCTTCTTGTGGGACAGGCTCAGAGAGATTATAGTCAAAAACATTTCGAGGTGACAGAAGAAAGGCTTAAGAGTTGAATAGAAATGGTTGCTGATGAGCGTATGACACCGAGGTAAGGAAAGAACTGTCGGGGGAGAAAATTAATAGCATAGAGACCTTATTCTCCATAGCATATTGTAGTTTTTGCATGTATGTATATATATTTTTGTTGTGAATAGTTAAGAACATTTCAGATTTTCCGTATAAACAGTGTTGTAAATTTAATGTCTAGTTTTATAGTTAGCTAAACTTAAACGACAAATGTATTTGGAAATTTTCTTGTTTTTTATCACATGCAATCAGAGGGACATTTGGAGACATTCCCACATAGTATGTATTTTAGATTTCCCTCTTTCCAGCCCAGCACTTGCTCTACAACTATAATAAACTATGGCTATTCCACTACAAGGTCAAAGCTCTGAAGTGTGTGTTCCTGACTACCTTGGGATTGACTTCAGTTATCAGTTGGACGTGGACAACCTCCAGTTTGTGGACAATTTCCAAAAGGGCACCACCATTAAGCGGCTAAGCCTTAAGAGGAGGCCCAGAGTGGCCATCAACAATGCAGAAAAAACGCAGAGTGGTATTTCATCCGGTCAGTGGCATTCTGCAGAATCCTTGTCGTCGTCTAACACCGATGATTCAAGACTACTGGGCATGTCTTCTACAACCAGAGGCCGACCACCTCTTCCTCCACCACATTTGTCCTTGGACAGCAAGGTCTCAAGGAATGAGGGTTCAGCAGTGTCTCAGATGCTTACTGAGTCAAAGCCCCAGCCTGCTGTAAGATCTCATGCTTTACAAAGACAAAGCCCCATGGTGGAAAAAAACATCGTGGACACCCACAAACACTTGGAGCAGGAGGTGACCAGTCAGCCTCCACCTCAGCCCCACCCTCGTCGACGACTGGCCAGCTTTGGAGGAGTAAGCTCTCCCGGGTCACTCTCCCCCTTCACTGGCCTGGGTGCATATAATCACAACAACAATGGGAACAAGCCTACTGGCACAGGGAGTGACATGCATATCCACCTGAGCTCGTCCCTGGGCAGTAGAGGCAGCACAGGGTGTCTAAGATTAAGCCCCCAGAGCTCTGGTAGAACCACTCCGGTTTCAAGTCTCGGCCCCATGCACCTGCAGCATGTCCGTGACCAGATGGTGGTAGCTCTGCAGAAGCTGAAGGAGCTGGAGGAGCAGGTGAAAATTATTCCTATCCTCCAGGTAAAAATCTCAGTCCTGCAGGAGGAAAAGAGGCAACTCGTCTGTCAGCTCAAGAACCAGAGTGACAATGAGGACATAAATGATGTGATCAGGAGGAGAGCTTATAGCATGGACAGATCTGATATTGAGAACAAGGTGAATAGTGAGGAGGGACTGAAGAGCACAGTGCGGACTGACCCCACCGACATCAGGGAGTTCAGGAAACTGGCTGAAGAGATGCAGGCATTGGAAAGAAATATCAAGGCTGGAAATTTGCAAACATGGCATGGAAAAGGCCATGGCAAGGCTACCAAGTCAGTATCAGTTGGAATGGATAAAGGTACCAACATGTCTAAACCTGCAAGGGAAAACAAATATGTGTACACTGATCAGGTAGAGACAAAGTCCATTGCAACAGAGGTGTCTGAAGTTCATCTTGGAATTTACACGGAACGGGAAGCAGAGCTTGATGCCCAACAAGTAGTAATTGGTGCCTTGAAGGAGAGAATTTCTCACTTAGAAGCAGAATTGAAAGAATCAGCCCTCCAGACAGAGATGAGCCGCCTGAAGCTGGAGCTTCAGGCTGCGGGAGCAAGGAACCGAGCTGATAAAGCGTCTCTTGCTAGGCCATCCACTTTGAGCGTGGGTGTAGGTAATCACACAGATGTCCAGGATACCAGCACTGGGGAGGCAACAGAGGTGAAGACTGTGGGAGTATCTTGTTGTGGGCCTGAGCTGAAGGATGCTTGCACAGGACCAGATGTACCCATGAGCCACTGGCAGGTCAGAGAGCTAGTCGAAACCAGGGAAAAGGGTGTGGGGATTCAGGTTTTTACAAACACACAAGGAGTTGGGACGGAGATAAAGTTATGTGATGCAGAAACCAACACAGAGATACCAGTGGAGAGTCTGGGCTCTAAGAAAGCAAAGGCCAGGTATCATTCAGTGGCTTGTGGGGACCATTCTGTTGATGTGATCATCTGTGAATCAAAGGACCTGGTTTCACAAGGTGTGGCCACAGATGCAGTTAGAGGAGTTGATCTGGGAATCATGGCGTCACCCCAGACAGCTTCACAGCGTACGAACACTGTATCCAGCTCAGTGTCTCGCTTCACTAACACCAGACATGCCTTCAACACAGACTCCAGCACTAACACTCACCTCAGTACCCAAGACAAGCACACCAACACTGCTCAGACTGTTACTAGGACTGTGTCTGTTGGGAACAGGGTCAGGGACATCAAATTCACCCCAGAGACCCGTACCATTGGTGTAGGAACTGCAAATCAGGTAGAAAATGCCTTAAAACTAACACCAGGGACAGTCACCAAGGTAACCCGAGACACTGGTGTTGGGTTCACAAACATTAATGAGAATTTCCTGATTGGACTGAAAACTCGAAATATGGCCTCAGGGCCGTCTCATCTACCTGACCCCATCAAGACAAGAAGTATCGGTGTAGGGGAGGGGAGGATACGGGATTTATCAGTTTCATCCAGTACACATGGCCAGAGTCTCCAGCAGTCTACACAGTCCCAGTGGGACCCTGAGCTTAACCATTATATAGAGAAGATGCAGAAGCTCCTTGGGGAGCATGGGGACCTGCTCACAGAGGACTGCACTGAGCAGTACAGCAGTCAAGGAAATGACAGTTCCAAACTGTCCTGCAAAACTAAAGCTGCTGCACAAGGTGGAACAGAAGGCCATCGTTTAGATTCTCATCCACCAGGTAATAGTGTAGGGATTTATTTAGTTTTAAAGGTTGTTATTATGTAATATACTATACTGTAAATAATATCTATAATGTCATGTTGGTACGATGCAAAAATTTCACTAACGTCCTCTTTCTTTGCCACAGCCAGCAGAGAGTTTCAGACTCCATCTCAGCTTTCAGTCAGCTCTTCTAAGTGTGACAAAGCAAACCCAGGAATCTGCCACCAGGGTGGTACTGAATCTGAGGTGAAAAGAATGATACAGATGTTAGAACAACAGGCATCCTCAGCTCTGCAAGGTAAACAAGTATGTGTGTGTGTGTTAATGTGCACTGATCTCAAACAACTGTGTTCCAAGTTAATCTTCATTACAAACACAGTAAACATTGGGTGGATAAGAATACTGTCTGTGCGACGTACTTTAGTTTAAAAATATTCCTTCTCCAGACCACTCCTGAGGCCCAGTTTAAACTTGCATTAGGTTTAGAGGAAGTGGCTGCCTTTGGCTTGGCAAGATTGACTTTCTGAGGGATACACTTGCAATGTTTGGAATGATATCTGGTTTTGGAAGGCATCTCATACCACATAGCAGTTTGTGGCGGAGAGTCTAAAATTGAACGGCTTCGTTGGAGGAACTGGTGTCAGAATACTTTCTCCTTTAAAATAAGGCCTTCAAATTTGTAAGAAAGTATAAAGAATCAGGAATATATCCTCAGTAAGTCTGGTCAAGATTAACCTGGTGGGTTTGAATCTGTCATTTTATATGTGTTGCATCTAATAAAACAGACTGCAGAGGTCAAGTGTTTTGCCTGTTAAGATTCAGAGTTATTTGCTCGTTGAATCGTTGGTTCTAGGCAGGTCAGCCAATTCTGGTGTAGTGCGGTGTGTGATGAAGAAGCAGAATGGTGACCAAGGCTGCAGTAGCAACAGGAAGAGTATGAAGTTTATGAGGGTGGCCACAGGGTAAGCATCTAATAGCTAAACTAATATTTCACTTGGAGGTAATATGTTTGCATATTTGCATATTTTCAGCGAGTTAACGCTCATCTTTTTGCCCTTAGACTGGACCCCATGCCATCTGAGTTCTCTGGCAGTGAGAAGGTTAACACTGAGGAAGTGGAAAAGAGAATAAACAGAAAATTCAGAGAGGCTTCTCAAGATGGAACGCAAGCAAGCAAGGGCAGAGGTGGCTCCAACAAGGGATCGAAAGGTTCTGCAAAATCACACACGCAACACAGGTACTGTAGGAGTCTAGAGTGTTTTAAAGCCAGATAATCTCTCAAGTTCAAAAAAATTTCTGTATTAAAAAGCCTCACTGCATCAATCTGCATATTTTACTGTATAAGTTTAACTGTTGAGTTTTCCTCTCATGTCTGGCTCTCTATAACCTGTAGCATTCTGTTTATTCTAGGTGTAAGTTAAGTGAAAAGATTTTTTCTTCTTGTCAAGCCTTAAAGATGCACCTCAGTGATGACGCAGCTTTATCGAGCAGGGAATTGGTATGTTTTGTTCACCATATTCAGTGTGAGAGCCATTGAAGGTGTGTCTATATATACATACGCGTGTGTGTGTGCACATTTAATGGTATGCCACTGAATGAGCGTGGGGAGATACCTGGGCAGGGCATGTTTAAGTATGTCATTTAGAAAGAAATGACATTGGAATTAGACACAAAAAACACAGAAATGTGTCAACTGTAATTTTTCTTGAACTTAAAAACATATTATATTATATTTCTTGGTGAAAGAGACTCCTTACTGTCACAATAATTTCATATACAGATACAGAGACAGGAAGTTCAATAGAAAAAGTACACTGAAAAGGAAATTCAGGATAGATTCCATAATAAAACTTCTACTACGAATACTACGAAAACACTGAATATGCTATGAGGTTTTTGCTGATGAGATGAAGACTGAGTCCTGAGCCTCTTCCTTTATGATGTTGTTTTGGTGATTTTTTTTATAGGAGCTGTTGCTTTATTATGCTCTTTGTGTGCTTTCAGTCACATCCCTGTAATTACAACATGTGCCTATCTATTCAAAGTCAAAATTGCTCTGCACACTGTGAATTATGGCAGCTTGCAAGGCATTTATGAGGATGCATGACAAAAAAGATTTTTTTATTTATCTACACATACCTCAGTTTTTTATATTCTTGTGTGCCTTGCAGCATGACTGTCTACAAACTCTACAGCAAGAGTGGTTCTCTGTGTCCAGCCACAAGTCAGCTGCTCCTGCCACTGTGGACGAATACTTGTCAGCGTTTCGGGTCATTTCACCCTCAGTATTGCAACACATAGCTAACATGGCTGACGGCAACGGAAACACGGCTCTGCATTACAGTGTGTCTCACTCCAACTTTGGCATTGTCAAGAAATTGCTTGATGCAGGTACAGTAAAGCTGAAAGGGCACCGATAGGTCATTGTGCGTTCTTACTTTGTATATTTTTTGTGTCCCTCCTCGCTGTGAGAATGTATTTTATTTCTCTGCAGTTTGCACTAGCATAACCAGAAAAGAAAAAGAAAAACAAAAAGCGTTACAGGAAACATATCCTGCTGGTGCTTTTTAACCCGCTGCATTTCAGAAACTACTACAATAGCTGTGGTTCTGAATAGAATACCACAACAATTACATAGCAGTGATAGAAGCAAGGACACACCGTTTTATAGAGGTGAGTCATCCCGAAAAAATCAGCAGTACTGCACAGAGGCCAGTGAAAGCTCTGGTTCAGGGAGGTGTGTGTTGGCATTACTGTGCTTCCCAGTAGCCACTAGGGGGCAAAAAGGCTAACCTCAGTGTGTCATGAGATCCTTTTGCATCTACAACTAATGTGTAATGAACAGTAGATGTTCCCACTGTTGAATTAAAATGTAGTATTTCTGTCTTATGTCTTAATCCTGTGACCTAAACTAAGAGCATTTTTGCAGGCAGGCAAAGAGTAGTTCAGTAGAATTCATTATCTGACCCCATGCACAGTTTGAACTAATGATATACAATACAACAGCAAATCAAAAAAATGTTGAAATGAAACCATGGTTTCTTAAAACAACAGAATAAATAGAATACATTTTGTTGACTTTTGCATAACCACCCAAGTGAGATGGTTTTTTTTTTTACTGTCGAAGCTTTTATGACAAAGTAGACCACGCTTTGAAAAAAAGGCTCATTAAAGCAGTTATAGTTTATTGATGCTTAGAGGCTCTGCACTGCTACAGTCATGCCTGTTTCTGCACTATTCAAATTTGAAATGAAGATGTACTTTAGAAATCTTCTTTCAAAATCATGATGAACTGTTCCAAGCCTTTTCTCCAGCTGTGCATATAATTCAATTTTTTTTTCAATTTAATTTCATTTATATAGCGCCTTCCACAATCAAAATTGTCTCAAAGCACTTCACAGAGACCCAGAGCCTGACCCCAGAGCAAACACTTAAGGCGACAGTGGCAAGGAAAAACTCCCTTTTAACAGGAAGAAACCTTGAGCAGAACCTGGCTCATATGGGG
>JBBMJY010000008.1:16539078-16545169 GCA_037833715.1 Toxotes lorentzi | reverse complement strand
CCAGAGAGAGACAAGCACAGGACTACAGGAGAGAGAGGACACAGAGTTAATGACATGGAATAAAGGCTAATAAATGTAATTTATTAGGGACAAATGTTGAGAAATATAATTCAGGGCAAGTAAGTTCAGAGACTTAGGTCAATATAAACTGAACAGGCAAATACTGAATAGGTGTAATGGAGGAGATTTGTACTTTCTGTCTTTTATCTGAAAGCCTTGCTACAGCTTTCAGAAGAGAGCTTGGGCCTACCTCTCTCTCTCTGAGGGCTCTCTCTCTCTCTTTCTCTGGTTGGTCTAAGGCCAGGCAGAATAGAAATATATAATCAGCAAATGTGAAAACCTGAATCCTTTGTATCACCAACATCCATTTATTCTATATTTGAGGGTTAGAAAAAATGGACCCTGTTTGAAAGAGTGTGTCAAGGTAGTCTGAAGTTTTACATCATGCACTGAGTGAATGTTTCAGCAACCATGTAAAATTTCGGCAATTTCAAAGTACGTGCTTTTCATTGCACAGCAGCAGTAACACCACAGTTATTTGCATTTGCATTATTGCTGCTGAGCAATTATAGTTTGAGAGTGTTGACATGTTTTCTATGAGTCTACATCTTTTTTTTTAATAAGTGACCTTTAATATAGCAGCATTTTATTTGACATTTTTACTTAGAAAAGGACGGGTTTTTTGCACATATTTTTATACAGTATTAAACTTGGTACAGTCAGTGGAGCAGGAAAGAGTTTGCAAGAACCTCAGATAAATAATGACAAACTTTTTTTTCTTCTTTATATCTTTTTAACTTTTTCTTTTGTGTTTTCTATTCGGGCCAACTGACCACCATCACCACAGAGGTGTGTAATGTCAATCAGCAGAACAAAGCAGGTTACACGCCCATCATGCTGGCTGCACTTGCTGCTGTGGAAACTCCAGAGGACATGAGGGCTGTGGAGCAGCTCTTCGCAAAAGGAGACGTCAATGCCAAGGCCAGCCAGGTGAGTCAGGTTGTTCTCAGGTGATGGTAGTGGATGTAATGTCGTGTTGGCAGTTTTAGTTTCTCTATTTGGTGTTAAAAAAGCTTGTTGTTGATTCTTTAATGCTATAAATAGGTGTTTGTTTGTTGAATGGTTGAATGGCAGAGAAGGTTTTGTATCTCTGTGTATTTGTGTTATTAAACAGGAGAAAGAAAAAGTAAAGAAAAAACAAAAGGGAAATGTCAGTAGAAGCCGTGGGCCTGTCAACTAACTAGGAGCCCGGTCCATAATTTTCTAATAATTTCCTCAGAAGTCTTCTGTAATTTGCTACTAATTGGGGAAACGATTTACAGAGGAATTTCTCTTTGAAGACCCCCTTCATTTAAACCCGATAAAATATTCATAAATACCCAATAAAATATTCATTCGTTATTAATTTATCATTAGAAACTTTGTTTCTGATATATGTTGAAGTGTATGTTTGCCTAAGGAGAAATTTCACGTTTTGACTTGTTCCAATCACCTGAGGTTATGTGGTCAATTAATTGGAATGTGAAATTTTTTAAATGTGTAGACTCAGCGTCATTAACCCTATTTCCTGCATTTGACTCCTGCCCTTCGCTGTCCAGGCCGGTCAGACAGCTCTGATGCTGGCTGTGAGCCATGGCAGGATGGACATGGTGGAGGCACTCCTGGCACAGGGGGCCGAGGTCAATCTCCAGGATGATGAGGGATCAACTGCGCTGATGTGTGCAAGCGAGCATGGCCATGCTGACATCGTTAAACTGCTGCTGGCACAGCCAGACTGTGATGCCACCCTGACCGACAGCGTACGTGACTCATTGCTGTCACTTCGTGCAGCTTCTGTGAGCCTGGTGGCTTCAAGCAGAGAAACTGAAACATGACAACTTTATCATCAACATATCAAATTATGAAAGCAGACAGTAAACAGTAATTTTTTTAAAAAAACCTTTCCAATAAATATGTCAGGGAAACAAAGTTCTGTATAATTAAATATGATATATAGATATATAGATATATATGATTTTCCCATCTGTAAATGTACAACAAACTGCCAAACCTCTCATAATGTTTATGATTTTGTGCGTTTGCAGGATGAAAGCACAGCCCTGTCCATCGCACTGGAGGCAGGACATAATGACATTGCAGTCCTTCTCTATGCTCATGCCAATTTCTCCAAAGGACAGACAGGGGTATGTGGGTCAGCAGTTTCACAGCACTTAAGCTAATTATATATTCAGGTGGTTGTTTTTGACTTATTATTGTGTGTGTGTGTGTCTTAACAGCCAGCTGCTCGTCATGGTGGAAAGTCTCTCTCCTCCTCTGGTGGTAGAAATATTTGTGAATAATGCGATGCTCCAAACCTTTCAACCTTTCTCTGACCGAGTTAGTCGGCCTCCTTCTTTAATAATTATAATTCACCCGTTGACAGAATGATAGTTTCTCTCCAGTGACCTATGTTCTAGTATAGCATTTGTATAACAAGGCAAAGTGTGTATTATATTATAACTCAGCAGGTAATACATGCAATCCTGCAGTCATTTATTACATCCCTTCAGATTTTCTTCAATCATTCTCTTTTTTAAAATATAATTGTGATATTATATGTGAGTGCAAAAACAATGAGATACAAAAAGTAGATTTTACAGTAATATCAAACACAAAGCTCTATGAATAAATATGTAAAATAATAGAAAATAAATAATACATACCTACAAATAACAGAAAAGTAAGTTAAGGATTTGGAAACTTTGTATATCCATATTTTTATTGTAATGTAAAAGAAAAGATTTATTTGTATTTATAAGTTGATACTTGTATACTTTGCTGTATCTGTACTGCTTTACTAGAAGAATCATGAGAGAAGCATGAGAAATATTTTGAACATGTATAATTATTTTTTCCAGACATGAAACTAAAACTGCATGTAATTCCATGCAACTGGAATGTCTCTGTTGCTAAAATTCATGGGATATGTTGTTGTTGACTATGAGTGAAGGAATATTTCAGCACTTTGGGAAATACGCTTATTCATTCATTCATGTTTAACAGACAGATTTAAAGAGTGCTATTGATCTTCTAGCCTTCTGCAAGAAAGCAAATAAACGTATTTCCATAAATGTTCAACTACTCCTTTATGTACATTATGATGCACAGTTGTGACACTGATGAAGGCTCCACAGCTGAATCTTTTCTCCTCTGTGAATAAAGCGACTCCAACGCTCTGTTGGCATCAGGTAGTGACTGTTAAACATTTCTTTCAGTTGAATTTGAAATAATATTTAATTGTACGTTAATTATTACTTAATTAATAATTTAAAATCTATTCTGTTAGTTAATGTGTAAAGCTCTTGTCTTTTTCTGTGCTGATCAGGGATACCTCAAAAAAGATTTTCTTGATTTTTTTTTTTTTCTACGTTCCTCTTTACTGCTGGATACAAATCAACTGACGCAAAAAACACAAAACAAAAAAAGGTACACAGTTCTGGTACACAAATGTATAAAAGCGTTGTGGGGCTTTTTTTTTTTCTTTCTACATTCAACAGGTTTCAATTTCAGCAGGCTTTTTGGATGAATGTTTTATAACATTAATCTCATTAGGTAACTCACCCAGTTGAAAGAAAATCCTGCTGAATCTTCACTGGGTCATCAACACTTTTTTCCCCCTGTTTCCATCCTGACAGACACCGGTTTGATTCATCCCTTGACACCCAGCTCTCTGATCTCCTCAGAGACAGAAATTACCCTCACCGCTCACCTCGCTATTTCCTCTACCTCATCAGGTACTGTCCTCTATGTTCATCGTGTTCTCCACTTTTTTTTAGAAAACTCACTGACTGTTTCGTACGGATAGGAAATCTTAAACATCTTCAGAGGTCTGCTATAAAAGACTGCTTTATTGTTAGCTGGCTCTGTGATGTGATTCTTGACACCCTCCATCTCTGAACCGTAGCAAATTAAATCTGAATTTCAGCTTTGAATAAGCTATGAATCATCTATTCATCTCTCAAACATCAGAATAACCTGTGCCTTGTTACAGTTCAGGCTGAGTTTATGAGGCAACGTTGGCAATGAATGTGGAACAATAATTCAATTCTGCATCGGCCCTGCAACTGAGAGACTGTTATTGCTAAATTTTACATAAGAGCACTGATGGTGAATGAATATGTCATAAGCTTTAAATTATAAGAAATTACAGAATAAGACATTGCTATGTTTTGGAAATAAATTTTTCAGTTAATCATCTGACATCAAATGCGTTTTTGCAAAAATGACAATAATATTACAAAAATATTTTTGACATAGGTGAAAAGCGCAGTGGCACGCTGGGTCTTGTCCCAGTGTCCTTGTCCTTGTCCTTGTGCTTTTGTTTGCTGCATCTACCTGCATGATATATGATATACATTTTTGTCTCTTAACGCTCTTAAAAGTGGTGCTTTGGTGCAGAAAGAAAGACAGAAAGCTTCCATAAAAAGACAGGGTAGATGTACAAAATTATGCTGTCATTCTTCACAGTGCCTCCCCCCCACCACCACCCCCCACCACCCACCCCATCCCACTCCCCCCCAGCGTGTCACTGTGTCCCATTACTGCGAGCTTGTGCATGTGTGACTGAGAGCACTCTGAGTCATTTCCCAGCAACAGCAATAAAATACAATGATATACAAGGTCCACCATCAAAATTTGCTGTTGCCATGGTAACAGCGGTTTGGAGCAAGTGATTCTTGAGAGCATAATACTGACATGATATCTCTGTTTCACTGCTTATCCAGTCACTTCACACTGGCGTGTTACTTAAGCAGGGTCTCCACTACACCTATACCAACTTGGAATATGGTAGATTTTTCATATAAGCCTCTTTCAAAAGCAGAACAGAAGGAGC
Source organism: Toxotes lorentzi (assembly GCA_037833715.1). NCBI lineage: Eukaryota > Metazoa > Chordata > Actinopteri > Toxotidae > Toxotes > Toxotes lorentzi. Next base: position 16,540,296 of record JBBMJY010000008.1, on the reverse strand, counting down.
GCCCCATTTGTTCTTCATTTTTAAAAACAATGATTAATGTCATATGAGGCTCGCATGCAAGGAAAATGAGCAGGCATAATTTCATGCAGATTAATCATCCCGTACGCTGAGCCAAGACGTGCCATCAACAAATAGTGCTGTTTCAGTGTGCACAGTGCTCCAGTTTGCACTACAGTGTGTTGCATGTTCATGTCATCTACTGGCTAATGAATAATTTGCAGATTTATTATTGCAAGTCTGGTCCAGCCTTTTGGACCACTTGCAGTGCACTGCAGTTTAATAGTTATCTAATTTTCTGTGCTACAGAAAATGTGCTTCTTTTCAGTGTACGACACAGTGCCTCTTCCTGTCCCGGTGCAGCTGATCATTTGACTCATTTGTGACATTTTTGAATATGTCATGACTTAAAAATGAATTCACAAAAGGCTTAACAATAAAGTCCAGTTTAACTCTGCTGTAAAACCTTCAGAAAATTACATATTAATACAAGAATTCAGTACAGCACACATTTTGTCAACAAACCAGATGTTGATGAAATCATGTTGATGTCAAATTGTTTAAAAAAAAAAAAGTTGAGGAATCATCACTTTGGTTGATTTATGATTTGTTGGAATTTGGTGAAGTGATACTGACTGAATAAATGATGTTTTGGCATTTGGAAAAGACATGATAACATAGTGTGAGGGAGGTTTGTGAGTGTAAGTTTTGGCTTAGTGTGGGAGAGGCCAGAGAATGAACTCACTCAACTGCAGTGGCGTAAGAAGCACTTTGGTCATTTGGTCCAAACATGTAGAGCCTGTAGTGTCATTAAGAAGCCATGAAAATGTTGATTTAAAGTGGCTATAATCAATATTTTTATAACCACCGTGGATCAAATGATTATGTTCCGTGTGAAATGGGTTGCTCATAACCCACAGAGAATTATAACTTAACTCTGCAGTTCCACCCAGCTCCATGGGGCTTTATAGCTTATAGCTGTTCAGTAAAAAAAAAAGAAGGTTTAAAGCCCCCCCTCCATGCTAACTGCCCACCTTAGCTAAGAGCAGAGTGAATATCGGACTTATTTATTCATCGGGTGGACTGAAACACAACACCAAACGAATGCTCCATTTGTGCAGGATTTGTAAACAGGCAGCTGTTTGTTAACAAGGTGATAATAAAAGGTGTTAATATGTCAGTGTCCTGTTCTCAAATTGTTTCTGCTGCCCCCAAGTGGCC
>JBBMJY010000008.1:16517984-16533978 GCA_037833715.1 Toxotes lorentzi | reverse complement strand
ATATAACTGGAACTTTTGAAAATTACAAATACAATTTACAGTAGGAACAATTTATTTCTCTTTTCATATCCAGTGAAACCATTACCAGTCCAGCTAAAGAAGGGGACTAAAGAGGAAAGAAGCAGAAATACCATGGCCAAGAGGCTGCACAGTGATTTAGACAGTGATGAGGATCTAGAGGATAACACCACAAAAGATGAGGGTTGAGCTGAAAGGCCCTCCAGTTTTTGTATTCTTGTTCATGTCTATTCACTGCCACATCCCTTTTCATTGGTTTCTTCATTCTCTAAGCAAAAGAAAGGTTTTTCGAAATAAAACGGGAAGGGCCGCTCAAAGAGGGGCACTTATGGAATAATGCTTTTTCATTTAGATGACTCATGCCACTCAAACATGTCTTGCTGCACATAGTGCTGTTCTTTTAATTTAGCTGGTATTTTACAATGATTATAATTTCTGTTTTATCTGCCTTAGTCTCTGTGATTGCTTCTGCAGATATTATGTAAAACACCAGTTTCACTGACTGTTTTTAATCAATATATTTGATTGTATGAAATGCCTTCATATGTCTTGGAGCATGATTTGTATATCTCTCCTGAAGCTGGCTCCTCCAGAGCAGCACCCACTGATGACGACGTTGATGTGTTCAGGACTGAAGAATCGAAGCACACAGGAAGGTCTTTTTAAAGAAAATGGGAACAAATGAACACTTAGTGTGTGTGTGTTGAAATCTCTGCACATGAATTTAGAGATTATACATCTTTGATGAAAGAAACTACAGTGTAAGTATAAAGTCAAAGAGACTTGATAAATACTAGTGCTGATAGTATGCCTTTTGTCTTTTTCTGATAATTGATGGAATTGGTTTGGGTCTAATCAAGGGTACTCAAGTTAAACATCTGTATCCCTTGTGCTACAGTATATCAACATATTGTACAGTCCGCGTGAAAAGTACGTAAAAAGTTAATTGCTTTTCATTTACTCCCCCACTTGTTGGAGAGGATAGAAGACATCATTGTTAAGACAATCCCTGGAAACATGTATCACTTAAACACTTGCAAAATAAATTTTACCAAAAAGTCCCTCTTGGTGATCACTATAAAAGTAGTTGTTGATGTAGGACTCACACTTTCATGAACCACTTCATACCAGAACAGGGTGAAATATGATCAAATGACAGGGTTTTAGCAGGTTTAAATTTGAATATAGTATTTATTAAACACATACTGCAATTTAACCTGTATATTAATGCAGGATTTACTATCAAGAGTTCGCATTATTCCCTTTTGAGCTTAAATCCTGAATGTGATATGTATTTTCGACAATGGGCCAATAGGTGGTGCAAGAGAACTGTTTAGTCATCTCCATAATTCTGGTTGCTACAAGTGTACAAAGCAACAGTGTCACCTTTTATTTAGTCTTGACCCAGATGTTAGCAGCATTTCTTTACTTTATTCTCTATATATTCAATGCAGCAATTTATATTACATGTTTTTCACACCATATGGAGATAATGGATCACACCACAACCTGACATCTACGAAGTACACTTCTGAATCCTCAAAAGTGCCAACCTAACAATAAAAAGTGGGAGAAATGAGAGAAATTTGAAAAATAAGGCCCAGAGCTGTAACAAAAATATTATTTAAATAACTCCCTGAAATAGATAAAATGCAAGTGACAAATTAGTATGTGACCATTATATACATGTGTGCTGCTCACATTGTCTGTTATGTCCCTTTTGCAGAACAGCTTGGATATTTAGGTCCATGAAAGACATCAGTTGTAGCTGCTAGAACCCTTGCCAGGGGTACTCATGTACTTGGTGTTAGTGGGTGTAACTGATGTTTAAATTTTGATGATCGTCTCTCCCATACACTTCATTCATGTCCTCCATCATATCTGCTCATTACGTCATATGTCTCAGGGACCCATCTGTGGCAATGTCACAGCCATGGAATTGACTGGAGTCGTCTTTCTCACCCACTTTGAGTCTAATATATTGAGAGCATTTTAGGCCTGCCTTGATCAGCAAGCTCCCAAGAAAATTATTTTGATCTCCTTATGCTTAACTCACTTCACCCACCACCTGCTAACTTTGGTTTTCCACTGTTTTGCACTGTAAAGGTGGCACGCAATGGCTTTTTGTGAGCATGTAACAGAGCAGCTTCCCAAAGTTCTATATTAGCATCAATTAACCATTGAGTTTGAACCATATGAGCTGATAAGAGAAAAGATGAAAGCAGCGGAGAGCTGCAGACTGAGCTGATTCTCTATGGGATTCTCAATTTATGCGAACCTTTCACATTTCAGGGAGTTATTTAAATAGCCGTTAATATCTAATATAGCACTTGAAAATAGCTTGGAGAGCAGTACACAGCCATCAGCTTGAGTCTGAACTGCAAAAAGGCTGTTAACAACAACAGAGAAAGGAGTCTGTTTAACTCAGTGGAATCAAGCGTTCTCATCATAGCACCTCTCTGGAAGCTCTGTTTCTTTCACAGAGAAACAAAAGCATACATGAAACTGATGAGAGGTGCCAGTTCCTCCTCTCACACATTCTCCTCTCACTCATACACCCAAGTTTTTGAGACAGAAGCTTTGCGAAAGGAAAAACATAGATTTTTAATGTACTCTCTTTGGTAGCTGTGAACAATTTTTTTACCTGAAAATCTCAGTGATAGAAAAGGGCAATGGCAGAATAAAGAATAACCTTACAATGTTGTTTATTTGTATGTGTCAATAAATTCATTTTCTGTTATTTAGAAGTTAATGGAGACGTGTCCTTATTTATTTCCTGTTCATATTTAAAAATTAAGCACTTTCTATTGTGCAACATTTACTCTACCTCCTCCTGTCTCACTGAAGTTGACTGATGCAGGCCTTACATAGACACAAAAACAGCCAGTGCATTATTTTAGTGTTTTTGTCAGCCTGTAGACTTCATAAACAGGGATGAAATAAGAGTTGAGATTTCACACAAGTAACATTGACAACACAGCTCATTATTGCAATGCTGTGTGACAGCTGACTCAAAAGTCTGGAGGTCAGAGCATCCTTGAGTGCACCACCAGTGAGGACTTTTCAGCACACAACACTGTAGCTATGAGAGCAGAGTTTTGTAGCATACTAAAATGAATGGAACCCAACAGCTGCCCGAGAGACAGGACCTGAGTAACATTATGTAGAGAATTTTGCAATGAGGTGCAAGACTGTGCAAGTTCAACAGGCTTAAACATGCAATCTGTGTAAAAGTTTCAGCCTTGTTACGTTTTTACCTAGAGGCAGAGACAAAACGACCATTTTGAATGTTTTACAAAATGTTTTTCTTCTGCAAGTGCCACAGTCATCAAACAAGACAGGTACAGGATGGGTCACATTTGCCTGCCTCACTGAATGAAAAAACAGTTATGCAATTTATTTTCAGCCATTTGAAGAGAGTAGTTGTTGCCGAGGTAACAGTGTCAGCCCAGATAAACAATAAACAGAGGGATATTTTATCTGCATTGCTACCCAGTTGTTCCCTGTATGTATACATTCAAATCCCATATCAATCACCAGAAACTTCATGAGAACATTACTCATTAACACATTCCAACGTTCCACATCTAATATAAAGTGTCTATCATATTGTTCCATCAAAAAGCACTTTCTGTCGTTCCCCAGGTAGAATAAGATAATGAAAACTAAATGAATCAATTTACAGTACTGATACATGCTTCTAAACATTTAATGTAGTGCAGAGTGTCAGAAGTAAAAATCTCCTCAGATGTTTAGAGATTAACAATGTCCTTGGTGTGGGGCGGCTAAAAGGCACGGCCTCTTACAGTAAATAGCTCTGGGAAACAAAGTGACACATATGTCTTCTTGATGGAAATCTCACATAAAATGGCACGTAAACCTAATGGAAAAGCTCGGATGGAGATATTGCTGAAGGTAGACACGCTAATGGCTTTTGGAGATTAGTGGGTCCATAAGGTGACTTTAATCTGTTCAGAAGACAATCCATTTTCTCTACACCCACAGGACACAGATTTGATAGTGTGGTCCACAGTTAGTGGCCTTCGCTAATCACCTGTAATATCAGCTGATCACACATGATCTCATTGCTCTGTCACTATCAACACCAGGTAACACCAATGTTTATTTCTTTTGCCAGACAAGTTGTGTCATTTTGAATTTCTTATCATTTGTATGACATTTAACATTCATTTTGTCTTTTTTTTTAGCTGTCCCAACTTGAGAATGTAAGCCACTCTAAGGTAGTCACATATTTTTCTCTGTCAGAGGAGGATCAACTCTTGCAACACCAAGTTTCCAAGTTTCCATGTCACTAATCCAGACTGTCAGAGTGCAGACAACTTGATTTATTCATAGCGCTAAAACACATCAGCTGTCTTCTGTCACAGTAGGCACATAACAGTTTGTGTGACAGAACTGCTGTATCAAGGAAAGAGTCCAACATTACTGGACACTGCAGCTTGAGGAATAATGACCTGAATGTAAACATCAATAAATCAATTATTGTTTTTCCTCTGCCAGTGTTGCTGTTCCTTGCGTCACTGAGAACATACAGTGGATCTTTACATTTTGCGATCTCAGAGACAGTTTGACTTTGTTTTGGGAACAGTCACGTCAAACCACTTTTATTCATAAGGCCCAATGTCACAAATCAACTTTAACGGTATAATTCAAATTTGTTACAAGGCCGCTGCCAGGAACACGAGGGAGAGGACCCAAATGCAGACCACCTGATAATGACCTTTTAGTAAACTCAGAATCACTGGTATAGAGTCCATGGCCGGGAAACCAGTAAAATCAGGCAACTTAAAATCATCCACAAGGTAGAAAAATTCAAGAAACACACAGGCAATGAACACACTCAGCCAAGAAAACAGACCAACTGGCAAAGAGACAGTGGAGCAACGAGACTTACATACACTGGTGTAAATTGGCAACAGGTGATTTACATTAGGGCGGGGCAGACAATCAACAAAGGCGGGAAACAAGACAAAGACAGGAAGGGGACTAGGAGGGGACTAGGAACTGCACTATGGCAGTCTAACTCTAAAGTCCCCCTATTACTGAATAAGTAGTTAAGGTAGCATCACTGTAATATCCGTGGTGTCTATCATCCTCAGTGCAACTATGCACAGTTCAAGGAAACCAGTCTCCTCTACTCAAGCTGTCCATGTGTCCCAGGAGGATCACAGGACTGCTGGTGCGGGAGATCATTCTGGTCCCACACGCTCCTGCTCGCTCTTCATTAGATTTTTTCAGCAGACGAGCCCTCTCTGATCCCTTGTTACTCATCTGTCATTCAAGTCCAATGAGCCCCAGCTGAAGGGCAGACATGTCTTCGTACTTGTCAGTATCAGATTTCAGCTCTTTTGGCTGCACAGTGGCTGCAAAAACATAATGAAGAGCTGCTACACAATTCATGTTTGTGAGTTATTTTTCGTTTTCCTTTCAGTCTTACTCAACTCAATTTACTCCTCTGCTTAGAAATATAACCATATAGCAATGTAGCAGGAATAAGAGGAGCAATGTACCACTCACACAAATCACTGAAATCCATTTTATTTCTTTTTAAACCAATGGAAAAACATGCACACAAAGCCATAGTTCTTCGTCTAACGTTTGGTATTTGTGGCTTGATTGACACTGTAGATTGCTGAGGGAGTGGTGAGGAGTTTTTCCTTTAGAGATTAAATATAGTGTTTTAGTGTGGGTGCATATGAAAGTGTGAGAAGACGAAAGAAAGCAGAGTGAGTTAAATACCAGAGGGAGACAAAGATGTGTTTTTTCCAATCCTGTCAAGAGAGGTTTCTTGGTAGCAGATTCACAGGAGCGTCAGAAAATTTCTCCACCTCGCAACGATTTATAAAAGTTTTGTAAAAGTTTCAACTTACAAACCTGTCTGGGAAAAGAAAATGAATGGAAGAGAAAATCTCAGTTTAAGAGCTTTTTTAGAACTGGATGCTATATCAAAAGACGTGTTTTTTTCCTTTTAATTCCACTTGAACGTATAACCCAAGTGTTTTGATCATCAGGCTAACGATTCCCATCTGTGTCGGCTGATTAAACCCAGTTTTCAAGGACAGCGGATACACTAAACTACTGCCTTGGTGATATTAATGATTACATTTCTCTAAAGGTTCTTCAGCTTAATGAAGACAAATAACACAGTGTTACATTTTGCTAAACACGTGGAATTTGTAATATCTAGGAAAATCTGAAAAAGCATGTAAGTAATTTCAAATTAGCTGCCACGTTTGATTCAAGGTTGAAATTATTGGTACAAATAATTAACTACGGTCAGTTAGACAATATGTAACTCTATAATTAATATAATGCACAATTAATTAATAATACCTAGAATTTTCTTTAAAATCAATTTCTTTCAAATGCAGTGGTTATTCAACCTCTTCCACCTACAACTGTCAGCTCACTAAAGCTATTATTCTTTCTTATTGGGGGTGGGGGTTGCATGGTACTTCACTCAGACTTATTGTCTTGAGGTGCAGTTCAAATGAATTGAAGTTATGTAGGCTGCTACCACACATATGTTAAATGTAAACATGGAACTCTCCTGTAAAAAAAAAAAATGAGCCCACTGGTTGTCAATGCGAGCAGCATCCATTACCCATTATCTGTACAGTGTTACTGTGTAAATGTGGATCTTATTAATCACAAACAAAAGCCACAATGATGCAGAGGAAGCATTTTGCTTGCTGTTGCAAAGGTTGCGTCATCATAGCTCAGATCTGTGGTGATTTTCTTCTCCTTTGTTTTTTTTCTTCTTGTTTCTTAAATTATTTAAAACCTTTATTTATAAGACACATTTGTCATCAACACTGATGACAAATATTTGAAGACAGAGGACACATTTGTGAACTCAAACGTTCACAATCATCTGGTGGTTATGTTTCAGTGATGGAAAAAAAAACAAGCAAATAATATATTGCTGCTCTTCTGGACTCACATCCTCTGAACTTAAGAAATTTTAAAAACACATCAGTGAGACACACAGTTGCATGGTGTGAAATATTTCCATCCATCCATTTTCTATACCGCTTAATCCATCAGGGTCGCAGGGAGCTGGAGCCTGTCCCAGCTGGCCATGGGTCGCCAGTCAATCGCAGGGCTGATACACAAAGACAAACAACCACACACGCAATTTAGAGTAGCCAATTAACCTAATGTGCATGTTTTTGGGGATTGTGGGAGGAAGCCGGAGTACCCAGAGAAATCCCACGCAGGCACAGGGAGAACATGCAAACTCCATACAGAAGAGCCCAGACCGGGGTTCGAACCCAGTGAGGCGACAGTGCTAACCGCTGCACCACTGTGCAGTTTCATTATAAAGAACATGGGCACTGTATTTTGAATCAGTCCCATACGCACCAAGGTGCTGCTGTAGATACTCACTTGAGCACCAAATGCATCGAAGTTTTAAAGATTTATGCCTTCAGTAGAAACTAATGGGTTTAGTCTTGAGAGCCACAGGAATGATAGAGAAGACTAAACCCTTAAACTAAAAGGAACAGATTTTATTGTAGGTCCTGCATTGATAAGTAAACTTTCAAACCAATCACAAAGACACAGCTGTAATTAAAGCTAAAATGCAACACAGGCAAATATTCATTTAGGACACATAGAAAACATGCATCAAATGAAATCCTCTGACCAAGCTTGTGTACATATTTTGTTGTCTCAGGTGTGTGTTATGTGTGGTCTGCCTTTCTCTTACAATCCTGAATGAGACTTTTCACATGAACAATGCACATATACATTTATATTTTTATATATTTATATCTTACACTATACTCTGACAAAATCTTCACTTGTCCTCTGCAGATTACTACTGCAATACAAGAATAACAACTGCCAAGAAACTGTCACAACATTGATCTTGGAACATCTTGGAACTCCTGAAAATCACTATTTGTAGTTCACAAACAAGCAGCAAATTACACTGGCAGTACAGTATGTTTGCTTTTCAAATATGGACAGTATGTACGTAATCAGCCAAAAAGGTTGGTTAGAATATATATTACATATTATAAACATCCATCTATGTGCATGAATACAGGTCTTAAACACTACAATGTGATTGCAGTGATACACCTTCATAAATTTCATGTTCTGAGGAACATTTTTCATATAACAACACATCTTTCTTGTGGTGATTAGTAAACGAGCCTGTTCAGTGCAATCGATGTGCAGATTAGCTAAGAACCAAAAATAAAAAGACTGCAAACATCATCAGTAAGGTATTCTTTTTCCTTCAGTCCCTGAGGCTGGTTATTTGGGTGCTCGCTGCAGGGTGATTGAGAGTGTTGACGTAACTGTCCGGCGTGCAGAGTGCGTACCAAAAAAATGAACTGCTTAGAGAAACACGGTGATGAATCTTCACTAAGACACTGCAATCAAAGAAAGCATGCACAAGTAGCACTGCAGCGTACAAAAAAGAGAATACCATGTACATTACTCACACCTTCATTACTGTTACACACTTCAGAGCATAATACTGGGCAGCAGCTGGTTAGCGAGAGATTCAATTATTAAAGACCTTGAAGGTGCCCTATGGAGTTTTCATATAAAATAAACAAAAGTAACATTCAGTGTCTCTCACCAAAACACGTGAATCCTTGAGGTCTAATAACTTACAACTAACATGCTGAAAGCATTTCCTTCCTCATAAAATGTACAAAACAGATTATAAAAGTATTTTAAATCGTGAGTTGTTTGCTTTTATGTATGTTAGCGTGCGGCCATTGTTTTCTTCTGCTATATTTCTGGGCATATATTATGTGCATGTGCGTCATTGTGCGTGATGTTAACAAGACAGGGACCAACTTTTAAAAAGCAGTAGCAGCGCGTAGTGCAACGTACAAGCACGTACTGTAGCTTGACAAATATTGACCACAAAAAAAAACATGACTAATGTTTTAGCTGTAATATTACAAAAAATAATAATTGTTCTTAATTGTACTAAATTTTAACTATCTAACTGAAGATCCCAAGAATTTCAATCAAATTCAACTTTTTACAATCACATTGAATATCTATCAGATATAGGCACTCTTAACCCTACTTAATGTTCTGCTCCAGTATCAGCAACAGCACTGTTCAATAACACATCACATATTGAGGTAACTGTTTCAAATGCAATTACTTGTGGAAATTGGGCACAAATTCTACAGTTTTCAAAAAAATAACTTACATTTTACACAAATCTTGTACATCCATGGCAAAGCTATTATCTTTGTGCAATAGCAAAGTAACACTATCATTGTGTAAGAACACCAGGCCTGATCACAGCAACGATAGCTAATCCAAAGTCAAGTTCTCCCTCTACAGCAGAACATACAATATGCTCGACATACAAACAAGTGACAATTGAAATGTTTTATCATGGGATAAAGGTGAGCTCTCAGAAACACTTTATACTGATTTGCAGTGAGCCTTCCCTCAAAGGGGAACCAAATAATGCCACCAAAATGCCCCCCACAGCATAACAGAGCCATCAGATCCCTTCACCGGTCAAGCTTTCAGGCCTGTACTGTTCTCTTGGTGCCACACATGCAATTACCCACTTGTCGAAAATATGGTGATGGATGACGCATCTGGCCTCATCTCTAGAGATGTGGAATTGGTTTTTGCACCACTGAACTCTCAAATGTGTATTCATCTTTGTAATGAGGGGTTTATGAACTGCAACCCTACTATAATATCCCTCTCTATGTAACTGTCTATGCTTCTTGTTGACAAAGTCTGATCAGTCACAGTCATCAAATGTGCACAATTTCTAATCCTGTCTGTCTTTCCCATAGATCTAAATGCAGATGTCACTTTAGTCACTGTTCCTAAACTCTTCCTATAATTGTACTATGCAATTTATTACATTGGGCCACTCATTTATTCAGGTTTTTCCTTTAATTTGTCACCGGTCTGTATAGTGTAGGTGTTTTCTTGAGATATGAAGGTTTCCTAACAGTGATTTAAACACTGTATGTACAGTAAAGTGTGTGAATAGTTCTGAAAAAATAAAGAACATGCCTTGTGTAGAGCAAAAATAGTTGTTAAGCATTATATATTAATAAGCTTTGTTTCCATATTTGATGCAGTCTTCAACTGATGGTTATGTTGAGCATACCTTTTATGGACGTTACCACATTATGCATACATGCTCATGCATTCTCTTGGTATAGTAATGGTAAGACCCTCTAAGCTCTCATCTGCTTTGCTTTCAGGTGAAGCTGAAATTCCAACTACCACTGATAAATATAACTCTCTTCCCTCTGACATTGTTTTAAGGGTTCAAATCTCAAAGCACCCTGGGAGAAGCAGATAACTGGAGGGCACACAGATGCTTTCCAAATGAACCTGAGATCTTCTTCCAGTGCCACTGAATGTCACAGCCGTCAGCCCAGCACCAGCTGCCTGGGGACACTAGAACTTGCACTTCGACTGGAGGAAGCTGACACAAGTCTCATTCCACTGCCTTGCACTTAACCCTTGACATTCATGCTGTTCTAATCTTGATTTCTTTAGCTGCCAAAGGTAGCTAGATATGCCTTCATTCTCCCTGAAACATTAAAAAATCTCCAGCACTAAGAGGAATGCTCAGTGCACGTGTGGGGAAAAAAAAGCCTGATTGAACTGCACCATGTCATTCATTGAATCTCACAGGTATTATCAGCTGCAAAGATAATTTGTAATAGAGTTAGCATAGTTGTACAGGCTTACAGACTGTGAACCACAAAAACACAACCAAAGCAATTAACACAAAAAATCTCATGCCATCCAACAAATTTCATTACACTGTGATAAAAAAATTGGACATTTGGATTACATTTCGTCCCCTGAAGGCCCTGAAAACCTTTTTTCTCTCTCAACTTCTTACTCTGACAGATGGGGTGCTACATAAGTACTCAATTCCCTGCCAAAGTTTGAACTGTTTGGTTTATTTCACATGAGAGTTCTTTATTTTGTGCTTTATCTGTCTTCTTTTTATTTGTCTGGTTTGAAGAAGGCAGGGATCAGCTGTAAAAAGCTGATATTAAACTGCATGTCCATCAACCAGGATTCAGTAACATTTCAATCAGAATCTGAGGACACTTGGTGGGTTGTTTGTTCATGGTTGCAAGACACTGCCAACCAAATCTGATCAAACCACCAATTTCTAAGTTTTGGGGAACTTTAAGATCTCACTGTTTACACAAGTCTTTGCTATATACACCATGATAAACATTCACAAGGGATTTTCAAAATGATTCCTGATTATGCTGCAGAGCTTGTACATTCATTTGGAACAACTATACATGTCATTTGATCATGTACTTCTGGGACCTGTTGTCCGCCGTCCTTAAAATGCAATGAATGATCCTCCGATAGTTTCACAACCTCTTAAAGTGTCTGTATGCTGGTCACTCTCAGTCTATCTAAATCTGGGACACCTTTTCCAGATCTTCCATGATCAGGTCCTGTTCTTTGGTTTCATTTCTACCAGCCAAACACCCCCTTTCCTGACACGAGCACTTCCCATTCCCCACTAACACTGATCCAACTCCTGAGCCTGATCTGCTGAGCGTGGCAGGCTGGACCGGCAGCACAGCGTTCCCTCTGATCCGATGGGAGTAGGTCTTCTGGCGCTCAATGTCAGCAGAGCACAGCTGGAATTTGAAAGCTGCCTGAAAGCCTCTGCGAAAGTTCTCGTTGAAGAACCCGTAGATGATGGGGTTGACGCTGCTGTTGAAGAAGGCCAACCAGTGAGCTAAGGGATACACGTAGATATTAATGACACGATACTGGTGCTCTGTCAGGCTGGCGTAGTCACTAAGCATCATCAGTGTCCAGAGAGGCAGCCAGGACAGGATGAAGAGCAGAGCCACAACCAGAAGCATCATTATCACCCTCTTCTTCTTCTTTGAAATTGTGTGACGACCTTCCATGCTAAGTTTGTTGTTACCACTCCCTTCTCCAGACACAATTCCACTGCCCCTCATGGGAGGAATAGTGGTCTTGAAGAGGGTGAAGCCGATGCGGGCGTACATGATGACTATAAGGCTGAGAGGGGCAAGGTAGATGTTTGCAAAGAGGACGGTGGTGTAGATTTTCCGCATCTCCTGATTGGGCCAGTTTTCCCGACACCAGTAGAAGGGGCGGCTGTCATTGTTGCGGCTGAGGACGATCCGCACCCTCTGCTCCTTTGTGACCTGGAGCATGACCCCCGAGGGACACATGATGGACACAGCCAGGACCCATATGATGACAATAATTAGCTTTGAGGTGGCGATGGTCAGCTTCTGCTTGAAAGGGTAGACGATGCAGCGGAACCTGACACAAGGGGGATTGAAGGAAATGCATTCAGGAACCGAAGTCTCTAAGGATAAAAACACACGTCCGCACAAACACATAATAACCAGTAGCACAATTACAACCCTCACCTGTCAACAGCTATAGCCACTAGAGTGAACACAGATGCTGACACAGATATTCCTTGAACCATCCCACTTAGTTTACACACCACGCTACCAAATGGCCATCCTGCAGAAAAGAGGAAAACTATTTCAACTTTAGAATTGATCCTAATGGATAGAAAGTAGGTGAATTTTTCACCATTTCCAAATCAAAGCCAAAACAGAAACAAGAAGAATATAAATTATGAATTGATGATGGAATTGTCTCATTTTCTCGTATTATTAAAGAAAGAATTATCTGAACTACAAAGACTTTACAGCCTGACCTGTTATGATGTTGTCCACCAGAGTGGTTGGCATGCAAAAGATGCCAACCAGCAGGTCACTGATGGCGAGGTTGAGGATAAACAGATTGGTGACTGTGCGCATGTTCTTACTGCGCAGCACAATGAAACACACCACACCGTTGCCTACCATGCACACCACAAAGATGAGCAGGTAGGAGATAGTGAAGACTGCTGCCACAGAGGGCTTGTGGAGGTAGAAGTCAACATAGGTGATGTTCTGGTGGGTCAAAAGATTTTCTTGCAGTCTTGAGGAATTGGACGGGTTCAGGCTCTCCAAGGTAGTGTTGAGAAGTGGATTCTGGGTCATTGTGAAATCTGGGTGTGAGACAAATAGAAAACAGAAGGATGATACATGGATAACCTATCCTGTGCTCAGCACAGCGGTGAATGTGCTCTTGGTTAAATATCCGACATCTTCCTTTAACAAATTCAGCCAATTTTCAACCAGAGCACCAATACACACATCTTCCCAGTGGGAGTGCAATCATGCAGACCAGAAGAAGAGTCAATTGGTAATTACATAAAACAATAGAATCTCTCCAGAAATCAATAGTCCGATTGTTATGTCTTTTGATTATTGTAGGTGGGTTGATTCAGTCAAGTGCATGCTCGCTCCCACCCTGTGGAAACAACATGCTGACAAAAATGACCAATCTGATGTGAGAGCAGTGTGAGAGCGTGCTTGATAGCTCACCATCAGTCATCTGAATCTGGCATTCTGGGACCAAATAAGCTTTCTCTGGACCTCTAACTCTTTTTGACGCCTTTGATTGATAAATTGTACACATCTAGATGGATTTTGGAAACTTCTTTTCTAAAATTTTTCTGGGAGGTAAGGCTATTACCTTCTGCAGAATGATTTAAACACCGACTGAATAACAACCCGGAAATCAAACTCTCTGTAGATGAGAGGAGATCAGTCTTTTCATCAGCAGGGGTTTGGATGAAATGATAGATTGTTGTCCTTGAACCTATACAACTCTTTGTTCAGTTGTTTTTGTAAAAATTACATTGATGGCTGAGTAGATGTTTGAGCTCAATTCCAAATTGCTATAAACACAGCTGAGACAAAAAAGAAAATCTTACGAATCCATTGTTGAACTGAGCATGAGTGTTTCCCATGAGATGCAAAGCAATCAGACAATTTATGATCTAAGGCAATAAGTCATTCCTGATGTGTATCCTGTTCTTAGCAGTTTTTACAGTGTCTTAATGATAACACGGTTAAGTTTGACTGATAAAAAGTCTTTCTTGTACATGAGTGAGCAGTCATACAACCTTAATATCTCTGCATTTTACTAATTACTAATTCCTGCTAGTTAATTACGTGTGCATAATTAATTAGCAAGGTCGATGGGATGAAAAGTCACAATTTCTTCCAGATGTGCATTTTTCAAGTTAAAAATTCTGAAATTTCCCAAATATTCTGCCCCAGGTATGTATTTTTCTTACCTTACAGGAAACAGTATCTGAGATGTATTCCTCTCTTCTTTTCCTACAGAAGATACGTGTGTGTTTCATTGAAATTCCACTCATTCAGAGCATAAAGCCACACACTCTCATCCCTGTGTAAAACCCTGTGCGTCTGCGCAAGGCGCCTGCCAGGCAGAGACTGCTCTAACAGACAGACAGGAAATGAGTGCCACTTGGGAGAGATGCGCTGGGCGGTGCAGGGAGCTGGAAGCACTACATGTCCAGAGGCGTTGTATGAATTGAATATAATTCAGCTGTCACACTCTGCATTGTCTCTGAGCCAATGAGGAGCAAAGGCTGGGCATGTGAAGAGACTCAGACACCTATTTTCTTTGGCATCAGTAAGGCAAAGAGGTGTTGAGTGGTGTCATTGCTTGTCTTGGATCGACCCTGTGCTCAGTGCACACCCCTGCACTGAGCAGGTCCTGCGTAAGTCAGATCTCACCTTTTACATCTCACCCCCTCACACCCTCATCAAGTGGAGAAAAGGTGAAGCCTTAGTGACGTCTCTACAGTGCAGTATTTTAATTGGATACATGTTGGCTAAAATATTTTCATCAGCGCAGGTTTGAGCATTTCTCACAATTTGGGGTGGGTAAAACCTGCAAAAAAAAAAAAAAAAAAAAACACACAACACCGCAAGCTGAATTTATGATTAACGGCATGTTTGGGAGAAAATTGGCTTTGAGATGATGGGTTAAGGGATGAGAAGCAGAGGTGAGATTTAATGAAGGATCAATATCTGATCAATGCAGGAACAAGAGGTGAGAAGAAGAGGTGAGGACTGATTTTGCAGGGTGATAGCTGACCAATATGCAGCAGGCTGAGGAGGAGGGTTGATGCTTTGTGAAAGTGGATGGTTGAGATTTGACTTGAGGAGAAATGAAGGTAGAAGGGTGGAAGTAACACCCAACTATTTTGTATGTGTTTGCCAAACAAAATAGTTTATTACTGTCTGTGTTAGCTTAATTAACATGTCAAAGTGCCTCAGCATAAAACCTGTCAGAACGATAGGGATTCTCACCTTAGAGATAAGTGAGGTGAGGAAACAGACTGTCAGCTAGACTTTCCAGTCCATACTGAATCTTGCGATGGCTGCCACATGAAGTTATAATACTTCTAATTTCAATGCAATACACAGAAGGCAGCTGACACGTTATGATGGCTGAGACTTATGTGTGCACATATAAAAAATATGTGACCAATTGAAACTTGACATATTGACATTAACTATAATTTAACAGAAAAGGGAAGTACTACAACTTTGGTTAAAAAGTATTGACTAAATTAACTAAATTTAAACAAAAAAAAATGCAAATGGTAAAAAGTGAAAAAGTAAAAATTTTAAAAACTAAATGGCAATAAAAGCCCAAAGAAAACTGATTTATACTCATTGATTATCCGCTAGAAATTGATATAAGCTTATTAAATATCTAGAGAAAGATTATTTGGATTAACTACATAAAGCAAAAAATATCATCTCATATTTTGGCATACTGGTGTTACAAAATAAATAAATAAGGGTGGATAAATTCCTTGTGCTTGCCTTATAATGTGTATGTCAGTTAAGCATAATGTACATTTCTTTAATTTAATAAATTCAACAATATAATTATGTTGTTTTCAACACTGTTGTTTTGAGTTACTCAGAAAAGTTTTTTTTGTCTGATTTCACTCACTGTGTGTGTGTGTGTGTGTGTGTGTGTGTGTGTGTGTGTGTGTGTGTGTGTGTGTGTGTGTGTGTGTGTG
>JBBMJY010000008.1:16507680-16517884 GCA_037833715.1 Toxotes lorentzi | reverse complement strand
GTGTGTGTGTGTGTGTGTGTGTGTGTGTGTGTGTGTGTGTGTGTGTGTGTGTGTGTGTGTGTGTGTGTGTGTTAATTGTAGTTTGCAGTATCATACAATCTTTCACACCAAAAGCCCTGTTCAGAAATGATGTGTTTCTGTCCACTGAGACGCTTTGGAGCTTTTAATTTGAAACACTGACAGGAAGTGTTCAGTTTGTATTAACACTGTAATGCAGTAACTTTAACGGAGCAAACGGGAGCTGATTAAAACGAGGCTTCGTCCCAAACCGTGATCAATAATTCCTATCAAACAGAGGGAATAAAAGGCTTCTGAAGCTGAAGTAAATAAAGTTTTCCTCCTCTTCACTCATGTTCACTGACCAAGATGAAAAGGTCCAGTAAGAATTTACTGCTTCTCTGCTCGTCAGCTGTGGGAATTTCAGGATGACTTTTTTGGATGTGATTTAAGGTCTAGTCCAGTTAGTGCAGTTTAGACAGGTTTTTTTTTGTTTTGTTTTGTTTTTTATATATTGATATGAAATATTTATTACATACACCAATTGAATGTTTTTCAAATGGCTTCAAGTAAGAGATTAAAACATGACATGCTGATTCACGTGCAGTCTGGGATCAGGTCAGGTACTTCCATTTGCATTACTTTTTCACTACTTGCTGAAATGGGACTCACGTAAGGTTATTTATGGTTAATTGGATTTTTCTGAACAACAATCACGTGCGGCACTGAAATTCAGGCATTTAACCAAAGCCTTGAAGATAACCATCAGATAGTTTTGACAGTGACTTTAAAAAAAACCCTTTCATTCGGCTTCTCTGAGTGACTGAATCCTTTCTCTTTCTTAACTTCATCCTCTCCTGCCGGGTAACGGGTGAAGGTAGTTTGCCTCTGCCTTCTGAGATTCTTCACACTCTTTGCAGACTTCTGGTCCACAGGGCTCTTGCGTTTCAGTGCATATCACCTCAGGAAAAGTGCAGCTTTGGAGTTGGGTGAGATAATTTGCCATCTTGTACTTGATGCTTTTTTGCCTGCCATAGTAACCTGAGAGGGAGCAGGGTTCCTTGAGATGAGGATATTTCTTGAACGGTGCCTCAGCAGCTTCGCTTATATGTGCACTTGATGGATAGACTGTATATGTATATAGTATGCTTTAAAATGTACTGCTTTTGACAGCATTTTACTTTCTTGAGTACAATTTACCTAAGAAAATGAAATCCAGTTAATGTACCTCAAAATTACCCACCATTACTCACAGTGATTAGTCTTCAGTTCCTTGCAGTGTTATTTGGAATTGCAAGGGAGTTATTGAAATGAAATTATTTGTATGTGAGTTCAATAAAACAAAGATAACTCTCAAATAACTCTCTGGAATTATTCATCAGTGGATTAAATAATCCCTTTCCTCCTCTCTTTGCCTGAGACTATTGGCTAATCACAATTTCTAGCAGTGCTATTTTTTTTTCATGGCTCTTTGCGCTCATTCCTCCAGGCTACATTACTGCTTCATGTCCTGTAACATCTGTCCCCTCAGTTAAAAAATGCTGATGTCCCATCTGTTGTTTTCAAATCATCATTGCATTTCTGCTGCCTGACCTCTGCAGGAGTAGTGATCAATGCTGGATCCTTCTATTTTTTATCAGCAGTGTGTTGAACAAAACATTTTATGCGTGTTTTTTGCAGTATAACACAGACTGATTGTGTGACACAACATGCCAAAAAAGATTATTTAGTTATACTGTAGTTGCTGATTCGGTTTTTGCAAAAATGCAAAATACATTTTGCTATTTACAAAAACAAACAGTTAAAATCATCATTGAAGGACACGTGTTCTTGTGAACATGTGTAAATCCACAAAAAAAAGAAGATACTGTCAATACTGTCATTTATCACCCTGCTGATGATTAATAAAAAAAAAAAAACAAGCTTTACCTTTTCAAATTTAAAGTAAAAGTAGGAACCCCACAGCATACTGATAGCCATTATGTGCCCATTTGTGCACCTTGGAAAGGAATAACACCTATTAAAACAAGGGTGTTTTTTTGTGTTGTAAAATGTCTGACCTTGTATCATAGCTTGAAAAACAGTGGCCCAGCAAAAAATGTGTCATTTGCACTTAAAATGCATCCAGTGTCTGTGATAGAGTGAGCGGCAAAAAATGTATTTTGCAAATGGCTGCATTTGGACATACAGATATGTGACAAATTGAAAAAATTGTCTTAGTAAAGTGCTGTTCCACAAACTTTCCAACACATCTCGGTCTGATTCTCATCATTTTCACACTCAAACCAGTGAGTGAACCAGCCCTCTTGTCTTGACCTGAACAGAATCATCTGCATTTATCATGTTTCTCCAATTATTATTTTTTTCTTTTATCTGTCAACCATCTGTATGACCTAACTAGCGCTGTTGCCTCACAGCAGGAAAGTCATTAGTTTGAACCAAACACCCAGCTGGGTTCTGTGCGGATTTCTCTCCTTGCCATTAGAAGTTTCTTGCCACAGTCCAAAAACATGCAGCTCTGGGAGACTTTTTATATTCTCTGTACTGCCCATAAGTCTGAATGTAATTGTTCCTTACTGGTTTAATCAGACAGGACAGGACATTTTTAGTGAGAGCCCCATGCTTGTGCAACATTTTGCACCCGATGCATGAGAGTGAGGTGTATCACTGCTGGCAAACAGCAGTGAAATGAAAGGTTCAGTGACAAGATGAGGATTTTCTTTAACAACAAAAAGTCTCTGAATACAAAATCCTTGAGCCAGGAAACAAACTTCAGGGATAAGGACCAGGATCAGAGAAGCAACCAGGCACAAACACAGAGACATCCACAAGTACCAAGCTCAGGCAAAAATCAACATGAATAAACTGACAAGAACATGTACAAACGGGGAGAACAGCATGAACAGACAAGGGCACAACAACAGACAAGACCACTGACAAACTGACCAAGAGACAGCGGAGCAACAAGACCTATATATAAACTGGGGTTAATTGGCAACAGGTGATTCATTAGGGCGGGACAGACAATCAACAAGGCAGGAAACAAGCCCAAAACAGGAAGTGAACTAGGAAAAGATGCAAAAGGACCAGGGCTACAAAATAAAACAGTAAATGCAGAACCCAACCAGGAACAGAAACACAAGTAACAGGACAGCAAAACAAGACATACTGAACAAAACACTCAAGATCAAAAGTAAGAGTAACATGACTTCAGCATAAACCTGGATTTTACTGAAAAACGAACCTGTATCTGTGCCTATTGAACAGGATTTCAAACTTAACAGGAAATACAGAACATACTAAGGAAACCAAAACAAGAGTCCTAACATGGGCCATAAAGATTTAACAACAATCCAAAAAGGACTGTCCCAGGGGCTAATCATGACGACAAGTCCAAATAGAGTCCATAACGTGTTCACTCAAAGTCCAGGCAGTCCAAAAAGAACTCAAACACAATCGAGATCGCCCAAAATAATCCAAACCAGGGGCCTAACCGGCACAACGGGGCTGATCATAGCAATGTAAAAGAGCGTCAGCCTCAAACCTCAACCTCTAACTTGAATAAATGTGCTTATCTACTTTTCACAACTTTATATGAATTTGAAACTCTTACAATTAAACAGTTTTACTGTCAGTTATTATCATTGTGTTTACACACCAAAACAGTCAAACACCAAAAACGTTTTGCAATCACGGGACAAAAGAATGACCTCACATTGTTTTCCAGAGAAAATGAGACTCAACAACGGAGGCAGATGCTAACTAAAAATCACGATTAGAATCTGGGCTAACAACATGACTTTCTACGCTCAGTTTAAATAGAACAATAATTACAGTCTTCAAGAGTCAAAAGGAAAATGTGTTGCAGAGTGGTTTTCTGCTCCGTTTACATTATTATTAAATTGTCTACCAAAAGTCCCACTCCTTGTCTTAATATCGTCGCCTGAGAGCTAACTGTGATGTGTTTTTTCACACTGTATCCTTTCCTTTACATACACACATACGTTTGGCCATGCTTTTTATTTTCTTTTAGACATTGCAATGATGGTATAATTACATAGCATTTATATTGTCGTCAAATCAAGATGTGTGGCAAAGAAAAGTCATGCCACTGAACCTGAGCTGCACAGTTTGTGCTGTGGACCACTACATCCTGATGCCTGCACACATCTGTCCTCAAACACTTTTCTTTTAACATTATGTTCCTTGCATGAGAGTTAGAACAGAGTAACATTAATTAACAGACACACATCACCATAAAGTGCAGAATAAGTGACAGACAGCCCTCAAATTGAATCATAAATATAAATTCATTTCATTAACTGTGACACAGCTAATATCAAATCCATGATTGCCTTGTGCCTGCTGGCACAGTGAAAGACATTTTATCTGGAAAAAAAACGACAGCAAGGTTTATTGCTCTTGTTGCACTGCCCACAACACCCAGAGTGAAAGTACATTAATGGCTTCACTCGACTGAGAAATGACACAGCGAGCAGAGTCTGGACAGACAATCACAGGGCATTGTTATAAACCTTGGAGACCATGTCATGGGAGGGATGTACAGTATGTGTACAGTGTGTCAAGAGCCAGGGGGTGCTCTGTCAGTTTATTAACAGTGTTAAACCTGCTGGGGAAGAAGCCTGTGAGCAGAACATCTATTTCCAGCCCTGGCACTGAGTTGATTATTTTTCTGGAGTTAGAGTTTTCACATCTGCAGGTCAGTCATTAAAAATATCCATTTTTTTCTTTACATTTATTTATGGCGGTGCCAGGACTTATCTGACCAGGCTTGACGTGCAGACATGCATATCGTATACATCTTCAGTTTTTTGTATCTGTATCTGCAGATGGAAAACCTTGTTATGACTTTCTAATGAGGCACCTTCTACACAGAGTTATTACTAATGGCTTTATTTATGGATAATAAATCAGTTACTAATGTTTCATACGTTATTTATGAGCCATTAATAACACATTTTGGGTTGGGTTTTGGGTTTCACAGAGGCAGTGCTGTTGTGCTGGATTGCATCAGACTGTACAGGTGTTTCTGGTTTTCTGTCTTTCAGATGTTGCCAGATGCCTTAAGAGCTGATATGTATATTTATTTTGTATGTATATTTATTTATTTTTTATTGTTGTTTGGGATCGTGTTTGTTTACCTGCAAAGCTCTCCTCAACGTGCACAGGCCTTGTTGACAAGAGTCACTACTGCCCCCTGGAGCCAAAATATAATACACTTTAGGATTTACACAGTGTGTGAAGAATCAGCCAGATGGTATTTGCTGGTTATGTATGTGCTATATTTATGTTTGTTTACACAGTGAATAGTTCAGTATATTATACCATTGGCTGTATCATACATTCATGAGTTGGCGGTTATGTGATGAATGGATGCAGAGTTTCAGGATGTTTTCAGGGAGACTCAGGCTGAAGTAAGTCATGTAATCCCTTCCTGAGTTTTGATGGTCACGCCGTCACTCATATTCAGTTACTCAGGCAACACATGTAATATCCAATAACATTAACCTGCGCAGATGTGTTGGGAAAAACACTGATGTTCCCTCCCACACCAAAAGGTGGAGTTAATTATTACACATTTTTTTTCCTCTTGGCAATGACAAGAGCACAGAGACTCATGGTAATGAGCCAATTAGTTTCATTCCAGCTTACTCAAGTCCTATGATCGCGGAAACTATGCAGCCTTCCTTTCTTATCTTTGCTGTGACACTGAGCACTTACAGCAGGATGTGAGCACGGTGTCTGCGGCTTAGCTCTTAGTTTGAATTCAACCCAATACATCCACTTAAAAACACACATGCACTCCACGTGTCTGAACCTCCCAAACCAGATGGTCTGTATTCTCATCACATACCAATTCTTACTGAATTTTCATTCAAAATGCTGGAGTAACAAGTGTTGTGCACTGGCAGATGTCAAAAGACACTTTATGGCCTCTTAAATGATGCATGCTTGCAGAAAATCTGTATTCAGAAGGTAAAACCTCCGTAGTGCTGATCATATCCATTGTACAAGCTCTCTTTAGGAGCCGCATGGTCCAAACTCTTATAATAATGTAATGTTATATTAATGATAAACACAACATATGTATGTAAGAATCATTTGGACTGTTTTATTGCTTTCATTTGAAACACTACTCCATTAAAAAAAAAAAAAAAAAAAAAAAATCCCCACTGACGCCTGCTTCCTTCTGAGTATTCTATGGTTGACAACAATAGATGCTTGTATAAAATTGGTTTCAGAGTCAGAACATCAAAAACTACATTAACGGTGGAATCAGAACCAGAAAGTCAAGATACACAGATCACTGAACAAAGTGGAAGACAATGTGGCTTCTGATTTTTGGTTCAAAGCAACTTTAACAGTCTTGTACTTCAGACTAACGCCTACCCATGTGATTTTAAAAGCATGAATTAAAGCCCTTATTTGCACTACAAATCATAAAACAGCATTGATTGTGCATGTCCATTTCTTCAAAGAAATAAATGTACATTTCAAATGATTGAGATGTATTACATTCAAATATGCAATATCTTGAATTTACTGAATTAGTTACAGTGTGAACTTCAAATGGCAATAAAAGCATGAGAAAGACATTTAAATCATCTTGCGTAACTAAAAACTGGTGCATTTCACTGCTCATCAAACTGTCATTAAATGGAATCTAGATGATGATGCATTCTAGATAGTGTCTCAGCAAAATGTCTGTTTCACTCTGTAGAATTTAAAGCAGTAGTTCTTGCAGGATTGGAAGTCATTACATTGCATTGCCTCACAGTGATTTAATGTTGATTTTAATTAAAAAAAAAAATACATAAAAAAAATAAAAAAATATGCTCAAAGATTGAACATTTATCACAATGACTTTTAAATATGATCACATTTTAAAGGAAAAGTCAACTCAAATAGACTTTTAGGGTTGAGTTCATGGTCAAGTGTGTGAGAACATTAAACTGCATTCATTCAGATGGGTTAAAACAAAAACAAAAATGCAGTTTCATGTTTTGTGTTCCCTGTGTCTGTAGAGATGGTTAAAACAATAGTGTTTAAATTGTTTTGCTTTTAGGATGAAAAACCTAAAATGTAATTTTGGAGGAGTTACCCTTTAAAACATAAAATCGTACAGAATTATTTAATATTGACAAACAAAAAATACATATATATATAATATCTTAAGTGTCAGAGAACAAAAAGGAACTCAACGTGAAGATTCAAAGATCTATGTAGTGCCAGTTGAAAAAAAAAAAAAAACACTGTTTGATCACAAATAATTGCACAACAGATGTTTTTAATATATAATGCCTGGCACCTACAGAAAATAAGAGGTAGAGCTACAAACAGGTATAATACATCTATATCTCCCTAAAACAGGGAAATGACAGCTGAGTGGATACACACCAAAGAAAGAAGAGAATGGGGAATTTAAATGGTAAAGCCATACGTAAGATTAAAACAGCGAATTATTTTGCAGAGAGTTTAAATATAATAAATATATAAAAAGGAAAAAAAAAGAAGGAGTAGGAAACAAAAATAGAGGTTCCAGTCTTTATGGTGTTGAACCATTTACTTCTTACCATACTGAAACAAACACTGTATGCTTACACTATATTCTGGATGTGTTTTATGAATATGCAGCCTAAGATGGATGCCTGATAAATAATAAATGTATATAATATGCCCATAAATAGAAAATGAATGTCCGCTCATGACTGTGTACAGATGACCCTTCGTAGCCCTTTTGTTCACTACAAGAAAAGGAGGATTTCTCTTGTGCTCGCCTCCAAATTCAGTACCTCCAACATGTTTTCATCTTAAAATTCCAGTAGTTATCACTCAAAAGCTACAAGGAACATTAAAAAAGAAGGACTATAAAAACAGTACTATCAGAAGAGAGCATGGTTATATTCCGTGTTCTTTGGAAAAATCTATAAAAAAACTGAAGGGAATTCCTCTGGATATGTACAGAGTTAAATAAAGACTGGTGTATCTGGTCTGAAGCCATCTGTATTCTACAAACCTACTGTATCCTGGACCTCTTTTATGATTAGGCCTATACATCTTTAGCTGGATGCTTAAAAAATACTTAGTGCACACATTAATAAGACAATGTCCAACAAAAACTGCACACAGATGACCTTGAGTAGCCCTTTTGCTTTCCACAGGAAATCGTGCAGATGACAAACGGTCAAATGGATCTTGTGTCAGCCCTCGTTAAAATTCAGTACCACCACAGTGTTTCAAATTTTAAGATAAATACTTCCAGCCATTTGGATTTAAATCCTCACATGAGGAATAACATTAAAAATACCACTGTGAAGCGGTACTATAGTACAAAAGAGGATGGTTATGTTCGTGATGTTGTGTTGGTTCTGCCGTATATTTGGATGATTCATTCACAGATCAGTTTCAGAGCTCTTCTTCCAGAAGAAGCCGTTATCCTCAGAGTCCCGACCAATTCGAATCTGAGGCAAACCTTTTGTGTATGAACCTCTGTCAAGACTGAAAGAGGAGGAGATACAGTGTACCATAAATGTGATGTCTTGTGAACTCAAAACCACGAAGTGTGAATTACTCGTGCATTTCCTGCCAAAGAAAATATGTGATGAGGATGCCAGCTGGTACTCACTTACTCGGCCACTGTGGGAGACTCAAAGTAATGCTCAGCACGGCGAATGCGGGTTAAGGAAAGTCTGGGATTTATCTCCTGGGGGGAAAGAATAGAAAAGCATTTTAGAACATATTTCAAACACTGTCATTTCAAACGCCCCAGCAGGGAAGAAGAGAAAAAAAGCAGAGAAAGCGAGCACCAGCTAAGCTGCTGTAAGGGTTGTATTATTGTAAATTGACGAATATCATTAACAGCTCAAACTGGGTGGTTAGAGCACCATTAAGTCAGAAAAGCATATTGTTCAGATTCAAGATTTGTTGATGTGCAAGCAAGAAAAGCTAGTACGACAGAAGGAAGTGTAAGCATGAAGCTTTTAGAGGCAAAGTTCAAGCAGCCATTGGTGCAATAGCAAAGCAAATGCTGGCTGGTACTCACTATACAAAGATTTCTCCCCCAACATGGGCTCCTGTTCCATCATATCCATAGAAATTTTTATACTGGGGGCATTTTCATGGTAGGGGTAGTCGGACTGTGGGAGGAGGGAGGGAGGAACATTAACACTTATGGATTAACACACACAAACACTTATAAGGAGAGGATCTACAGGAGGCTGTAGACAATCACATGACAACACTGGACACGTGAAAAGGTGGTACACACGTTGGTATTTTTATCTACACAAATCTTTAGGTTGAAAATACGATTTACTTACAAATTCAATTTCACTGTCGATGCTTCCCTTCTTCTTGTTTTTCTTTTTCTTCTCGTCCTCTTTCTTCTTCTTGTCTTTCTCTGGAATGACGTCGTCCAGGTAGCTGAGGTCATGCTGGGAGAACACGTAGTCCATGGCCTTGCGCACTGCAACCAATGCCAAGATCTATAAACAGAGAAAGAATATGATTAGCTTTCACTCCCCTGATATGAAGCTCTGTGTGTTTTGTGTTCAGCTACATCGATGACTGCAGCCATTTCTCACCATGACAGGGAAGATGATGGCAGCCACAGTAGACTTGAGGATCCAGAGGAGGGCCAAACACAGGCCCTGGATGAAGGTGAAGAGGTGGATGCGTCTCTGAGGGACGTGTCGCAGGTAGATCAGGTCCGGCTGGTGCTTGGCTGGCATCAGGAGTAGCTGCAGGCGGTCCATGAACTGATAAAGACAGATAAACAGGTTAAGAGACTGGACACAGTGCAGTCAGATTGAACAATAATTTTGTAGTTTATGTCATATGCTGCAGAAATGTTCTATTTCATATGAGCTCATCATCATTTTAGTTTATGGTTGTTCCGATTATTTGAAGTCTTTA
The DNA here is from genome assembly GCA_037833715.1 of Toxotes lorentzi. Lineage (NCBI taxonomy): Eukaryota > Metazoa > Chordata > Actinopteri > Toxotidae > Toxotes > Toxotes lorentzi. Next base: position 16,507,951 of record JBBMJY010000008.1, on the reverse strand, counting down.
ACTTGGATTGGTCAGCTGCAGTGTTGGTTAGAAACATGTAAGTACCACTGTTCTAAGTAACAAGTAGTGTACAGGATTACAATGTGAAATTCAGCAATGACTGTCAAGTAATGCAAGTTGTTTAAAGGCAACTTTGACAGAGCCTGACTGAATAACTTGCATTATTGAGGACATCCAGAGGAAACGCTGCCTGTGACGAGCTCGCAGCATTCTAAAGGACTCCTCGCACCCCTCACATGGACTGTTTAACCTCCTGCCCTCCGGGAGGCGC
>JBBMJY010000008.1:16481723-16507580 GCA_037833715.1 Toxotes lorentzi | reverse complement strand
AAACTGCATTTCGTTACCCTGTCCTTGTACATGTGTAATGACAATAAAGTTGAATCTAATCTAATCTAATCTAATAACATAAGGAAACTAAAACAAACAATCAAGTATTGTAACTAAAAACTTTTGCTGTGGAATAACCAGTTCTGTATTAACTTTTTTCAATTAGTAAAATATAATGTGCCCAACACTGGTTAGCAGGAACTGAAAAGGTCAGACTCACTCACCTGGACACCATTGAGTGACGCCACACCCATGTAGAGGAACACACCATAAAGCACAGGCATGGGAATGAACTGAAGGACACAGAGCACAGTTTTTGTAGTATTAAGTATTAATGTCATGTGTGTCTGGCTGTAGTAACATAAGCACAGGTAAAATAATAATAATAAGAAGAAGAATAATAACTCAAACATGAAAATTCAGGAGATGTGCGAGATGCAGTGAGAAAGTTTATATTTAGCATCACTGCTTGGTTAAAAATAGTCCACAAGCAGCGTTTCTAAGAACGTTCCTTTCGTAGACACATCAGTAGCGTGACCAGTCACTTGGCTGCCATTGATGCAGGTTTGGTAACTACTTACTTAATATTAGCCACAGAGTCCTGCATCAGCTTAGAACTTCTGTTATCTAAATAAACAGGCAATATTTGCACCAGAAGATGATTCATTGTTAAAGATGAGAAGACATTTGATGCAACATTAATAATAATTTTGCATCTTTTCAAAAGTCACTGTAGTGTACCAGATGACAAGACAATCTGGCAAGTGACAGCGTTGGACCAGAAGCTCAGTATACAAAATGTCCACAAGGGGGAGTATCAGCTCCACCAACCTCCACTCAGTGACTTCACTTTTTTTTTTTTTTTTTTTTAAATTTGGCAGGTTAATGAGGGAATGGAAACTCAAGACAGCACTCATCTGCAATCGGAGCTTAAGCCCTGATGAACATGCTTATTTCACATCACATTACTTCGACTATGGACTTCCTAATCGGATGAATAAAAGATTTGAAATTATTTTAAATTTCAGAGGGGTGACAGGAGTTTGTCCTAAAAGAGGAGGACAGTAATCCATGTTTCCATGGAAGAATTAAGAAGCTGGAGCACTACCTTGAGGATAGGGGCCATGAAGACAGAGAGTCCCGTGAGGATGAACACAAAGATACCGGTGACTCTTTGCTCCCTGGATTGGAGGGAAAGAGGAAAAGCACAAGATGAAATCAGTGACTCTCACAAGCATTAAAGACAATAGATCTGTGTGAACTTCCCTTTTAATGGAAAAGTTAAGGTTAAGATTGCTTAATTCCTGATTAAGTGAGTTTGCTTATTTGCTTATTTTTTCCCTTCTTTCTCTTGTCAGAAAATAATTGTCTTTGTAAGTGATTTCATTTTTGTACAACAAAAAATAAAATGGGCTCTGCGTTGACAGTTTAGCAGGATAGCAGGAGGAAATCAGGCTTGAGGAACTGTGTGCAGGTGTAGTTCTATAAATCTTTGTGCACACAATTTTGTGTGCCTGCGTTGTGGCCCATGGTCCACTCTTCTGTCTGCCTTCCAGCTACTGACTGAGATTTATTTACACCCAGGAATCCAAAATCAATGCAATTAACTACCTAGCACAGTCAAAAGCCAACAATACTCTGGGAAAATAGAGAAAGGAGCAGAAACCCCTGTTCAAGTCCATCACATAAGAAACACTTTAATTCTTAAATGACGCAAATACCGTGTCCAGCAGCTGCCTTAACTCACCTGACACCGAGGAATTTAGGCTGCTCCCCGGGGGCTGACGTCTGGGTCTCCATTTTCAGGGAGTCAATGTGGGCAATGGAGATGACAGTGGCGGCCACGTACCACGGCAGACCCATGAAAGAGCAGATTATCATCAGGATGGCCACCCAGAACAGGTCCAAGTGATACCCTGCCCCTTTCTGAGAGGAGGCATGAGGGAAGACGGCAGAGGAGAAGAAGAAAGCACTTAGTCAGAATTACGCCACAAAACTGGGGTACTTTGGACTCCTGGATACAGCTCTTCATTTTCAGTAGTCTGCACAGTATAATCCTTGACTTTTTTCATCGATTTTATCCACATTTTTAAAAAATAATTGAAACTTTGAGGTGGTGCACCAACCTTGAGTTTGTGCTCTTTCCGGTTGATGATCACAGCAGTGATCTGCTGATCCATAAATATCAGAATGGTGACCAGCAGAGCGGGGAGTGCGGCTGCCAGGTACACCCACCAAGGGTTCCCTCCAAAAGGAGGAACAAACCAGCCCCTCATTGGACTCGTGGGCTACACAAAAAAACAATAAGAAGCCTGTTAAAGAGACCCAGACCCCACTACATGGAGACACTTCAATGCACATCTTATTTCTGTGTGTGCACAGTCCAGATCTCTTACACATCGATAACATCTTGAATACAACAGAAAAAAAACAACACTTTGAAGTAGTTACTGCATTACACTCAGTAAGTCTTAACACTGAACAGAGTCTGAAATTACTGGTGCATGATTACATGACAGAAATCTGTGAATCAAGACTCTGTGGTCAAACAAAGCTGGCTCTGTACTTGCAATTATGAGACGTCTGTGTTCTCACATCACCTATAATCAAGCTGTTATTTGATGCAGGTGCCCACTCCTCTACCCCATCATTCCCTTTCTCTGTGTGAAGGCAGGAGGGGTCTTAATGCCAGCTGAGGAACATTTGAGCTCTGCAGCCTCCAGGGATGACTGTGTCTTAGTTTCATCTAATATGTATCACTGACTGGGCAAACTACAAAGAAAGCTTTATACTGGGATTTCAAAGATTTACAGAGGCTTTCTTGCAGAAACATGCATCATTATCAGTGTACTTAGAGGAAACCGCACCTGGCTGACCGCTGTCATTCAACTTTAAACAATTCAGTGTAATGATTTCAAGCACTCAGTGTAATAATGATTACGTTCTTGTACAAGATTTACACATTTTTTTTTCTTTAGAAGCTCTGCAATGTGTGGAATGTACCTTGAATTCACTTGGCACTATGAGCTTTGGAGTGTCCACACTGACAAAGGCGTCCACGCCACAGAAGAGAAGAATGGTCAAGATGATCGCAAAGTCACTGATGAGCTTCCTGACCTAGAAGGCGGAAACATTTACAGCAGGTTTGGCAATATATTTTAGCTTGTGGAAAAAGGAATTACTGGCTGTACTGACATTTTTGTTCACGTGTTTGTAAGACTTATACCCTGTTAAACAATGTTTGCAGATAAACACAAGCAGATATTACCTTGCTGACTGTGTGCATTTATTACTGCAAGTGCAGCTAGTGCAATTAAAGTTGTAATTTCAAGGACGTAAACACAATTGTTCTTCAGTTGGTGACTAACAACTGTAAACAGCTTTCAATCTTACATCAGAGGCAGATAAAGAGCCTGTCAAATTATTTGCAAGAATAAAAACAACACATAAATTGTACATAAATAATTTTGGTGATCAGGTCAAATATTCTGAATTATTCCAGGACAAGTGTTCATCTGTAAAACAAATGACATTCCCATGAGCCTCAGCTGTACTCTGTGTTTAGTTGTAATTAGCAAACTGGTTGTAGACTTAGTCTTTTGCAATGAATTTATTTTGTTGACTTAGCAAAGAGGTGCTGTTGGTGATTTGAAAATAAATTAAATGTGAATGAACTAGCTGTAATTTATGAATCTCGTGCCACTCACTGTGGTGGGGAAGAAGCGGCTCGTCTTGAACTTCTTCAGAGCCATGGAGCAGGTGTAGGTCCCAAAGAACAAGATGAAGGACATCAGGGTGATGTCAGGCACATAACCACAAGTCTCTCCGACCAGCCGCCCTCCGTAATCCAGACACTGCTGCCTGTTCAGGGATGCCCAGGTGGCATTCACTGGCTGGAGAGAGAAGGGCAAAGAGGTTCATTTAACTAAATAACAACAATATTTGGAGAAAAACAGTTCTGTCAATGAATTAAGCAACAGTTTTTAAATTCCGAATTTGTGCTGTGCTAAATGTCACAAAAAAAAAAAAAAAAAAAGGTCACTGCATACCAGATCAGTATTGTTTGTCCAGGCAGAGACATCGAGGGGTTCTGACACGTTGCCTAGTAAGGAGAAACGGTAATATCTATTTACTGAAATGAAAAACACCTCTATTACTGGTAGTCACATTCCCTTTTTCATTCTGTGTCGACATGTCTTTCCCAAACAATCCTGCCAAGTATTTTGTGACACAGAAACTGATAGGGCTGTTGAGAAAGTAAACAGTGGTATCTACAGGCCAACACACTCTAGTATCATTTGTTATCTCCACCGTAAACATTGAAAAAATTAGTTGTAAGCTTTGTTTGATATACAATAATAACATCACTGCCAAACAGGACAAAACCAAATACGACTGGTCATCTTTCACTGTCTGGTTTCACTGGTAATACTGAGATGATGCCCCCAAAAAGAATCAACAATGAGGGTTTTTTAGGATAGTATAGTTCAACATGACCGACTGGTGGTATCAGACTCTGCCTATGTTACCGGATATAGTGACACCCCTGCTGTAATCTATCTTACTTGGCCATTCAAGCAATTGGTCTTAATCTGCTGCAGAAAAAGTGAAGTCTGCGTACCAGGCATGCATCGGCAGTCGTAGAAAGTGACAAGGTTGGTATTGTAATCAGAGTTGATGGGGTTGTGGTGGGCCAGCTTTATCATCTTTTTGAAAGCGTCGTAGATGAAGATGAAGCTGATGAGTGCAGAGAAGCCTTCCTCAGTAAAACGCGTGAAGTACTGCACCAGAAAGCTGGCGTCTGTGGCAACCAGCACCAGACAGAATACACCTGACCACAAGCCAATCCATAGCCGGAACTCAAGATAGTCGAAGCCGTGGTCTCTGAGGAAAAATTCACAGAGAGAGTGTGTGTTTTTGTTGTGAACAAATGTGTGCTGTGTGTTAACTTTCAAGCAATTATAATCCCTCAAAGAATTAACTGAACTTTCAGTCAGTCCTGTCTAACCTGAATTCTGTGAACTTCTGAGTCTTTTGAAATCAGTTATGTTCTGGAGCCCTTCAAAATAAAATAATATTGATTCTGAAGCTGTGACTTGCAGCCAGAGTTGTAAGCAGGCTTTTCTCCAGATAATTATAATAAGGCAATGGACAAATATCCACCTGTGGTATATACATATACCACAGCTGTAAGCAGGCTTGGCAGCTTCCACTAACTCAGCAGCCGTTGACTCGAGGCATGGAAACATTTGGAGGACACAGACGCTACAACATTCTTTGCTCACAGTGCAAAATTAAATGAGAGTGAATTATTAATAATGGAACATAATCAGCATGGTGTTTGGTAATGCTAGAGGCAGAGCAAAGGAGTACCGTGGAAGGATGAGAAAGAAGTCAGCATATATCAGCCTTTAATACCCATCAGGTATTGTAAAATTATATGTTTCATCTGCATAACAACGGCACAATAAGTGGCATGTAGTGTGTATGTGTATACTGTATATATATGCGCATTTAAAGTTACACTTTGTTATTATTATTTTTTTTTTCCCCAATTGATAGTGCTATTATATGAGCTAATGCCTTTTGTTTAATGCACTTTATTATACTTTCTCAATCGTGTAGTTCTACACAAGGACAGGAAGCTGACGCGAAAAACAAATGGGGAAATTTACAATAAGCTGGCAACTGAACCCTGGACAATCTGCTACTGCCAAGAGATTTACAGTAAGCACCAAAATCATAGTGAGATATTACTCTAAAACTTTAAGCAAAGTTGCCAGGTGTGAATGTGTGTGTACTTCTGCTTTTATTTTAGGTACATGGGGCACAATGAAACAATCTCTAAAACACACAAACTACATCTGTCCTCTGGGGAAAAACTACAATCTATAAATGTGTCCCAGGCGAACCGTTTCTGAACTTTGTTTCACCCTCACTACTATGCATTGATTTTAAAGTGACTGAATGATTCTGATCTACTACTGAACTACTCACTTGCTGAAGTTGAAGAGGAGTCTTTCGAAGACGAGCACCGGGCCTGTGCTGCTGAGAATTGTCAGGGGCTGACCAGCCAGCAGACAGAACACTGCTCCTGTCAGTGCTGTACCCAGGAAACTTTCCAACACACCCTGCAACACAGCGCACACAGAAAACGCATGCAGACTTTACACACAGCTCATGGAGCATGCTTAGAATATACAGAAGAGATGAGAGAGCCCATTCATATGGTGAGCACGACTCAATGTTAACTACCTTGGAAAGAAACGGTTCAACAGACACATTCCTTCATCAGTTCTCTGCATATCTTACACTCTTTTTTGAGTCTCTAAACATAAATGGTATAATTCTGCTTACTCAGCAGGAAACTTTGTTTTCCCTATACACATCATACAGCTGCAGCTCTGGCTCATCAGGAAAGGCCTGTTTAATTTCCAGTTTTATCTGTCGTTCATGATCTGTGCTTCTTTAAAAGCCTAATGCTACACAGATACAGAAGGTAGATGAGTAACTGACAACCGGGCTGTACTTCTGAGGCCTGTGCTGAGACGGGTTAGGTGAGGGCAGGGATTCCCTCTGTTGTTCTCAGAGTGGTAAGGGGGACTGATGCAGGATTGAGTGCTGATCGCTGGGGGGGAGGGGTGGTCATTGGAAACGCAGCCATGACGAGGCTACTGTGGCTGTGTAATCTGGATCTGTGGTTATTTACAGCTTGGGCAAATCCCTCGGGCTAGTGCTCTGCAGGTCTGCTAGGATGCAACTGTTTGCCAGGAGAGAGGTTAAAGGAGAAAGTACCTTGGTCACTGGACAAACTGCATTAACTCACCTATCAGGCACATAAGGACTGATGCAGCAAGCAGTGTATTGCTATCACACTGCAAATGCACAGCTCCCCCATATGCAGTTCTATCGACAGCAGGTACAACAGATGGATGCAGTATGAGCCTTTGAGCCCCAAATTAGCATGGCTTATCAGCTGAAGTCAACTCTTTGTTGCTCAATTGGTGACTTAACACAGGGAGCAATTATGGAGGTAAAAAAAAAAAACATCTTCAAACTGACTCAAGTGATAGAGGTGTACATAAGATAAATATGGTAAAATGTGCTGCATGAGTATAAAGAAGAGGAAAGGAAATGACAAAGACAGCATTTTGACAGCTGTGACTAAGACACGTGCATTAGAGGTCAATTTATCAGCACTTATCAGCTTGTTAATCCGGTTACTTTCACACTGCGTGTGATGAAAATTAAGTTTCAGAATCACACTTCTGCAAAATGCAGCTAACTTTAGCAGTAGAATCTATCTGGAAATTACAAACATGCCACAGGTGGCTTCTTTTAACTTGGTGCATTGTCTTTTTGTTTTCAAAGAGAAGTGATGTATTAACTGTTCATATATGACTGCTGCTATTTCTGTGTTGTCCTGAGTCACTTGTACACAACAGCAGTGTGAAGATTTCCCTTTGCATGTGCTCCAAAGAATCTCCACAGGAACAAGCCTCACTCCCTGTGGATACAGTAAAATGAAATACCATAATAAGGAGTGTGGGGAAGGCTTACCTGCATGTTTTCTGTAGCATCTCCAAGTAAGCCTCCAAATGTGATCGCATTGGTGACTGTGCCCAGATAGATGAACAAGATGGCTGACAGAGACTGGATATGTAGTGCATCATAAAAGTCACTGGCAAAAAATGGCAGCTTCCGCTTGATATCCAGGATAAGACCTCCACAGAACCTTGAAGACAGAACCATTGTTTCATGTCATAACTTGGCTTATGTCAGCTACATAAATGACACATTATGTCATTGGCTAAGTTTCCATCAAAGGAAAAACTTGTTACGGGTAAAGGAAAACCAAAACGTATCCAGTGAATTACTCTCATTGTTCTCTATTTATGTGTGGAACATTTCCTTGTCAGAAACTTACTGAAAGACTAAAGAGACTAAAACATTTTTCCAGTTTTTAGCATATTGCCAACAATCACATACCGTTGGGATTATGTACAAGGCACATATATTAGTATAAATATAAAGTATAAAGTATAAAAATGTTCATCTGGATTAAAAAAAAAAGTCCACAATCTCTGACAATGATATGTCTCCTTTCTTTCCTCTTGTGAAAGTGAAAGCTTAATTACTTCCTGGTACGCTGAAGCTCCTCTCCAACCTGGTGACCTCCTCCCCCTCCATGTCCCGCATCATGGGGAGTGTCGCCATTCATCTGAGGTGCCTCTACTCCAGCATACATGTTCTTCCTTTAAAAAGAAGACAAAAAGTCACATACCACAAACTGACAATAAATGCAAGATGAAATAAAATTAATAAAGATGAAATAAAATGTGTGATAGTAAAAATTGTGTAATAAGAAAAACATTCTTGCTCAATTTATTACACTCAGAGTTCGCTGATACAACCTTACTTCGTCTGGTATGACCACTGGTTTATGGCAGCAAGTGTTTACTGGTGTTGACAAACTTTAGGCAAACATTGCTTCTGTAACAGATTTTACTGAGATAGTCTGTTGACTTTATGACTCTTCCTCACTCATGCTTCTGTTACAAAAGCTAAAAGCTAAAAGCAAAGACGCAATTTTGCATTTAAATCATTCTATAATTGTCATTCATTGCTGTAGTAGCTGCAATTCAGCAAAAGTTTGTCTCGCTTTAAAAATAAATAAAAGACAATGAGGTGATGTTGGGAGAATTTCCATGCAATGTGTCAAATATACTGTTTGTTCATGTGACACACTGGATAGATTTGTAATAGATTTATGTACAATGACTTCATTTGGATTAGGTCATGCGGATTAGAGCAAACCTCTTGTCTGAGGAGGGCAGAGACTTGGGTGGCTCTATCCTGATGTCAGGGTCCCACTCGCCAGGGGGCAGGACGATGACCTCATCCAGGAACTCATCGATACCAGCCAGCAGGTCCTGCCTGTCCTTCGCTTTGTAGGCGATATCATGGAATACCTGTCACCAAACAAAATATAATCAACCTGTAACCAATCAGCTAATTAATAATATAATATATACATGATTATTTATCCTGGGTCATGGAGAAAAAACACAAAATGCGCAACTACAATGGTTCACTGGAGAGCACTGCCAACTCAGTTTTGATTACTGGGACACACAGTGCAGCATGTCAGTGAAATCCAAAGCATTCATCAATTCACCAGTATAATACTGACAACAACCAAGAATTTTCTGAACTCTTTCACAGTATACATAAAGAATGTGTCATTGTTTGCGTGTGTCCCAGGATGACTGGAACAGGCAGGTAGAGTACAGCTTAGGGGGCGATTACTCAAAAACACAAACATCAGATAAGCCTGTGACACAACTGTCAGAAGTGAGCTGAGAGGGTAAAGTTTAACTTGAGGAAATCCTGGAAAAATACTTCCTATCCTGCTGCGTTGACATATGAGATATACTGGGAAGAGACGAGGCCTGTGGGAATTTGCAGGCCAGGTGCTCTCAGAGCTAAGAACGTTATGAGATGCCTGTTCACATTCCTGGCAACACCGAGAGATTTAGCCAGTGAAGATACACATCAGAGAGACTAAGCAGACAGAGCTGAAAATACTGGAGGATGTAACAAGCCTATGATAAAGGGAAATTAAATAAACAGTATTTGGCTTTCTGCATATCATTTATTCTGCTGACACCAAAACAAATTTGTCTACCACAAATTCAACACACAGCTTAACAGTTGGTCACTGCCAGCAGCCTGGCCAGGACAACTGCTGTGATGATTAATACAGCAATATCCAGAGAGCTGAGATTTGGCTGTAGGAGGTGTGGGTCGACCGTCCTCTTACACAAGTTAATCAGTGCAGCTGGAACTTGTAAATGATGAGATGAACGAGGAAATGGGGAAAAAATATGTTTTAGTATTAATTATGAGATGGTAACATGTCTGTCAGTCCACCACTCTGGCCCAGAGAGAAATATTTTGAAAACTACTGGATGGATTTGTGTGAAATTCTGTACAGACATTTGTGGTCCTCAGAGGATCAATCTTACTGACTTTGATGATCCCCTGACTTTGTTGTCTTTTGTGGTTTTGACAAATAACTATCCCCTGAAATCTGGTAAATACACTGAGACACAGAGATATGCATCAGTATCCTTAACTTCTAGACTAGCAACTCCCAAACTCTTAAAGGAGAGTTTCAGGATTAGCCACCTCATTCCAAAAGAAATCTCAAGCTGCCCATTGTCTCAGGTTCACAACAAATCCGGGCTTAAAGAGGATGACATCTATTGTGTTAGAACAGTGAGAATCAATTAAGTGTTCTATCAGTCCCATATATACACAATCCAAAACAAAACCCATTAAACAAATCATTGAATGAATGAATGAATTTCGGGGCCATGTACCACCTATGTACCACCCATAAATCAAGAAAACAAACAAACAAAAAAAAACTGAAAATGAAATTTGCATAGTCGTAATGTACCTCATCTGACATCAGGGTGGCGATGGCTCTTCCAATCTCATGATAGGACTTGGCTTTACCTTTGGGGCCCAGCAGCACAAAGAGAAATCTGAATACAACAAGAAAGTAAGATGTTAGGGTACATTTACAAAGTCAGAATCTGAGAATCTTGTTTTATTGTAGTTGCTCATGGCATCAGTAAAACTGTGATTTAAAGTTGAGTGAGGGAAGTACTTTAATGATGCTGTGTGCTCTACCTTGTGGGCACAGGGACCTCAGTTAGAGCCCCAAGCATGACAGCCTGCTGCAGACGAACAAATGCCACAAAGGGAGTTTCCAGGAAATCTACCTCTCCAACCAGCACGTTTGATGCCTCAGCATCACGGGGCAATTTTTTCATGAACTTATTCTTCAGCTGTTAGGACAGAGGGTGGGGTAAAGCCGGTGAATGAAAATGTCAAGCAGGATTTGCAGCGATAAATGCTAATTATTTGTTAGAAGATAGATGACATGAGAAGCAGGACATGCGCACACAAACTCTTGCTTCCTTTCTCTGTCACATGCAATATGATCAATATCAATGGTATTTGATATTTCAAATAAATGTGGTGATTAAAATGTAATTAAAGTGTGGCTGCACCAAAGCCGAGACTGACGTGGTGTTCTTACTGTCTCTATAAGCATGTAAGAACAGGTAGTGCCCGCCCTTTCCTAGAATTATTTGCTGGACAGCAGCTTGAATTTATGCCACATTCTAAACATGCTTTACAACAATGAATTAAACTGCATCTACGTCATAAAAACTTAAGTGACAAGCAAAGTCTACACTGTGCTCATTTTGGATTTTCACACATACACAGTGGATGAAAAAAAAAACTCTCGTGCATGATGATGATTAACTCAGGCCTTGGTGTACTGTCAAAGGCCAAACCATTCTGACTGTTGCTGAAGCGTAATTCCAGTTGTTACAGTTTAACTGCCTGTGATCTTTCTTCCACGGGCGTTGTATTTGTAGATCACACAGCCATTTCTCTGAACCATGAGTCATGACAAGAGAGAGCTACTGCATGTGCTGATGATAGAAATTCACATGACGAAGACAGGAGACAGTGAGCCATTGTTGCACAGAGCAGAGAGAGAGACAGGGGACTTATCTATCAGTGTGTGAGCCTCACAAGCTCATGCATTCACACAGCCCGACACATGACCTTGCATGCGTTGGGCTGTGTGAATGCAGCATAGTGCTGCTTCATGAATGCAAGTCTGAATTATCATCTGCTAGACTTTACAACAGTATGCAGATCATTTCTGTGAAATGATATAGAGAGACACAAGCGCATTACCTGATCCTTCTCTGGTTTGTCAGAGAAGTCACTCAGGCTGTTGGAGGTGAGGTTTCGGTGGGTAGTAGTTGGGCTACCTGCAGAGAGGTAACACAGTGTTAGGATCAGAGAGGCCGGGCAAGACTGCAGAGCTTCAAATGAGACATCGGTGGCCAAGGAAGAAGATGAGTCCAAGAAAAGAAAGGCATCAGGAAAGTACATGAAGAGAGCCAGAAACATCAGGACCTAGCTAAATGTGGCAGGGCTTAAGCTTTAGGACTAATGCCAGATGGTCATTCATTCAGACGCTCCAGAGAGAGGACAGCCAGGATACATGGTTGTCTTAGGTTCACTGCTTATACGCATCAGCAGAAACATGCTTAGGCAACTACTGGCAAATGAGTGAGAATTTTGTCACTTACTCATCCACCTTTACTGACAAATGTTAGAGAGTCTTCAGCATTTAAGATTTATCTTGCCAAATAAATATTTAGTTAAGTACATCGGGAACTATTGAGTGAGGCTATTCTATCTTTGTGTGTTTCTACACTGAGCGCTAAATAAACACATCCAGCTTTTTAACACAACGGACGATGGCTGCACTTAAATTTGTTCATTTCCATGCATGCAGCTTTTATAGTGCGTGGAGTATGTTCCAACTGCTAGGAGTGCTGTGACCTCACTTACAGAGGTATCCCATGCTGGAGCTCCTCATGACCTCACATGGTTCCTCTGAGTCTTGAGGGTTTAAACAAGGCACAGGGTGCTCAAGGGGGCTGCGTACTATAACACCCCGGATGCAGGAAGTCAGAGGCAGCACAGACCGGCGAAGATAGGGAAAAACCGTGAAAATGAGAAGGAAAACCAGGTTGACAATGTGGAAAAAAGACAAGAAGGAAAAGAAGTGAGAGGTTGTATCAGGAAAGAAAATTTACAGTAGTTAGCGTTTTAAGTGCTTTTAACACCAGAAACAAGAAATGAGAAGACAAAGAGTAAAAGTGGAAAGGTTTGGGTTAAGAGGGATAAAAAATAAATAAATAAATGAAGGTTTTTGAATTACCATTCTCCTGGTTGGAAAACAGCCTACTTGCACTGGAAACACTCTTGCCAATGTCTGCAAGAGAGCGCAAGTTGGACTTCTTGGTCTGGTGCCGATGCTTCCGTAGCAGAGTGTACATGACCTTGTCCTTCAGGTCTGCCTGCAGCTGACCAGTCTCAATCTGGCTGTCAGTGATTGTCTCTGTTAGAGGGACAGATTGAAGATCAAGACCGAGTTGTCCTCAGATTCTTCAAAACCTTGAAAAGCGTGCCGGTGTTTTGGGTGTTGTAGGTACAGTTAAGCCCACTTACCAACAACCTGTGGCAGTGTAGAGGCCTCCAGGTCCAACATTATTGTGCCCTTCTCTATGTACTTTTTGAGTTCCATCAAGCTGTGTAAGGACACCGTGGCCACATGAGGCTTACTCCAGCGCTCGCCGCCCTTCTCCACCTTCTCCTCAAACTTGATCCATCTGGACAGAAGATGACAAACGTCAGAGGGAGAGTAATGTTGTATTTAAAGTACTGGGACTTGTACAATTCTGTTGGACCTTGATAAACAAATGTGGTGTTTCAGAAAAAGCCTAGTTACCACATATGTGTAATCATTTTTTTTTCTCTACTCTCTCATACAGGTTCCTGAAAGGTCACTACAGAATCTAAATAAGCACACATAACAGTGGTCTCACAAGTTCATGAACAAATACAGGCTACAAACAAAAGGCGACAAGATGGGTTCTCCTTTCTTTACCAAAACAACCCCAATCTGTTTTGAATTCGACACAGTTCACAAGGCAAGAATAGGGGATGTGGGATGGCGTGGAGATACAAAATAAATCACTAGACTTAAGAAAATACATGACATGCTGGACTGTCAACAGTCTTCCATAACTGTCAGACCACACATGGCTCAATCAGAGAAACAAGACTTTGGTGCAACCATGGATAGCTTAGTCTTGAGGTTAAGACTCAGAACAAGGATTCTTTTTAATAGTAATGCCTCACATGTCACCACTACAAAGAGCCATTCTCCTGAGGCCTGAGGATGGGGTTTCCTCTGGGGATAGAGTATCCCTATGGAAATGGGCCACATGACCAGCCGTCTTATGGGGAGAGGAGTTTGGCCATGGAGACACTGTCAACATCAAAGAGGTCATTTACCTTCCTTTTTATGTAGCTCATTCTTTCCCTTCACAAAACAGGGCAAGGAACTAAAAATGGTGGCAAAATACTTATACAAACTTATTATGTTATTGTTATGTGCTCCTTAGACACAGATTAATTTACACAATACTTACATCTGTGTGAAAATATTCCTTAGATGTAGACCTTTCCTATTCAGCTAAATCACTAGAAACTTCACTGGCTATTAAGACAATTTTAGCTTAAGCATAACTTTAATAAGCAAAGGAATTCCACTGATTAAACACTGAGCTCATAACATTGTCGGAATCTCGATGGAGATTCAAAGATCAGTGTAGATGCATCCAGACAAGAGTTTTTTTTTTATTGCACACATTCCCCATCAAAACCTGGAGTCTATAAAGGCCCACTGAACACCGTAATGACATCCACATCTATCCATATTTAAAGTGCCCTAGAGCCAACTGTAACATTAAGTCCTGTTCTGACCATGTGGGAGTTTCTGCCTTTTCCTGGTCTCACAGAGCAGGTACTACAGATCTCGATCAGATAAGAAAAAACTGGGAGTTCACTGGAGTACGGCCTATTTCCCTACAGATACAAAACCTGATTATTCATAAGTGACTATGTTCCGCTGACTGCACCGGGATTGTGAAGCAGGAAATTTTTGACTGCACTGCCCATGACTCTTAATGTAGGGGATGGGGGGTTGACAGATCACATGGCACGGTTTGAAAGACAATGGACTCCATGGCTCACCTGGCTGTCTCCTTCCACTCCATCTCCTGTCCATTCACAGACAGTAGCTCGTCCAGCTCAGTGAAGAGCTGAGGTGGTGGGGGGCCATCGTCCTCCTCTCCCAGCATAAACCTGATCCTCTCAGCTGGAGAAACTGCAATGAGAAAGAGGTAGGTTAGGAACCAACAAATCAATGCTGCCTGACGTTATGTGACACTCCATTTGATGCATTCTGAATTTTATACTATAGCTCAGGTCTAGTTGTTGTAATGAAGCTGATAAAACATGATTAAAAATGATGGTGTTGCTAACACTGTCCGTATATACCATGTGTGATTTGGGTTTAATGATTATTGTTACATCAACACTCATCTCCTCCTCAAAGAAGTACCGGGAGGTCAGATGCTCAGACTGAATTTCACTGTCAGGGTAGAAACTGTGAGTTTTACAGTCTCAGATAATGGTAAAGTCAGCAGAAACAAACTATTCAGGAAAACAGAGGTCGATCAGAGGCCTTCAAAATAACTGCAGGCAGGTTGCATAATCCAAGTCATTAGTCTGCAAATGAAAAAGTGTAGGTGTGTTTTGTACAAACAATGATGTAAATGAGTAAAGGCAAAGCCTCTGTATACAGTATGACAGATGCTGGTTGACAAGCTTGAACGCAGGACAAGAGTGCTGGTATTTAAGCTAGAGGGAAGAAACTTTACAACGCAAGAGCATGAAGAAGAAATGTTCCTCAACATATAAACTTTTACTTCCTTCTGAGAAAGGTGTGTGCCAAGACATGTGTCAGCAAGTATTGATCACTTACACTAAATATTCATCTTCCTCTTCCTTTTCCAATAAGGAGAGCCTCAGTGTTTTATATCCTGTATATAATGGGTTAACTATCGTGAGAAGAACGACTTAATCTTGTAACAGTTCTAAGAAAGTTGTGCAACTGTGAAGTGATGACAAAGAGGAGTTTAAGTGGTAAGACAGAAGAGTCTATTTATGCATCTTTCACTCAATACACTGACAGGTCAGGACACCACAGGCCGATACCTCGACAACGTAACAGTGGCTATAACCCTTTAATCCTGACACAGCACACCCAAGCTTAATGTTTTTAAAATAGTACAGTTGGAACTGTTCTACTGTAGTGAGAAAAACCTAACAACTGTTAAGCTACATGAAGGTCAGGATAAATACCTTGGAAACACTGGAAACAGCTCTAAGATACAGAACACTCCAGTGTCTCCACATCTTGTATGTCAACATGACTGTGAAGAACACACAGTGATGTCATCCATCGGTGGCTAAAAACAGAAACACGAGATATTTCAGTTTTCCTCATTGCCACAGAGCTGTTTTGTCACCCATTGTCTGACTGGCTGACTTGCACAACCTGACTTTTAACGCAACACTTATTGACGCCACATGGTGTACACAACACCGCTTACCTCTTAAACCCCACAACTGGTGTTATCAATGAAAACCCGGCCTTTGTTGTGGTTACACACAACTTTCAAGTGGCCAGCTCCATGGAGTTTGCCAGAATCAACAGGATTATGGAGATTTAGATGGAGTGCAAAACAGTGGAAAATCCAAGTGGAGGGCTCTGTATGCACTGTCTAGCAATGTGTGTGTTTTGAGTCAGGGCTTTTGACATGTAGTACATGTCAGCCTACCCGCACATTAGATCCTCGAGTCATCACCTAATACTGTATCTTTGTGTATGGCTGTACCACACAGCCTCCCTATGACCTGAACATTTTTACGTGTTACTTTTAGGGAACTCTAAACATGATTCCACACCTGAGGACATGTGCAAATCCCGATCCCCGAATGCTCTTCAATTGTTCATGGCGAGCTAGTGGTGGTGATTCCACTCAGGACAGAAGTTAACGTGAGCCAGCATGCCCTCTTATGACATAAAGGTCAAAAGGTTTATGCGAAAATCTTTACTGCTCAACAGGAGAAAAATGCTTATCCCAGTTTAACCCTGCCCTCTCATTCAACCTTACAAGACTGGTTACAGCTCAGATCTTCTACAGAGATACAGTAAGATGAGGAAGAAGTAGGAGGCTCTCTCTCTGTTTGTGTGTATGTGTTAAGGAGTGCTAAACTGAACCACGGTTCAGTTTAAAGCTCCTTCTGTATTTAGTTTGGTTCCACTTCCGTCCCACCGCCTGCTGATCTACAGTCTGATATCAATTCTATGGATGAACAAGCAGCAACACTGTTTGCACAAATGCAACTGTCTGCATTTACACAAATGCCCTGGTTGGACCATACACACATAAAAAGGCTACTGGGTAAATTAAGGACATCAACTGGAACTCCAACACCACAAAGACTTGGAAAGGTCTTTAAGGGTCAAACCATATCTGTAATGTTGGTTGCTACATTTAGGTTGCAATTTATGAAGCAATTCACAGTTTACGCTGCTATTCTGAGTTTTATTTTACAGACAACGCTTAACTGAGCAGTGAATGGTTGTAAAGCTGTTATTAACAATTACAAAAAGTAATTGCCATTCATAAATATATTTGCCCACTGATTCCTCAATCACCCTGTAAGAGATGTGAAACTGCAGGAAAAGGCAATAACCGATCATGAAAAGCTTTCTAACAGTGCAGTTTTCCTTTTATGTGAGTGTCTACCTACACACTGGCCCTCGTATGACTCACGCAGTGATCAGATAGGCCCCACAACATCTAGACAGAGATTAATGTGAGCAAAACTCTTATCATATCATGGCACCTTTGGATGACTAAGCACACAGGCAGGTTTATACCCGAGCATGAGGTGTAACAAAGGAAGATTACAGCGTCAGAGGAGCTAGCAGTATGAGAGGATTAGTCAAGTGCTTGTCTGCTGTGTGGAGTGTGTGAACAGACAGCGTGATGTGATGCTGGCACGATAAAACAAAACAAAAAAAAACAAAACATGCATTTACATTTGGTGGGTAAATGAATACAAAGAGCTACCCCGGTCACGCTTCTTACATTACTGTCACTTTTACCCTCTGTTTTGTTTAAATCCAGATTCATCATTCTCCATGCTAGACATTACAGAGCTTCTACCCAAATGACACCAAACTGATAATGCTGAGGCGCCTACATGGACGTCCTTATCTGCACTGATCAGGATCCAGTTTGTGAAAACAGACATGTGCAACCAAGGTCCTGAATAAATGTTGAGCAAACATGTAAAACCATAATGTAACAGCAGCTGCGAGTAAGACATAACAGATATAAATTCCTTCCGATACTCGGATTCGTACCATGCAGTGTCATAGTCCTTCTGTGTCCAGACTGAATTCCTAAATTCCAAACCCATTTTCAAGCATCTCAGTTTTGGTTTTCTTTTGCAACTATGCAGCCAAGAAATTACACATGAAGTTCTGTAAGCAATGGTTAATGTCGCATTCTTAAAGGCTATCTGAGCCAAAGGGAGGGACAAGCTTTCACCTTTTACGTTGCTTGTGGTTTTATAAAAGCAACAAATCTCAGGCTACTCCTGCTGTGAATCAATACCGTCCAGATTTCACATTCATTTGAAAATTTTAAAAGCAATTTACTCAGTTGATCCTTCCTTACTGTCCCTGCTATTTTGACAGGCCTTACAGTTTCCTGATGTATGCTGTCCTACCTATTTACCTTATCTAAGGGTTTTGCTCAAAACTATGCTTCTACTGAATACATTTCCATTTCAGCCTTTATGTATTTACCATATCTTACTACAAACATGCTAGCTAAATATTTGATTAAAGCTCTGTTTGAACTTCTGATGATCTATTTCTAATTTCACTGAAATTACCAGTTCAGTGATAACTTATTCTTGATTGAGTTTACCTCGATCCTAGCAGCCTTCAGGTATGTGGTTTTGCTGTCCACACATGCCCTAACGAGTTGTTAGGCAAATCCCAGCCTTTCCTCCAGCTTTCCCATCTTCAGCCTATTTTGATACCGTAATGGTTACCTCCACCGGCACTAAAGCAGAGATTAAATGACCTCCCATTGAGCCAGTTTTCAAGATGTGCCATTTTAAAAGGTGAATTCCAGCATTGTGATAATTGTATGTTTTGTAAATAGCTTTTAACCAAACTGTAATGTGTGGCGCTCTTAAAAAAAAAAAAAAAACACCCACGAGGTTTGTATGTTGGCACAGAGCCTTCATCAAGGCTTAGAGATACAATTTGGAGATCCCCACATAATTAAATGGCTCATTTACTGAACACTGATGCTAAATCATGATGTCGCCTCTGAAGGCTGTTTGTTTAATGCTTTCCCACCTGCGTTTGCACATCAAAAAAAAAAAAATCTTTTAGTACGTCCAGGAGACATACGGGTTAAAGCTGACCTATATCTAAAGAGTCTTTTGGAATTATAATTCCCCATGCTTTAGAAAATGACAACAACAATCTTAATGTGCATTTTACATCTCTATCCACTTTGTGGACTGATATTTCTTCAGTGTTTTTGGTAGATTCTGCTTTATCACTTCAGTTCACCACTATTTCATGGATTATTTCTCAAATTTGATCATGTGATGCCTACTCCTTTTTTCCATTGCTCCTCTCAGCACTGAGGTTTTGTTAGGCCCACTTGTAGTTCAGCAATATCTTGTGAAATATCTTGATATTTTGCTGTTTCTGTGGCGTCTTCTTTATACTTCTTTCTTCCCATCTGTTTTTTAGCTTCTGAGAATCCTTTCTCACAAATCCCACAAAGTACAGCGTTAATCATCGAGGTGACAGATAATATCCCTCTTGTATTTACTTTACACACTTTAAGCCACTCCAGTGTCATTTTCAGATTAGCATTTAACATGTTCCCATTCCCTCGCTCCATTAATTCTGTTGAGTGTAGGTTCCTGCCTGGTGATGTTTTTTTTTTTCTTTGGTTTCTTGGCTGCCACCCCACCCAGCCCTCCCTCCTCTCTTTGAATGACTACATCCTTAACTACAGAAGCACTGATATCCTGTAGGCTGTGATTTGCAGAGTGCTGCTGGACCTCACCCAACTGACTTAACCAACATCTCAAGAGAGAGTTATGCATTACTAATGTGGCTCCCATAAATTATACTCTGGTCAGGAGATGCCTTCACTTAATTTCACCATTTAGTTTCATCACAACTCACTGAGAGGTTTGAGGATATTTGCAGAAGATTCGTCTGCGTTCTCTCCATCGGACTTGTATCCTTCCGTGCTCTGTTCGGCTCGTTCCCGCTTCTCCTTGTGGCTAGACTTGCGTCTGTGGCGCCTCCTCCGGTGGTAGCTCTTGGGGACATGAACGCCAATGTACACGGTGTGGTGACCTGCCATAATACAGTATAATACAGGGAATGCAGGCTGGATTACACTCACAGTGAAAAAGAAATCACACTCATCCTGAACGCTGGCAAACTGTATCACCACTGGAAGTGGCGAGTGATTGGTCTGGATTGGTTCAGTATGAAATGTTTGCTTTTCACAACTCTTTTTTTTTTTTTTTTTTTTGCTTGTTCTAATGCTGACACTACTTAGTAACAATTAGCGGTTTGTTGGTTATTTCCCAACAGGGAAGAGATACAGCATGTCAGTCACATACTGAAATTAAATAAATTTCAATTACTTCCTACACCGCAGCTCCTACAGGAAATGATTACTTAATTTTCCAGGAAGTAATTACAGAGACAGAGAGGGAGAGAGAAAACTCTTACGCATACTGGTATTGACTGACCAAGTTAGCACTGAAGCAACCATGTATTTTTCCACTCATCCGTAAATTCCATAAACATGCCGCTGTGGTCAGTCGTGCTTCCTTGTAGAAACTAAAGTTCACCTGAGGTGCACACTGAATGACATGCATTCCCATGCAGGGAAGTAAAGGGTCTTGCATCTACTACTGAATACACATAAACAGTTTGACATTTTGCCAAAAACTGACGTGGTCCTCTTTATGTGCACCCTTAAGTGTTCGTTTGTGAAATATGTGAACGTGTCACTAAATCCATGTGGGCGTCTCCAGATGAATTCCTCTGTGGCTCTAGTGCTGGACAGGATTAGAACACTTAAAGAAGCATCTTCCTGCACAGAAACGTTAAGCTAAACTGGATATTACTCGTTTTGTGTAAACTAATTTTGTGCTTGCACTACAGGGAGAATGACACTTTTCACCTGAGGCACCGTGCCATATAGCGTGCAAAGAAACAAAGGGATATGTTAAAGCTCATAACATGTCAGCTCGATAATGTTACCTTCTACTTCCTCTTCATCACAGACATGCTTGACAAAGGAAGCTCCTCTGTCCAACACTGCTTCATCCTCCATTCTACAAGGAAAAAGAGAAAAAAAAAATATTAAACAAGGATCACCACAAGGGCAGCTTTCAACTATATAAGCCTAACAAAATATTCTGCCCTAGTATCACCGAGTCCCTGTAAAACACATGAAACACTACAACATAAATTAACAGTGAACAAATGACACAACCAAAATTTCAAATGAACTCAAATCAAAAACTGCATTATTTCACATTTATGCCCAAAAGGGTTAAATTCAGGTCAAATGAAACACAATCTGATAATGACTCCTATTCAACAACTTATCCAGCTACCTCAGTATTAGCCTGACAAGCAATTTCTCTCCCATTCTGGACCTGTCAGCCTCTAACTGGGGCATAACAACAAAAAAGATGGACAAATCACACATTACAGGGAGAACAATACTCAATCATCACACTCCCTCTGTTGTACTCTGGTTTGAATGTGATGTTTTGTGCAAGAAAATGGAAGCAGAAAGTTTTTTCTTTTTAAATATGATGTATAATTGCACAGCAAGGCTTCAATCTTGACAAGATTAAAAGTGCATTAGCATTTCTGACGCTATGGCACTCACCCACACATGGCCAAAATGTCACCTTCTCTTCCACCTACATTACTGTACGTATGACTATATTAAAAAAAAAAAAAAAAAAAAAAAAAAAGGCTCCTTTTCCTCAGTGACTGCACGTATGAATTGCAGAGCACCTTTAATTATCAGTCTTATTGAATGACACACAAGGCCTTATATTTACATCCAGGCCAGGACAAAGATAGGGCCATCTCTTTAGGTTACATGACCTGGACTTTCCTTTGATCATCAAGCCTCAACCTTTCCGGGAGGTTGGAAGGAATGTGGCTCCTCCAGTCCAGCAAATTGTGGACTAATCCAGGCCATGAAAGGTGTTTTAGGCCACAGCATACTGGAAAGCCCGATCTGCGCATACATGCCTGTCAAAAGCAGGTACAAAGGAAACAATAAACCTATTTCTAACTACAAAAAAGTGAGGCTAGCATTCTCTGGTGCTAGGTACATATTTTGAGATGTGTCTAATTTCCAGTGAACCTCTGTCATAAAAAACAGACTGACTATCTCCAGACTATCTAAACGTCAATTCATTCCTTCAGACTGTTCTCAGACTACATAAGCGTGTCAGTATCAAATTAGGGGCTCATCTGTGATAGCTAATCTGACCGACCGCTTTATGAGAATAGTTTTGTTAAACAACAAAAGGTAAATATTTGATGTAGGATGTGTATCAAGAATGTCAATAAACATCTGAACAGTTTCCATTCGCTACTGAACAATCCCAGACTGAGGATGACCGTTCGAAAAATGAGGGGATGGGAGCAGTGTACACAAACAGCTAAATAAACAAAGTCAGGAAGGATACAACTTGTTCCTCTGCTTGCACTGCCAGCTCATCTGATTTTCCCAAGTGGAGATGGTATCTGGCCTTGAGAGAGATCGAGGTATAATGCTCATAGACGTAATGTTGAGCCACCAGCTCCAAGATCATATGGATGATGAGGAGTGGCCGGGCCTAGTGCCAAATTTACAACAACACAGTGCCATGTGGAGAAGGTCAACCCTATCCTTTAGCTCCAGATTTCTGTGTGTACGCTTTTTTATCTTTTTTCCCTCCAGGACAGAGCGTACAGACCAGCTTCAGGGAGCTACTTTTGTCACACAGTTTTCCGCTTGTATCTCATGCATCGCTGAGAACATGGTCAGTGAACAGAAAAGAGACAAAACTATAAAAACAAATATCTGGAGCTATTTTAATACATTCTTACACAAACACTGCACCTATCTTGGGAGGATGCTCATGATATTTGTGGAAAGCTTTCCAGGAAAACAGCTCTGTCCTGTTGCATTTACCTGCAACAGGTACCAAAGTGATTGTGTGTGTGTGTGCGTGCGTATGTGGAGGAAGGTCATGTAACACAGTGAGAGGGTCTTCAGAAAACCGTTGGCCACACAGGAGAGCTAAGGAAGCTCATGTTGCAGGTTTGCAGCTGGCTATGGCCAGCCCACTGAGCCATGCTAATCTCTCCACACTGAGGCCTCAAACAGGGAGACCCTTAGAAGAGAAACAAACCACAGGTGGTTCACAGTCATCCAGGATGCGAGAAGAGTGATACAAGTTCAGCATTCCAGTTTTGAATGGAGTGCTAAATCAAAATGAATTTAACTGGTTTGTAAAGCAGAATGTAGAAGAAAGGCTGAGGTGATGTATGGATGAATAGAAGAAGGAGAAGCTAGGTGAAGAGAGGATAAGAAACAATCTACTCTTCAGCATTAGTCAGAGTCTAAATGACTTCCTCTTAAAATCAGATCAGGTAGTTGAAAGTAACGCAGAGGCTAAATCTATATCTTGTGAGTGAAAACATAAGGCAGATAAGATCCTATGTCTCCTCAGTCACGTCACTAGAAACACAGGAAATCTTCTTTATCTTTTTCATTTCCTGCTACGACTTCCTCTGTCTGATTAATTAAAAAAAAAAAGAAAAAAAAAGAAAATCAAAAGCCTGAGCGAAGGTCAGAACAACCAGCTGCATCCATCTCGCCCTGGTGAACTTCACAGTTCTGCTTCCAGTTCTTGGTGACCTCATGAGGCTGGATAAACCTGTTGGTGCGTGAGGAGCCAGGATCAGCTGCTTGGGATCAGGGATCATCCCCATCTCTGTACAGAATGACGCACCCAATCCCACCAGCCAGGTTCACCATGAGGGTAGGTGCCCCCAGCACAGGCAGTGCAACAAGCACAACAATGATGACTTATGGTACTCCACCCAAAAGGGATCTTTTCAGTATGTAATACTGAACCGCTGATGGCCTGAAAGTTGCTGCAAAACACTCTTTGTCAGCCCTGATAGGGAGTCAGCTTCAATTCAGGGAGTTACAATGGCTCTCAGTGTTAGAAAAGTCAAAGTATTAAAACCTCCACTGACACTTCTCAACTTACACTTATTGCGTAATCCACTTTTGAGTAAAGTGCAATATTTTTAGCAACCTTTCAGGTCTGTAGGAGGTGAGTGGCACTGAACGGACAAAATCACCTTCCAGAGTTAACAGTTTGTTATTTCAGAGGTGCAACCAACAATTTTCATTACAAATCATCGTATTCTCTCAGGTCATTTGGTCTTAAAGAAATCAGATCACACCCAAAGTCTAAAGACACTCATGTTGCAGTGATATAAAAACACAAATGTGCCTGCTGTTATCCATCTTTCATGCAATAACTGAATTGCAATTAACTTGTCTGACTCTCAGATACACCTTGACTTTGGGAATTTCCTCTAACAACAGTTGAATGGACAAGGAAATGGATGGATGTCTAATTGCACAGTGCATCTTTCAGCACTGCACAAAAGAGCATTCAAGATTTTCAGTTAACACCAAGTGGAAAAGTCAGTCAAGTAAATGAATGGCACCAAAAGAAGAGAGAGACATTTCCCCATCGCAAACCAGATTTCACAATCACTGGAACAATGAAGAATCAGATTGTGTTTTTACAGTTTCTCTTGCCATTGTAAAGTGGAGGCAGATAAAGTCACTGTAGGTTACTTTGGTTTCACCCGTTGCTACTTGGAGAGGGTGAACACTGAGTGACTGTGCCCAACCCAGTAAATGTTCTCAGGGCATTTACTGTAAGTCCTAATGTCTATTACTAACTCTTAGTGGCTGCAGATGAAGATTACCAAGCCACTCATGATTTTCTGCTGCATGTCAGAGCAAGGCATGCAGACACATACGTGGATTTCCGTGTTTTGTAGTGACCGTGAAGACTGATTTGTTGCGGCTATGGCATCGGCGTCATTGCGCAATGTGGACGCACACGCTGGCCCACGCTGAAAGTGGATTTTTGGGGTGTCAGCTCATAGACCACATGGTGTGTGGGGTATACACACAGTTTATTCATAAAATTGCAGCGGAGAAAACGATCTGCACCACTTGGCCTGCGCTCCGTGAGTCTCACTAATTGATGGTGACAGGTTCTTGGAAAATAGATTACCGACCGTTCATAGCCACAGCGGCGCGGCAACAGTGGCTTATCCAGCCAAGGGTGCGACGCAAATGAATGAAAACATTTACTGACGTGATTAATAACCTGACAAATACTCTACAGAAGTTTTACTGAAGGCATGAAACCGGTGACCGACTAAACCCAGGTGGGCCACCGATAAACAAAATGTACACAAGGTGAACTATATTCACCTGGTGCTTAATCTATACTCTCTCACCTGGCCAGGAAATGGCCCTAAGGTGTTGACTTCAGGCTACAAAATTTCCAACACAGCCCGCATGTGAGTTAAACGAGGAAAAAAGACGGATCAATAAACGTACTTGCTCTTTTCGGAACTCATGGTGACAAAGTTCGCCCTCAGAGACGATCAGTCCGGCGTCCAGCAGTTATTCTGCTCTCTTCAAGTTACTGTTGTAGTCGGTGTTTGAAAAGCTTCGCCTACTCTTGCTGTCGCCTTTTTCAAGTGGATAAAAGTAAGAAAGACGTCCAGGAGCTGGAGCTATCTCGCTGGAATGATTGCTCTACAAATCAGCTGTAACTCGTAAGACACAATCCTCATATCGTGCTGGACTTCTTCAGGCCGTGCCTAAATATCATCTCGGAGAAAAGTTTGGATTTGTGTCTCGCTGGAAGCGTGCGGAGAGCCTCTGTGAGCGCAGCGTGTCTTTTTCCATATTTAAAGTGCCATCCCTCCTCCTGCGTGACGCCACCGGGGGTGGAGGTCAGAAAGTTGCTCCTGGGTGGCGCAACAAACTTAAACTTGTCAAACGGTTTGTCTGTTGCTCACTTTGCATGTGAAAGAAGCAAATTAGAAACTCGCCAAATCCAGTATGAAACACTGAAGCCCGA
>JBBMJY010000008.1:16376743-16481623 GCA_037833715.1 Toxotes lorentzi | reverse complement strand
CATACTCTTAAAAAAAATCAAATATATATATATATATATATATATCTGTACTACAAGGTTTTGTTTTTTTAAACTTATATTTCTCAGATCTTTTTGGTTGGTTTTTGTGTGTTCAGCTGGAATATTTTACACAACTTTTAAATAGTAAAATTTTAATCAGACCTTTTTTCACAGAAGACATTTTGACACACTTTCATACTGTGACTAGTGAAAACATCTGCTGTGAAAATGGTCTCCTGTCTTTTTTCATTTAAAACGTTAATTCAAAAAATAAATAAATAAATCCAGTATTTTGTGATCAGATGTTAATCCTTTACTCTTACTCACACGATGACAGTAAATGGGTTAAATATAAAATATATGGTATTAATATATATGGTCTTCAACATGTCTTTGTCTGCAGTCTGAGCAACAATAGCCTGACCCAGCAGGGTCTGCTGGACGTGGCCAGCACACTGAGTACCTGTGATGACGTCTCTGGTGTCGAAGTCAGGTGAGTCTGTGCGCTAGAGAAATGAGCTCTGTGTGTGTGTGTTCACTACTCAATGTATCTCTCTCTGGTTTTTTTTTCCCATGAACTCAACTGTCTGATGTCTGCTGGTAGTCTTGGAGCAGAGAGGAGGTGTCTTATCTGGTTCAGACAATATGGAGGCTATGAAAAAACCCTGAGGTAAGACTAGAATAGAATTTAAATTTCTGATGATTGTCTCATGATTGTAGTACTGCTATGATGTGTGAGGTGAGCTGTCCCGGCAGCGTGGGTGGGCGGCTTTGGTTGTGAAAAAGTTGTGAAAAGGTGTGAAGGTTGTGAAATTTAAGGCCACTCACATTCTTTGTGTCGTGTCATGGATGCATGGACACAAACTTGTGCTTGTCCCACTTGTACAAAGTTTCAAAACATGAATACATGGGCTCAGATATGCTGCCAGGAGCACACAATGTCTCTTTAAGTTGAATTCACTTTGGACAGGAAGAAATGTGACTATATGGACATGACTTCACAAAGTAAGGACACAGAAATATTATGGAACCTAATTGTGCTGATCTGTCGACTGGCTCTGAGCAGACGAGCGGTTTACTGCACACTAAAAGTACATAGTGATAGGGAAAAGGAGGGTTAGGGTTGGGGTTACCATGGGGTTAACCCTAACCCCATGGTACAAGCTTAACCAGGTAAGCTACCGGTGCCCCCCCAGCACGCTTGTTCTTGACACCAAGAATGCAATTCAAAATTGAAATTTCTACACTGGTTAAATCTCAATAATTTATATTTCAGCACGCAATACATCTGAGGTCTCAAGTTTTCCAGTTATTGCATTCAGTAGGCTGTATGCATCTTTAAAAAACCCTCATGTGTTTAGTTATTTGTTTGTTCCCTTCCATCTTTTCTGCCTCTCCACCAGTGTCAGAGAGAGTAGTTTGGAACGTGAACATCTGGTCAGATTAGCAGAGATTGTGTCTAACTGTCCCAGTCTGACCAAACTGGAGTAAGTACATCTCTATGTTTACACCAATTAACAGCTCCTCTGTAACTTCAGCTTTTCAGGAAGTTAGGAAAACAGATATATCATATGTTTTAAATAAAAATGTAATAGCTAGATAAGATACTGGAAATGTTATTATCCTAAAACTTTGGTGATTTTCATAGTTTAGGTTTATTGAAGATTTTATTTGAGTTGTGATCTTGTAGAAATTTCTAAGATGAAAGACCTGGCTCATCATTCTAAGTGTGTCAGGTTGCTTCCAGTGCTTCATGGTCATCTGAAAGTTAGTAATGATTGTACTGTGGTTGGTCCACAGGTTTAAGGACAATTTACTGCAGTCAGAGTGGATTGAAGACTTTGTGAAAGCGTTGCACATCGGTCAGAGGGGATGCAGTGTCAGGTGAGGAGGAGTACGACAGGTGGAGCCTGAAGTGTCAGACCTGTTTCTATCACAGCTTATTTGGGAATGTAGTCTGGTAGTCTTAGTAGAAATGATAACACTAACCAGACACTAAAAAGGATGAGTTGTGATTAAGTTGTGCCCTGTTTTAGCAGTGAGAGGACTTTTTAACTTTGTTCTTAATTTCTTTTTAGCTTTGCTTTTGTTGATAATCTAATTTTCATTCATGGCTGAACATACTTCTGTGTTTCTGCTGAAGCCTATAGTTAAAATACTGAACTGTATCACACTCTGTCTGTCTTGTCAGTATTGAAGAGTGTTGGATCAGAGCTGAAAAAGCTATTAGTTTAGTGTGTCGCTGTCTCAAGCTCAGCAGCAACATTCAAACTATCAGGTGAGGCATGCAAATACACCTGAACACATTCATGTGTCCAATACACCCTTTATACACCCTTTACAAATATTCAAAGTCACTGTAGATTTTCCCTAATCACCATATAGAGTATTTATGTGCTGTCATTAATAAAACTTTCAAACATTTATTTTGCAGGGTGCACCGCTCAACACTACACCTGTCTCTGATGAAATCCACTGGACTGACTTCAGACAGGTAATATATTTTATGGATTATATTATAAACCTGTACCTGAAATACTCATGAACTATAAACATGTAAAATGTAGTGTAAAATCTGAAACCAACATCTGTGCTCCTGTGCAGTTCAGCTGGCGGTTGAATTGTCTCTTTCTGATGTTAAACTTTTTGTCTTTCAGTAACTTTGCCGATCCAGCTCCGTCAATGGCTACAGAGAAAATAGGGTACATTTTTTTCATATAACCGGGCAACCTTCAAGACAGTGTTCTGCTGGAGTCCTTCTTATGCTTTAAACAAATTAAGCAATGCCACACAAATGCGACACATAGGCTTATTCACTTTAAAATTGTGGGAAAAGTTTTCAAGAATAAAAATCCAAACGTTATTTGTCTACATAGCTGATAACAGCAGGTCCTAAAAGGAGCAGGTGTTAATCTCTCTCCCTTTCCCATCCCCTCCAGCCTCTTGAACTGTGAACTACAGGGGAACCACCTTTTACCGATGAAGAGCATCATCCAGAGGTGTCCTTTACTGACAGAGCTGGAGTTAGTACTTTCTATTTTCTGTTTTTATGTAATATGCACATGGCTGTATGCAAGGGAAACAACTTTGTAGAAAACTCAATAAAAAAATCACTTTTGCTCTCATTATTCACAGTTTTTCCCACAATACCCTGGGTGTAGAGGGAGCCAAGTCTCTCTGTTCGGTTCTGCCCTCGCTGCCAAAACTCACCTCCCTCAGGTTAGAGCTTTTTGTCACGTTCAACACTTTTACTAATGCCTGCCTCAAAGTTTCAGCTTGACAAGTATCTGCTCTTGTCTGTCACAGCATTGTTTCAGAAGAGATGTCTGAAACTGTGGTGGAGACGCTCTCAGAGGCCTTGCTGCAGTCTCCAACTGTTCAGTGCCTTAAGTGAGTAACACATACACAAACACATTTTATTATTTGTGTAGTGATTTTTTGTTCCATTTCTTCTCATTGCCTTCATTCAGAGTCCAATTCAGTAGCACTGCTCTTTTCTTATTATGTCTTACTTTAATTGTCAGTGTACATCGTGCACCATGGGTAGTACAGAGGTCCTTAGAGCATTCACTACAAAAACAAATAAAAACAAACAAAACTAATCTTGAAATCTGAGCATCCTTTGAGGTAACAGAGGAAAATATTACTGATTGCACCTTTCAACATAAGTAAGAAGTTCTACATGTGAAAGGTGTGAAGAAACAGGCAATGGGGGAATTATTATATATATATATATTAATTATTAATTCAGGTGGATTCTCAAACCATCTGGTAGGCATACACAGATGTAGCAGATGTAGCAGCCATGATTAACACTCATCTGTCAAACATCTGTTCCAGCAAAAAGATATCTATATGTTTTTGCTTTTACCTCTCTTTTTAAATATATATTAACTTAAAGGATTATTATTTCTGATTTCAAGGAAAAAAAAACAATACTTTTAAATTGTTCTCCGTTCTATTATTAAGTGTGAAGCCTATATATTGTATTTAGCTGACGTATTATCAACACGTCCGATCGTTGTTCATTTTCACATGCTTACAATATTTCATGGCTCTTTTTTTGACATTGACAGATATCGGGCATCCAGTGAGATTAACTATTTTCCATTTCGCTTTTTACCTCTCCCCTGGTCACAAAAGTTAAATATTTGTCGGCTGTATTCCTTTGCAACACACTCATTGTTTTCCTTTCTCTTTCTCCCAGTCTGTCAGGTCACATGATTAGTGACACCGCAGCTCAGAATATGACCAGAATGTTTCCCCGGTTACAATCGCTCAAGTAAGAATTTAACATTCAGTACATATGTTGTGTACAGTATTTTAAATTGTTTTTATAGTCAGTTCATGTCTATAGTTGTGTGCATATCAGCCACCGTGTAAAGAAGATGAGGTTCTCATCATTTGCATGTTGTACTGGACAAAATGAAAACTGGTGGTAGTGTTTTAACCAGTGCTCATACAGTATATGAACATTTGACAGAGTTATCATTTGAATTATCTTCTACAGTCTGTCTCATTGTGTATGGTCAGCGGCTGGAGGGCTGCAGCTGGTCAAAGCACTGGGACAGTGCGTTCATCTGGAAGTCCTTTGGTAAGACACATGCACACATATGTGCACATGAATGGTCACGTACAAAAATATCTGAATACAGAACGAGTGGCTTCTTCAATGTCATGAACTATGTGTGTGTGTGTGTGTGTGTGTGTGTGTCTCTCTGTCCCTCTCTTCCTCTCTCTCTCTCTGTCTCTGTGGTGTGTGTATTTGTGTGTACCCCAAGTCTGGACTGTGTGGACCTGGACGAAAGCAGCAGAGTGTCTCTGGCAGAAGCACTAAGGAATATCCACTCTATACGCAGCCTCAAGTAAGAAGCACAGTCTCATTCCTCATTCTCATTAGAATGATAGAGTAAACCATATAAAAGTAATGGGCAGAACTTGTTACAGTTGTCTATAAAGATTTCACTGCAGGAGACTCATTCATTTGTATAAAAATATATTCATGATCTCAAAGCTGACCTTTCAAAGTGCAAGTAAAATGTGGCTTCTTGTAGCTAATCGCCACACAGCTGTAATTATTTATCTAATATAGTGACTTAAGCCTGCTGATCTATTTCAGGCAGATGTCTTTACTTTCAGTGCTGCAGTCGCACTGACACGTTTCATTTACAGATATCTAGCGCCACTCTAAAAATCTGATCTATTTAATGTCATGCATTTGTTGGCAGTGTCACTGCCAAAGCCGCAGCCTCACTGCTCACATTGCAGCTTCTGTTACTGCAGCTCGTAATATCTGCTTGTCATCACCTCCACACGAAGCCCATCGTGAAGGACTAGGGTATGATCCCGCCCCAGGGGAAATGTATCATTCCCTGTCCTCTCATAGTGATAAGCTGTAAAGCCTTGCTCGCTGATGATTTGCAACGTCAGGACAAAATGTTCGTACAGCACATAAATACATATCATGCTTGCATGGATATAAATCCTTGTTAAATGAGATGTTGATTTTTTTAACACCCTGTTGCTTGCTTGGTTGAACAGTAATTTGACCCTTTTTATGTGAATTGTATGTGTGTGTGTGTGTGTGTGTGTGTGTGTGTGTGTGTGTGTGTGTGTGTGTGTGTGTGTTTGTGTGTGTGCCAGACTAAATAATATTGTGACAGAAGCCAGCAGTGTGTTGGATCTCCTAGCTGCTATGGAAGGACTGACTCAAATGGAGGAGATAGAGTGAGTGTTTCACACATGCAGATAGTCTGCTGGACATAAACCAATGTGATTAACCTCTTTGAAATCTGTCATGAACAAAAGTTGTCATCAGCGATCTTGGATCTCTTGTGGTTTCAGGTTGGAGTGCTGGCAAATGGCTGAAAGAGGAGTAGAGCAGCTGACCAGACTCCTTCCTATCTGGACAGAGCTCAGGAAGATCAGGTTGGCAGGACGGTCTTATGTTTCTCCGCGATATTTTTTGTTCCTGATGCCAAACAGAGCCTCAGTCCAGTTGTAGAAACAGTTTCTTAGATCCTGAACAGTCGTTTTTACACTTGCGAGACAAGATGTGATACTGGTCCAAAACCTAAAAGTAATGTATTCCCAAATAAAACCAGTCAATTACCCTACCCCTCTCTAAAAGTTTTAACTGATGAAACACTCCACTGCTTTGGCATTTTGTACCTATAAATCACAGGCTTGCCCTCTGCTTGATCGTACTGGTGATAAGTGAAAGCCCCTCAAAACAAACTGGCTGTTTTATTGGACAGTCACCTCCTGCTTTATGGGGACCAGCTGTTCCCTTTCACCAGCAGCCAAGAGCTAGACTGACAGTCACAAATGGTGTTGTGGCTCAGTGAGTAATGTTAAATGCTGTAACCATTTATTCATTATACGTTTTATTGTTGATATATATTGTATCTGTACTGCAGCTGCAAATTACTTCATGGCTCCTATTAATGTTCCTGTGTGTAGAATTTGAACATTATTGAGTTTGGCACCACCCAGTGGTCATTTCAAAGAAGACAGTGGTAGCACCTAGTGTCACTTTAATGTCACTTTCAAATAATGTCTTTCAAATTTCTACCAAAGCTTTCAGAAAAGAACATCAAACTACTAAATTCATACTTAATGTTATTTGTGTCTGTGCCTGTCCATCCCTTAGTCTTTCAAAGAACGTGATCAGCGACACATCAGGAGAGAAGCTGCTGGGGGCCTTGATCAGCTGTAGTCGTCTGGAAGAGCTATAGTAAGGACATAATGTGACATTATTATTTATGTGGCTCATTGGTGTAAATGCTCTTTTGGAAAGTAAGTGAAACACTTTATAAGGTGCAGTGTTTTTCTATGTATTCATTCACATGTGCAGCACTTGTATGCAGGGCTAAAGAAGCTATATAACATTTTGGTCCAATACTAGAACCAAGACTAGAATTTTTTTTTTCTTAACTAAACGTTTTTTTGTCAAACATTAAACATTTGGAAGACTAACACTATTAGTCTTCCAAAAGGGTGTTCAACTCGAGTGTAGTATAGTTTTTGTAATATTTTTTGTTAATTTGGTCAGATGCATTTTATTTAAAGAGAACAGTTCGTATTAAAAAATCTTTTTTACATATATCATCAGTAAAAAATGAGAACATATTTTTGTGCTGCTTCCAGTCTGTGCAGGAACCGTCTTGGTGATCTCACTGCTGCCAGGATGGCCCTTGTTCTACCGGCAATGACACACATCACTGTGCTAGAGTAAGTCACTCACACATTGAAATTTCCTATTGACATTGATTATACTGGTCAGAGTTGTGTCAGGTTTGTGTTCTTTATGCTTGTGTGTGTCTCTGCTAGTATTTCAGAGAACACTGTTGGATATGAAGGATCAGTGAGTCTCTCTAAAGCAATAATGTGCATGAAGAACCTCACTAGGATACAGTAAGACTCATGAGCTTCTACGTTGTTTTTGGGATTGACAACACTGACGGATGACTAGATTCACTGATTGATTGTTTCTCCTGTATCGTCTTTCAGACTGACCTCTGTTGGGACTTCAGAGCTGTGTGCTGTAGCTGCAGGTCTGGCCCACTGTCCTCTCATACAGGATGTAGGGTAAGACTTATCATGCAATAGATTGGTTGTACAGTACTCTTAATACACAAGCAATAGTTGGGGAGCTTGATACTTTAATATCTTGAATATTTCACTGACAGCTCAGGTGAGCATCAGATGATGTGAGTTCTGGGTGCTGAAGTTCAGATTTTCAAACCCATCTCTCCTAAGTATTTGAAACTTTGGTCCTGCAAAGTCCAAGACCAAGACCCACATTAAAACTGCATTTGTGGCAGCAAGATTTTGCAACAATTTCAATTACATTTGAATAAAATGAGTCTAGTCTGCGGATTCACACATAAAAGTAGTTAGTTTGTCATAGTCAAAAAAGTTAAGTTCCATCTGATTTAAATGTCCCATTTTTCAGCCCTGATCTGAAGGTTAACAGGAAGTGTTTCTTTAGAAATGTTCTTTCTCTTTCTCTCCAGTCTGGGATGGAATAATTGTGGTGATGAAGTGGCGCTGGAGCTGGCCAGAGTTTTGCCTCTCTGTCCAAAGCTGAGCAGAATAGAGTGAGTTTGTTAAAACACACTTTATCACTGTTAGTTTTTGCAAAAATTTCTAAGTTTAAGACTTGATTTTCTCACTTTAACGGAACAATATTTCATATGTTTTTATGGTCTGAGGTTTTGTTTTAGAGCTTAATTTCATATGAGTGTAATCAGCCAATTTTTATTTTTATTGCAATTAATAGTTAGTTGAATTTTACAGTACATCCTTCCTTGAGCTCCATGTGGACCTAACACAGTACGTGTGTATGTGTTTATTTCTCCTAGTCTGGAGTGCAACAGTGTGAGTGTTTTAGGAGTGGAGGCTCTGGTTAGAGCCTTAAAGTCGTGTCCTGCTCTTCAGCTCATCAGGTAAATGTTCTGTCATAGTGTCTGCTGATATCACATGGAATCGTTTGGCCACAACTTATGCCTGTTGTTTTACTTCAGGTCAGCTATAACTGGATTTTTTAAAATTATTTTAAAGTGACTATTACATTTTCCACCACTGCACTTTTCAGGCTGTGGAGGAACAAAGTGTCTTCCAGTGAAGCCCAGAGGCTGAGTCTGAGGGACAGAAGGCTGAATTTCTCATCCACCTAAAGACAGTAGCACTGGTTCTCAGGGGTAGTATTCCACTTCATCAGCATCTTCAGGGGTGAATCACTGCTATAGCACAACATTTCTCTTGCTACAAATGGAGTGAAATTTTAAACTCCAGATTAAAAGGCTTTGGTCAGCTGTGCATTCAATGAGGCTGAAGCTGGTGTCTCTAATGGTATGAATGGTGAAGAGACCACTGTGTGGTATATACAGTGTTGTGAGTATATGGAAGAGTTGCCTTTTGGATTTTGTAATCTTAAGACAAAAGTGTCTGTTGTTGAGACTATCTGAATGTGTGACTATGCACTTAATGGCCTCTAGGGTCACAGCAGTAAACTGACCTAATCAGTCGACAGCATGGCCCTGATCCTTCACTCTGGTGGTGACACTGTTTATATTGATAACATAACACACCCATACTTGGTGTGTGGGTGTGTTATGAATATAATAGAATAATAAAATAATAATATAGTAGAATAATAATAGTACACCTGATTGTTAAGCTTTAACTAGTGCTTCACCACCTGTGACAGACAACTGGTAAACTAATTTCTTCTCTGTTATCAGAGCAGCCTCTGGACATAATGTGTATTACATTACAATACAATAACTTAAAACTAAGATAAAGTTGGATAAAGTCAAGTGGTATCACTACAATACTGATGCATGAGAAACAACAAGCTATTTGGGGGAATATTTTAAGCTATTAAAACATTAAAATAAACATGAGAAATTTCCTTCAGCCAATAATTTCATTACTAAAGTAAAGGCCCCAACAGAGTTATCAAAGTAATATTATATGAGGCATAAAGTGAAAGTGAATTTAAAATTAAAATTAAATGCATACTGCTTGCCTCTAACCAACACTGAACAGACACAAAATGAACCAGCGGGTTGTGAAATTTATCAAGTGTACTTCTTTCTGTGTGAACCTCACCATTGCATCCTGCATGGGTAATGCAATCAGCACAAAGTCAGCAAATAAGGCTGAGGCATGTTTTGGCTAATTGTTAATTAGTATGCACTTCCAAATGTTTTTGGTTAAATAGGCCACTTAAGAAGCAAGATACTAATTTGAGGTTGTAAGAGAGATGTTTTCTTATTTTTAGAATGATGGAGCGAGTGTTTTTGTCCAGGACATATTGGCAACACATGCTGCTGTGAAACTAGAGGCCATGGTTTAAAGGAGAAGCTTTCCTGTGAGAGCTTTCCTTAGTATATATAAGCAGACTCTTGTGTACTGAGTCACTTTGCACTGTTACTGTGTTTACAATAATTAGAGGCCACATTGGTGAAAACACAACAATACATGAACTCGCAGTAAGAGGTTTGACAGCTCAAATGGTCATTTTAGGTTGTGGTCTCTGTCCAATTTGCGTATTTATTTCTGCTGATATTATGGAAAGGAACTGTCTTTTTTAAAGGTATTTATGAAAACTTAAACTTTTACAGAAGTAAACTGTAGATGTTGGACTGTGTATATTTCGTGTGCCACACACTATGTAACAATCACAGGTTGGGAATCACTACTGATGCTTATTTAGTTTCTTAGTGCATTAATAATGTAATAATGATGCTCCCAGATCTGAAACTAGAGCACCTTATTATCCTTTCCTCTGTGCATTGCTGTGTATTCCAGGTCATTCAGTTTCATTATAGTCTCTGCAGAGACACTGGATGACGAGATGTCCTGAGGCACCTTATTTGTTAAAACTTGTTTTGCTTTTCACAGTTTGTGCCCAAGTTGACATCTGAGTTCTAATGTTACGAATTGCCTGTATGCTTGACATTCTCTCATTTATTCTGACTTGCACTGAAATGAGAATTAAAAAAAGACCACCTTGAGTTTTCAGTTGATTTCTTTGTCATTTTCTTTCTTTCTGTCATGTCAAAGACAAAAGCCAGTCCATGTTTCTCTTAAATGTGTTAACAGAGTGGAAATGCAGCAAGATTTCCACACAGAGTATTTGGAATGTCTTTTAACAAACTTTTTGTCTGTCCAGCAGCTGTTACGGCAGCTGTGGCTGTTTGTGAGCAATTCAGAGGACTCCCATTTATTTGGGTTTACCTGGCGCCCTCTTGTGGTTAAAACTGGTAGTGCAAATATGGTGCAGCTGCTTCTGCTGTATTCTTGTGTTGAGGATCCACAGATGCACATAAACAGGACAATACATGCTACCAACAGTAATCCCAGTGTTTCAGAATTTGAATTTAGGCGCTGTTGTTATATTTTAGTGTATAATGTTAACAACGGTTCTATAACTGCACAAAATCTGAATTAAATCAAAACACCTAAAACAACACCCAAACCCACATTCCTAGACCCTTTTCACTGCAGACATGTTGACATGGCACAGTACTAAAAAATCCCAGGTGTAAAAAATAAAATTCTTAACGGTTACATTTTATTTAGCTGCTTCTGTGTCAGTGTTGTGGCATTGTGCATACTGGCTCACTGTCACACTGTCATGTCTTACTGGGGCACTAGAATAGAACAGAGCCATCATGACTGTTATTAGTGAGACCTGTGCTTTTCCTGCTATGACAAGTCAAAATGCCTGCAGTGAAAAACCATTGTCCACATTGTCCACAAGGAAAACCAGTGGTTGTTGTGGGTTATGAATATAAATAAATGAAACTACATATATCATAAGACAAATTACCCCATTACAAGTAAAAGATCTGCATCCAAAAGTTTACTTGAGTAAAAATATTTAAAGTATGATCAGCAAAGTTTACTATTATTGGATTAACATTAGTGATCCATTCACATGTGAGCAGCACAGTAATGTTGTAGCTGGCTCTGATGGAGCTAATTTTACCTATTTTTAATTATCATTACATTGTTTCATTTACTGTTTAAAAATGCTTATAAAAGTACTCTCTCTCTGTATATATATATATGTATGTGTGTTTATATATATATATATATATATATTAACCGGACTTGCGTCTCTATTCAGAACTGATGTTATCACTGATGCGCACCAATAAGTCTTGGTATGCATTCTGGTCTCATCTCCGCCTATTGGAGATACCAGGTAAAGGCGAGCTCAGCAGACAAGAATAGCAGACTGGAGCGCTGGTTTGGGCACTGGCGACATCTTCTGGAGAGTTTTAAAGACTCAGAGGGCAAGTATACGTACAAGAAGTGAGGCACAAGGGCCAGCCACGACTTTGAAATGTGTTAAACAATAATCATGTTTTAACTAAATTCTTTGATTTGACACAGTCTTCCTTTTATGGGGCTGATTTTCTAGGCATCACCAGGGTTCAGGTAGAAAACCAAAACACTAAAAATGATTATTTCAAATAGTATTTCAAATTTATTGTCTTTTGTTAAAAACAAGAGGACATCCATTTTAATCTGCAAACATTAATACACAACATGATAAATACACAATATACATGAGAAAACAGCAATAAAAGTGTTTTTAAAATGCAACACGCCTGATCATTTTTAATGATCGTACATTAAAAAAAGAGGAAAGAATTGTCACTGTTGAGGCATTTCATTGTTTTAAAAGTGATATTGCGTCCACCACTTCGTCTTCCTGTGGACACATCAATATTTTCCATCTCTACAACGTGCTCAAGAACTCTTTCACCTGAAAAAGAACAACAGAGAAGATGTTTGTGTTTCCAGTAAAAACTGACAAAAAGTGAAAGTTCTAACTTCGATTTCCTATGTTTAGTTTCAGCTTTCACTGAGGGTGAGGCTAATTCAAAAACAAGTTGGTTTATGTCATATGTGCAAAGCAGTGTGTGTGTAACTGGGTCCATTTCTTGCTAATGATAATTTGAATTTGAGTGAAATGTGGGAAAGCACCTGTGTTTACCATCAACATTAAACTGCTACATAAGCAGCTCTTCAGGCCTCATTTCCAAAGGTGAAACCTGGGTGTGTGAATGTGTGTGTGTCTCAGTAACAAAGGGATCACTCCTTTAAATTTTAGCTCAGCGTCCTGTTGGAATAAGTGACTGGATGTAAATCCTAAAGCATTAATTGACTATTTCAAATCTTTAAGGAGGCTGCACCATCACTCACCTTCTCAATCATATCAGTGTTCTTGGTACTATTTCCCTTAAAGTCTTCATTCACATCTATGGTCAGGACTGGCACATCACTGAGGTACTCAAACTCAAGACTGTGGACCAGAGATAAGGGACAGACTGTCAGTGATTCTTAAATATTCATATCCAGGAAACAGCATCCTTTTTTATGATTCTCAAAGTTATTTCCTGAAGGAGAGGAACCTCTTTAAGACATTTGTATTTATAAGGAAATCCTGAGCTCACAACAGGCCAATGAAACAGCCCATTTCCAGCCTCATCCATTTCTTCTAAAATTCATGTGGCAGATGCAGATCATATGGATCGAAAACTGTTTCAGTCAAGTTGCCCTCAGGTTATCGCATGAATGGGGTCTTTTTCTAAAACCCGAGATCAGTCAGTGTCAAGTGACACAGTGGAATGAAAGACTCTAGAGACCCTCTTGTTCTAAAACACAGATAGATCTGTTGTTCTCACAGTTTCTAGTGCAAACATGCCATAAAAGTCTGTGTGCATGTGTTTGCTCACGTCATGGTCTTGTGCTGCAGCCAGCTCTCATGCTTAAAGTGGAGCCTCTCTAGATACTCCAGAGGGATGTCTTGCTCTTCTTCTCTGCCCCTCAGGTGCAATCTCTCTAAACATTTCTATGCACACACACACACACACACACACACACACACACACACACACACACACACCAAAAAGGAAGGAAATGATTTGCATCTGTGAATAGTCCCTCATCAGTTCTTTAAATGTCTTTCTCCTAGCCTAATGTAAGGTCAGGTGAAGAAAAGAAACAGTTGTTTTCCATTGCAAAAGTACCTCAGGTGAAGCCCTGAGGTAGATGATACCATCCAGCTCAATGTTCTTGCCAAACTGGCTGTGCAGCCAGCCGTGCCAGTCCTGGTACACAGACCATTCAGTGTCATTCAGGCATCCGCTCTCATAGAGGTTGGCTGCAAAGATGTACCTGGGACATCAGGAGCAGAGGAGAAGGAAGGGACATAGATTTTTAAAAAACAACTTATTATAATTATTTATTATTATTATTTTGAGTGCAATAAATCCTCACATTAGAGAAGCGGGGGCAACTTGAACGATTAAAATTGTTAGATTAACAGTTTCAGCATTATTGGACAACTTTCAAACACTGTATTCACCAAGAAGTAACTACGCTGCCTCTGATAGGATAGAATTATTTTCATTAGACTCAGATATTCTCCACTGATACCTGTCACTGTAGATGGAGCGCTCGAAGAACTGCACGGGATTCTCAGCTTCTTGCAGCTTCCCCTTGGCTGACCTGATCTGGGCCCGCACCCTGCTGATACAGGCGTAGCTCTGGAAAGTGTAGGCCCACCTCTCTGGTTTCTCATACATCATCTGCAGCACGTTCCCTCCACTCCTCTGAGAAGTGGTCAGCTCCTAGAACATCAGATTCAACATGTGAGCTAAACTGAGTTTCCTCTGTTGAAAATGGAAGGGATGAATACATCTGTTGTAATTATACAGCTTAGTGTGTACTGTACAGTCAAAATATTTGTACAAGCAGCTCATTTTACATTCAAGGTTCAAGCCATAACATTTTTATACCTTCTAAGGCCTTTACTTGACGGAAATGTACATTATTTAGGTTTTGTCTGTAGCGTAAAACTAATTCCATCATCCATCATCCAACATCCAAGACTGTTAACTGAAGCAAGCTTTTCCAAAACACTCACAGTCCACTCTGTCCAAATGATCAGCAGAGGGCGTATGACCAAACTACTGTAACTGTGTGGGACAGAGTTGTGGTGGTCAGGAGGCTGGTTAGAAGACACTGACAATAGTGCCATGTTATTTTACTCTGACCCCAATGCACAGAACCGTTTGTAAAATTTACAAATGTACTTTATGAGGATTTTAGTTTTACCTTTTCATCATTATTCTTTGACATTTTAAGAATTATAGATTTCAGGAAAAAAAATGGGCTTGAAACTGGTTAAAGATTCAGTTAGCAAATCATTATTACCATAAATGCAAGCACGCATCCCTAATATGAAACAGACTGAAACATAATGCAACTGTTTTTTTACTTACATTTCCAAATTAAATTAAATCAAGTGTTTAAGTGCGCTCTATTCCCATGGGACAGGACTGTTCTAAGATAGTATGATATGATTCAAAACTCTGGCTCAAATATATTAAGTAAGGACCTGAATTTCCTGCTCAATGCCAGAGCCACCAGTGGCAGTTGTATATATGGATGTGTTGAGCCAGTGAAATTAAGGCCAGAGGGTGAGGCTACAGGCCTGCAGCTGTGTGGGAGGTTAGAGATGTTTGCCTTGACGATGGCATGTTCATCTGTCCAGAGTGGGACCATCTGTTCCTCTGGGGTGTGTGGTGGTAGTGTATCAGTGACCAGTGCAGACATAAGGACAGATGGCAGCTGCACTCTAAATACAGATGAAGACTCTCCCAGTTATCTGACCGTGTGCACTGTCTGCATGTTGAGTGAATGGCAGTGAGAGGCCAGAGGATCATGTTCCCCTGAAGGAGTCTAATGAAATTCATCCTAAGTTTATATTATCTGTTACAAAGTCTTAAAACACAACATTTGGCTTCAATCTGGCGACAAAATTATAGGAGTGGATGTGAAGCCATTTCACAACCTTTTCTGACGGTGTTCGATTGACAGCACTGAATTAGGATCATTATCTAAAAAAGACTGGAGGAACACTATAGTGTCAGTACCTCAAAGTCACTGCCTTTTGTTTGGACATTGCACCATCTGGCGATTGGCTCTGGCACCACTTCCCAGTCCGCGCTCTCCTGCTCCAAAAGGCGCACAAACGTAGATTTGCCCGCCGCTTAACACAAAAGATGCAGAAAGTTCAGTCATTGCGCATGAAGAAATCTATAGAGATGCATTTATTTAGCTGCACGTTTTGCAGGTTTATTGGCGAATTACAGCTAAGAGGCTTATTAAGAGGTAGCAGCTATAGTCTGGAAATTGGCGGCAAGTTTGATAAGAAATGAATCGATACACAACTAATCCCAAACACAGGCAGTCAGCCTACCATGCCACCTGCTGAACACCTTTGCAGTTTAAAGTTTTAAACTACCTTGTAAAATGAGATTTCGCTGTTTAAATAACAAAGCTCTGAACTCACCGATGTTCCCCTCGACTGAAATCCGCTTTATCCTTTTCTCCATGGAGTCGTTCATGGAGTCGTCGATGGAATCGGGGCATCGTCTCTTTGGATTAAAAGGCATTTTTTCAGCAGTTAAATCAAACCTTCTGTGATAAATAGAGAAGATGCTGCAGCTGCTGCAGAAGAAGGCTTTTTGTTGTTGGCGGCAACAGACGTCAGGAAGCGGCGGTTTGCACAGATGTGTCTCCGCCCAGGAAGCTGCAGCTGCCCCCTCGGTTCCGGCTCCGGCGCCGGACCGGTCTGTGCTCAGTGGAGGATTTAAACTGTTTACTTGAGTTAAAGTAGTGATAACACACTGTTAATCACTCTACTGCAAGTAAAGGTTCTGCATTATATATTTCACTAAAGTAAAATTATACATATAGTAGTAGCAACGAAAAGTAAACGTAGGCTGCAGAACGTCTGCTGTCATTTAATTACATTAATTAATGTTTATGTATTAAACACAGAATTCATTCAAAGAGTCAAGACCACCTTTATTTGCCTTGTAAACAGCATAAATCAATTCAGTAGCATTGAAAACCCCTACCAAGCCATTATTTACAAACATTTCATCATTTATTACAGTAAA
The DNA here is from genome assembly GCA_037833715.1 of Toxotes lorentzi. Lineage (NCBI taxonomy): Eukaryota > Metazoa > Chordata > Actinopteri > Toxotidae > Toxotes > Toxotes lorentzi. The sequence goes on along the minus strand of JBBMJY010000008.1, from coordinate 16,465,124 downwards.
GGAGGAAAAATTGTAGGCAATAGGCTATGTTATGGGCATTTCATAAGGATGAGATGCTTCCAGGATGACTGATTTTCTATTACATTTTCTGGTATCTGATGAGCAGTAACATTCATAATAGTTTGTTAAGGAAGTGGAAACAGATACTCAACAATGAAAACAAACAAAAATTAATATCCAAATGGGGGAAGCAGCCTCTAAAAAGACTCAATGAATTCTTTTAACCAAAAGCCAACACTCCATGCTCTCTGAAAATTATTTTTGTTAAGACAGGTCTAACCCTCAGTATTTACATGTGTGCAATGAAGTATTACACCTCTCTGACAAATTTCAGATATAAAATGTTCATGTCACCTTTTCTGAAACCAAAACTGAATGAGAAACAATTCTATTTTTAACATACACCGGAATGTAAGCACTATAAAGGAACATGAACATTGGATATAAAGTATGAATGAGTCCACTGGTAACCCCTTTAGTGTTGTGTCAATTATTGCATAGTAAACTACACTTTGAGATTAGGGCAGGGTACATGCATCTGCTGTCTGAAGCACAGCAACAAACAACTCTAACCGTACAAAAGCGTAAGAAATCTCACTTGTGCCTTATAGCTGATTTCAGAGGAGGTTAAGCAATTCAACATTCATTTGGGGAAATATGAGGGAGGAAACTATGATCAGTCACATGATACAGCTTCTCACAAAGCACGGTCTATGCAGAATAAACATTCAGGCAAGAGAGGTCAGGGAAATTGTTCAAAGTGCTTTATGGCTAGTGGGAAAACAAGGGATGCCTCAAAATCCAATTCAAAATGTTTTTTTTTTTTTTTTAAACTGTGGAGATTATGACAAAATTATCTACGTCTATTTACTGAACGTAATGTACAAGGTTTTTAGATCCCTCGCAGACCTTTCCTAAAATGTGTCTACTTTGGGGATGAAAACTAGTACACAGGAACATGTCACTAGAAAATGCTAAAGGTTTAGTTAATTTTCAGTCCCTGCTACAACATGACGATATTCTAGCCTCACCTATATGTCCTTCAACACATTCATTTATCATAACCTGCACAGAAGAGTTAGCAAAGAGACGTTATAACTAAGGATATGTTTGGTGAAGAGTGTGGTTCTCCAGAGAAAATAATTGTTTAACCTAGTTACAGTACAAATAGAAAAGGGGTGTAAGAAGGAATTTAGTGCCACAGAAACCTAAAGGGAGGTGGGGTGGAAAATTAAGTGCTGTGTCCAGCATGTCAGTGATATATGGCCTTTATATTCTAACAGTTCTCACTGTTGATATAGGGCAATTATGAGCCATGCTAGGCACTTAGGATTCTTTTGTATGGACAGATGTGGGCTATAACAGATGTGAACAGTAGCAAACGGCAACCCGGCTCCTTTGATGTAGTTTAATGAATAAAATAACTAGCTACTGCTGTTGAATTGGCTAAAAGCCTCCCATTATGATACAGCAACTTTGCTTACATTGCATTCTCCCCTGTGGTTGAGATGGAAATAGGAATCTAAGAGCATGAAAATGCCTCATGTTGCCATAAATCCAAGTGAAAAAAAAAAAAAAATCTGTGCAGTCTAATAGAAAACTAATATGTCTATACTATCCTAAGTGTAAGCTATGACTGAACACTGGGGACTTTTCCATACAGCTAAAACCATTTTCTCTAATATGTTAATCTGCAGTTTGTTCAATTAAGTGTCTTATCCCTGATAGCATTAGTCCTGGTGCCTTAAACCTATCAAGACCCTTCCTTCTTCCTGGCCTGTTTTTAAAAAAATTTCCCCAAATGGAAATATAGTATTATACTGCATACGTACAGCCAGGGTGGGGTGGGTATCTGTGCAAAAACTAGGAGACCAATAAAATAAGGATTACACTGCTGCTTATCTATCCTTGGTTGTCAGTTTTTCAATCAGCTCCTGTAGTGGGACCAGCTCTTTCCTGTCAATGAGGTTGAACTCCTGAAAAAGACATAGGAAAGGGAAGAAACATCATCAGATTATACACTGTGCACTTTTTTAAAATACTAATATACTGAGTATGTAAAGTGAAAGATACATTAAAGCCAGTATTCAAATGTCAGAGATTCTTTACTTGAACAAAAAAGATGAAGTGTTTGAACGACGTGTTGAGGTGGGCCTCCTCTTGCAGCTGCATGACAGAGTCAAAGTGCTGGTGGTAGATGTGGGCGTAGACCCTGAACAGGCGCTTCAGAATGGTCTTTGCCACAGACATAAAGTTTCGCTTAAAGGGGACACCTTGGGAACAAGAGGGCAACAAAGAAAAGTTGTTCAGATCAAAAAAATTACAGCCAAAGATATATATCTCACCTGCAGGACCTGACAGTTCACTCAGTCAATCAATAAATCACTCAAGCTGTACATTACTTTTTCCCCCCTTTTATTTCTCCATTGCTGATGGTCAGCTGAATAAGCTCAAAATGCTCAGAGCAATCAAGGCAGATGCAGCTACTCAACAGACTGTTCTCCTGGACTGAAACATGTCTTTACAGGCAGGCCAGAGCCTGATTTGAGGGAAGTGCAAACAATCACAACTGTAACACAGAACCACCTCATGGTAACAAGTGTTCATCTGTAGTTAGGATGTTTTGATGTTGTAGACAGCACTGCTCTCTACGCCTCAGATGTGTTGTGCAGTTCTCCTGTGTACAGTACAGAAGCCCAGTGGACTGATATTTCCTACAGTGTACAGAGATCTACCTACATCAGCATTGGATATTCAAAAGAAGGTGGTGGCCAACAGAATGTGGAGTGATAAATCTATTGATCATGGCCAAAGAGGCAAATTCTGTTACTCCAGGGGAGCACCTTTAGTCATTGTCTCCTTCCCCTGAGGTGGATCAGACATTCATTTGTGCTGGCTGCCATGCAACTCTGTCAAGGCTCCACCCTAGACAGCACAAGCTTCAACTAGTTTAGGGGTTGAGAGCTATATTGGTGTGTATGCAAATTCCACCTCTTTTTAATGACCCTGTATATTTCCATCTGAAAATATTTGCAAAATATGTCATTACTGGATATGTCAATAAGCAAACAGGCAACATTTATATGAACTGTGCTGACAACTAAGAGATTTTCCCTAATGACTCCAACAATCTACCCTCTTACGTAATCCTTTTCCCCTCTGTAATTCTTCTTCCCACTTATGTAACACTCCTTCCCAATTTCCCCTATTCCCAACTCATACAGCTTTAACTTTAATGTAGACACTGTTGCTTTAGCAAACTGCACAGTTAAAATGAAACCTGTAAGTTTAAATTTATCAACTTGATTACATTCAAATGGTAATCCAACAAGACTGGTTTTATTGCTAAGATATACATGTGTAATTTACATTTTATTGGTTTTAATTTCCATTCATTTTGCATGGCAGCTGAAGGAGAAAATATCTAGTGGTGAAAGCCCTTTTCTTCTGAGATTATATTTATGAATAAGAAAAGAAAACTGAACAGACATTGATTACAATGGTGGGCACACACCTAAATACTGGGTACAAACCGAGCAGTAAAACCACACAAAGAAAAGACGCCTTTGACAGGACAAAGAGAAAAGAAACAAAAACATACCAATCTTTGAAGGGAAAAGTGTCTCATCATCGAGCTGGTCTTGCACCCAGGTCATGAGGTAATCAATATACTTGGGAGCGGAGCATTTGATGGGCTTCTTGATGTTGGTTCCATCAGCCCAATGGTACTCATACCTACAGGAAATGTAGATGCCAAACGTTAGAGTTTGAAAATATTTATGGATTCCATCTGGGTTCACACACTCATTCAGCACTGATGTAATTTAATGTTCCAAAAATATTACTTTTAAGAATTAGATAGACAGATAGATAGATACTTCATTCATCCCCAAGGGAATTTACTCATTTTGAAGTTACATTAAATTCCAACTGTCACAATGGGTTTGTGGCTTTGTCTAAGAAGGCTAATTGTGATCCAAGTTATTTTTTTCCCTGCCCCACCCCATAAGTTTAGCTAGGCTTGTGGGTTGGTGTTGGTGTGGGTTGGTGAGACTACTAACTTGCAGACCTAAAAGGCTAAACTTACTTAGGACCAGCGGACATGACAGGACAGCTTTCCTCTGTGCAAAAGTCTGTGATGGTGCCATACAGCATGTTGATCTGGTTGAAGAAATCCACAGCTGAAAAAAAACAAAAACAAAAAAACAAGCATACATGAGACCAAATACCATGTGTGCCAGCAAAATAACTGACATCAAGTTTCCCCAGAGCCCTCTACCTTCCTCACTTCACTGCCCAGACCAGACTGTAGACCAACGCACATTCCAGTTATCTGCCATAAATTCTGTTATCGCTCATTCCCAGGGGCATACAGCCAAATTTGGCTTTCTATCAGTTGGATAGATCCACTTAAAGGGTTGGCAGTGTTAGTGCTCCATTTGCTAATCTTAGCCAAAAATCCATACTGAACAGCTGATGTGGCATATGATTTGTGTGATGTCCTGTCTAAGGAGACGCTGGCTCACTTCAGTGTTTGACAAGGGCTTGCCCAGTCCCCTCTGGAGATATTTCAGTCCAACACTGTTGTAGTCATAGCTGGGTGAAGGTTTGACAATAATCACAAAGACATAAAAACAAATTGGACACTAGATTTTAGAATCTTTGCATGTTGCAGCACAAGAGCTGAAAACTCACACTACTGTATATGCCAATAAAGTTGCTGAACTTATTACAGCCTGAGATGAGATGAGATGCTTGTTCATGACCAGTCAGGGAGCGCAAAATTACAAGGAGAAGAAAACCAGAAAAATGCAATATCCTGATGATATCCTTTCTTTTGTCTGTGCCATCATGTCAGCAAGTAAAATGTCAAGCAGACCATAAAATGACAGACAATCACTGGTTGGGAGAATGGGACCAAGATAAATATAAACACTTCTGTCATTTGTACCACGTTAATAAGTCAAAATGTTGACTTTGCCATGACAGATTTTCCTAGAGCCTATGTGGACATAGAGCTGTATGCAAAGAGACAGCAGAGCCACAGGATATCAGAGATGCTCAGGTGATACAGAATAAATCGATAGATAGTTCAAAGGAAAATTAATTCCACTGGTGGCCCAGTGGTTAGGTCAAGTTTGTTTCTAGTCAGGGATCTTTCTTGCATGTTGCATGCTTCTCATGAACAGAGATCATGTGGAAAGTCATTTAAACTTGGTGGTGGTGAAGTCATTACTCGCAGGACTTTTTGTCAAATGTCCCCTTATTGTGCCTCTTAAAACATCCCCTGTAACATGGACCAATATCCATCCATTTCTACTAACCTTTGATGAAACTGGAGAAGAGGAAAAAAAAAGAATGCATTGTTGACATAGTTTCTCCAGGACACTTAACAAAGCTAGAAAATATATGAACTTTTGAATAAACATGAGATTTTCAGTTGTGTAAAAATATGTTCAGCCTGCTTTAGATTTCAGATGCTTTTGTGCTATAAACATATTCCTAAATGCATGACAACCTTTGAGGAACCAAACAATGCAGTCTATGCAAAGCAACTTCGATGAACTGCAAGGGACTGAAATTACATCATAATAGTCAAATCACAGAAAAGCTCACACAACAAAATTCAAGACCTAATCCTTTCTCACATCTCTTCATTGCACTGTAGTAGAAGGGATTTGAATGAAAACTTCAGGCATGTGAGAGGAAATAAAGCCTCTACTGATCAGCCATTTGTCTCAGTTTAGAAGAAAGTAAACAAGGCTCTCAGAGCACAGACAATAAAGTCTATTTAACATTCACTGTGGTTTTTCCAGCATGAATGCTCATGGTTTTTAGAGGGAAGCCAAGATCTTACACCCTCGTTGTTCACTCTCAACTGATTCTTGATGTGGATTAATTGAGATTTCAGGAACAAGACAGAAAAACGTGCAAATGTGAAGACTGATCAGTGACTAACAGATATAAAAAGGGAAGTGAAGGTTAAAACATTCTTCCCCAGCATCTGAACCAAAGAGGGTGTATCGAGGGAGGGGGGAAGAAAAGGAAAACTTGGCGCTTACTGTTGACTGCGACCCATTCATTTAAGTCTTCACCCTCGGGCAACATGACTGCCATGCGCAGGTTTCCACTTCCCAGCGTAGCCTCTGCATGTTTCAACAGCTCGTACTGATGTGAACCCTCTGGGATATTCTTCTTGGGCTTGAATGTCTTGGATGAACGGTTTCCACTGTGAGTCACATATCAAAGAGGAAGACAAATGGTGTGACAGATGAGGAGAGAGCCAAATTTGATGACAAATCATGACGTCACAGGGTGCCTAGGTGAGGGATCTTTAATAACAAAAAAAGTTAAGATCTTTTTTAAAAAAAAAAGCTGACAAAAGAGTGCAGCTTCACTTCGGTTGACGGATTTGGCAGAATCAGAGTTGGGGGGGGGTAGGGGGTAATGAGGCCATTTGAAAGTATGAAAGTGCTGTATTCAATCTCTCTCACTGCCCCATTAAACAAGAATTTTTGTGAGTCATCACAACATGGTAGGTTACACACCAAAACAGTTGTGCCTTTAATTAGAGAGCTTACATCCACTAAGGCCAATCTATACAAACGTCAACATATTCTGCACCATTTTATGAAAATATGCCCTTTACTTCAAGTGAAATGTATTATTGATCGTCTTAAACCACTAGGTATCAGATGTAGCTAATCAAACGTGTCTCTGGATCTTCGTGTCTGACAGCTTTTATGCGGGTATTGATGCTGTATGGCGTAAAAGAAGTGTCAGAAGCTTTCAGTTTCAAATCTTTAAAACTGAGGCTTACATACAAGTTAGGTAACTTTAGGCAGAGTGGTGACCTATTCGCTACATGCTTTACTGAGGTTGAGTGTTATTTGTTTATTTTTATCTCATTTTACCAAAAGACACTCACGTCCTCACCACAGGACACATTTACTGTTGCTCCTCCATTCACTGATTTATTTATTTAGATTAATCTACATAACACGATCGCGTTACTTTGATGAAATATTAGTTCAGAGACTGAGTGATGAGTTGTGTTTTATCTGGGCTGTATTAGCCTGTGGTATCAAAGTGTTCGCACCGGCAAATACCCAGGCCGGACTGGGAACCTCTCTCAGTTAAATTTGCTCTGAGGTTGGTAATAGACATATTATAGATTCCATGCAGTAAATAACATCGGGTACTCTTACGTTACAGTTGATCTACAATCGATACCGGTCATCAGTTTCATAAAAATCTACAAAAAACAAAGCGAATCATGTCAGACATCAGAAGCTGAGTCCGGGAAGTAGTCGCAGCCCGCACTATGCTATTGCTAGCTAACCAGCTAGCTAGCTAGCTAGCTAGTTGTTTAGCACCAATGACACTTTCCAAACACAAAACCAAATGGCTGGACACAATAAACAATCATCACACAATTGTAACTCACAAAAGAAAGCTCATGTTTCCTCGGGCCCCAAAAAATAACTCCCTTGGCAAAGAGCTAACAAGCAGAGTGGAGGCAGACCAAAGGGATTTGTTTGACAAAACTCTGTATTTTCACACGTCCTCGGTTCTTTTCTGGCTTCCTCAAATGGTCCTTGTGAAAAACCCAAAATAAATATTACTGTAATAGAAATAAACACACGTTGGTATGAAAAAATTAGGTTAACTGTACAGACAGACTGGTCCACTTGCTGCGGTTATGTACGCTGAGAGGCAGCAGCGTACTGAATGTAATGCTAACTTCTTCTTCTGACGCCCAAAGCAGATCAGACTCAGCTTTGTCGTTTGCTGCCATCTAGTGGAACAAAAATGGTGAGTGCAACAATTTGACTTGGAGATGCGTTTAATAAAACAGAAAAAGTCTCTTCTATCTAGCAATGCAGCTGAGAAATCTGCTGACACCAATGACATCTGTAAATAATATAGAAAATACTTATACATTGGATTTTATATTTTATATTTATATTACACATAGGTTTGTATGTGTAAAGCTTCAGTTCATTGAATCCCTGCAGCCATCTGATGGCAGCTGGAAATATATGTTTATAAATCTAATGTATATGCAAATGACACCAAGCTGCCACAAAATAACCCATATACAACATTGTAAATACATGACTGGTCCGTTCTGTTGTCAAGGAGGAAGATGTCGGATTACAACTGCCCATAAATCCTGTGTTACCAGTCACTACACCCTACGATTTATTTCTACCACAGCCGGGTGTTTTGCACCTTGTGCTGTTGCTCCTATATAAACCATGACAGCCGATGCGCTTTCCCAAGACCCACCACCACAATGTAATAATGTATGTTGGAAAAAATGTCTATACTGTGTTCACAGATATTTTAGATTACGCAAATTCTTTTTCCAGCTATCAAGAATGAACTAATGTCCTACTGGTAGAAAGAGAAAATTTGAAGGCCATGAATATGTATGAAATTGTTGATTATTTAGAGAATTAGGTATATTGGTTGTTTTTATACTCATCGATTTATCTGTAACTTTTGTGGGGGGTTGTTTTCATAGTTTTCTACAAAATAAAGTATGTACTTGGTGTTAGTTCGTGTGTAGTTGTACTGTTGTTTTTGTAGAAGAACAATATCATTACCAACCGCTTAATGTCGCTGTATTACATTCGCTGAAATTACAAACAGTGCTCAACTGAGCAGCGACCAAGGGGCCTTCAGTCGCGCCATGATGCTTTCACGTGCTGTCGGAAACATCGGAATTTGTAGGCTGCGTTCCAAACCTTCCCCTGTCCTTCGCCTTCTCTCCAAACTCTCATAGCCACAGCTTCTCTGACAGAAAGGAGTTCAAAAGCGTGCCTATGCCAGAATCCCTTTGGAGCTGTAGTTTGGTGTGAAATAATAGAAACATTAAGCTAATTTTTGAGTATGTTTGGGTTGGCCGGTCAGCGCTAGGACCCCTCAGCTGTGTGTCAGCTGACGAGGCAGCCAGTTAAATGCGACGCGACTGTGTATGGCCCGCAGCTTTTTCAGATTGTTGCGAAAACGGATGTTCCTGCTGTAGGAGGCCCATGTCTGAAAACCCAGACGGACGGTCACATTTCAACAGAAAGTCAGCTACACTCGAGTACGTCGGTCCAAACAGGTAAAAGCCTCCCTGTATCTGAAACTAATCCAGCTAACATAACGTTTGGGGGATTCTCGCGTCTCAGGAGTGAGCGTTCGTCAGTCGTTCGGTGACAAATCCTAACGTGTTAGCTAATGTTATTCCTTTATCCGCAACAGCAGCAGAGCAAGATGGAGTGTGAGTGGAAGCCCGACGAGCAAGGACTTCAACAAATTTTACAGCTGCTGAAAGAGTCTCAGTCGCCAGATACGTCCACGCAGAGATCCGTCCAGCAAGTATCCTTTCCTGGGGGCAGACATGGATGATATCGCATGTTGTCAGTGCTTAAATACTGTCAGACTCAACAGGCTAGCGGTAGCTAACACTAGCCGGGTGGTTACCGTTATAAGCAGGTACGCAGGTGCTGACCGGTCGGTGCATTTTTGTCTCTAATAAGCTCAGCGTGATATTAGCAAAGAAGGCCGCGTCGTGCTGACATGTCTGGGCGTTTATAACACCGGTGATTGGTGTTTTATAATAGGTTAATATTATAGTGTAACTATTCGAGAAGTAAACGTCGCATTTAGGCTTGATCCAGCAGTTAATCGCCTCCCAGTATACCCTCACCTCGCGTTATTCTCGAGCAGAAAATATTAAGTAAACAGCTAATTCCTGCAACGCCCCTGTGCCCCATTATACACAACCCAATCTTCAAATAACACTGGGCAGAGTGTGAAGTTTGGTTTACAGTCTGGAGTGTTAGGTGTAGATTTATATGTGAAGTGGGTTTCCAAAGCAAAGAGATAATTGTTGAAATTTTATCACCTACATTGTAATAACGATGAAATGATAATTATGTTATATAATCGTTATAGACATAACAACTTCTCAAAAGAAATGACATGATTTTGAAGTAAAATATATATACTAGGTTTATATGTTAAGATCACAATGTACAAGTATGGAATTACTGACTATGATAAATGCATCATTATCTAAAATTTTCAATTCTCTTGTGACAAGACAATGAAAACACAACAGACAAAGCATAATTTCAGTAGAAATCTGAATAAAATATATTTTCTGAGTTTTTGACAAAAGTAACATGATTGGCATTAAACCATCACACCATCTCATCTGCATCTAACTTTACGGAGGGTTGTAAGGATTTTCTCCACATTCAAATCCTTAAAATCAGACATGTTTGACATAATGACTATGATGACCCCCCATCCAGATTAATTCTCAAGCATTTGACGTAGACATGGAATATATTAATTAGGACTTGTGAATACAGAAACGAAAGTTGGCTGAAAGATATATGGTTTAGTAGTCAGTGTAACATGGAAATTGCATTATAAATCTGTCATGTAGCTTTTGCATTGTTATTTTCGGATGCAAATATGCTGTATTGTTTCGTACAAGTCACCACATACTTTTGCATTAGAGAACAATTATTACCCAGTGCTCCATGCTGCTGGCCCGTATGTTTTTTTATCTGGTTGCATGCTGATTCTAAATGATTTGCTTATATAACACATATGCACTGCATCATTAACTCATAGACGTGCCACTGTTATAGCCCTAAATGTGCCATCTGGGTGGGTAGGTACAGTGTTCAGTCACGTCAAATGACATATTTATGACCTCTTATAAACATACACCTACTCCCCTCACACAAGCGCCATTATACTGTGCTTCCACCTGCTCTTTCTGCATTTCTTCAGCTGGAAAAAAACTGTTTTTGCTATGATTACATCTTACAGATTGCAGTGGGAATGTACTCACAGTTTTTTTAACATTCTGTATGTACAGTTAGCACCTTGTCTTCCTCAACCGCTTTTCCCAGAGACTTGAGCAGCTGAACCAGTATCCAGACTTTAACAACTACTTAATATTTGTTTTGACAAAGTTAAAATCAGAAGGTAAGCTCTCTGTCTGTTCAAGTGTGTTGCTTTGTTTTATCTATGCCGTGTTTTTAGATTATTCGATGGTACTGGACAGTGTGAACGGCAGACATGTCAGTTTTATGTAACAGTGACAGGTCTGCGTAGCCATGACTCGGCTGACCTGATGGCATTTTTGCCACAGATGATGTGGCACTCAGAATATGGGTCACTCTAATTTTAAACCTAATTCCTGGCATCACTCTTGGCTTGACTGTCTGCACAGTAGATAACCCAAATGTTAAGTTGTGCTAAGACATTTTCGGATGCTGTTGGGCTTTTTCTCATTGTTCAAGTGTAACAAACCACAAATATTCAGAAAAGAAAAGATTAAAAAGTCCAAAAGTGCAGCCATGAATTTATAATGAAGTATATATTGGCAGCAATTCATACAATTAGCACTTGCAGTTTTCCATTAACAAATACCTTTTTTTTCTAGGCCTATCTTAGTACTTGTGTTTCACACAATTAAAACAGGTTGTAGTTTAATTTCTGCAGCTCGTGTGAATCGTGCTGGGTTTAATGAAAAGGAATGTGAAGGCATTAAAATCCTTGCAGCAATTAATGACTGAGTCATCAAGCTTCACAACACTGTAACAATTGCTGCTAGTCCACTGGTGTATTTGTGCTTAGCTAGAATTTTATTTTACAGTTCACTGATTTGTCTTTTGTCCACCCTCCAAGATGAACCCACGCGGTCCCTGAGTGGGCTGATACTGAAGAACAATGTGAAAGCCCACTATCAGAACTTCCCTAATGGTGTGTCTGATTTTATCAAGAGAGAGTGCCTCCAAAACATTGGAGACTCCTCTCCCCTTATCCGAGCCACTGTGGGTAAGTTGCATCCTTTAGCTCCACTGAATGTGAAGTCTTACTTTAAGATGTTGGATGAATTGATCTCTCATATTAAGATTGCGAGCTGCTACAGCTTGCTTGTTCATATAGCAGAAAAATATCCGCACCAGTACTGCAATGTATTATTGTATCAAAAGCTTCTGATTTTTGTGCATAACACAGCCATGTCTGTGTACTCTGTGTACTTTTGTCACACCGGGGTAACTAATAGTAAATCCTTCCCATGATAGGTATTCTCATCACCACGATTGCCTCCAAAGGAGAGCTACAAAACTGGCCAGAGCTTCTGCCTAAACTCTGCCTGCTGCTGGATTCTGAAGACTACAACACATGTGAGGTGAGGACAAGCCCAGTAGAGATGTAGGTGGGATCTGATTTTTCTGCTCATCAGTCAGCGCCTACAGTATATGGCATTAGTGCATGTCTATGGTATACAAATCCTTTTACACTGTAATGCCTTGTAAAATGTATACTTGAAGTTTGACATGATGATCAAATCAACAATTTAAATGTACTCGGATTTGTGATCATATATTATAGCACACTTGTTCTATATGTAAGCCTGTTTAGGCACTCGGCGCTGCATGTCTGTCAGTTTGTTTATTTATTTATTGTGGAAATGGAAGAGAGCTGGGTCAGCTATAAAGCAGCATCTGGATCCCATCCTGCTATCCAGATGAGCTAAAGGCAGTCTCACAGCTTGAGCGCCAGCCACAACTACAGATTATTCAACATGGAATCAGTTATTCTTTTTCTATCCTTTTTACCAGGAAACCATATGACCCCATTTTCTGACTTGACACACATCACTCAGAGTAGCTTTTTTTAATGTGTGTATCAGCTAACACAACATTGTGTTGTTCTGTCTTATAGTGCACATTCTTTTGTTTTTTGTTTTTCTCCATAGTTCATTATTATCCTATTCCTTTGTATTTCAATGAATATATTTTCTTTACCTGCTTGCTCAACAGAATGATATCATCAGTTCTTGAATGCATCCAGTAGAAGAGCTTAATGTCATTAGTTCTTGATGATATCAGCTCTTCTAGAGTTACTACTTTGAAGTGGTAGATAAATGCTCCACTGCAGTGACCACTAAAATTACAATTCAGTAGCCTGTAGAGGATGTTGTATCACTTGATCTGTGTAATTGTGCCACACCCATACTTGGACTCTCATAAACTTCCTGGACGTTAATATGGTGTCAGCTGCATGTGCCCGTGATCTCAGCCACTATGTGGGAGGTGAATACCTTACATTGGAGAACATTCACAAATTAAGTAGCATGTTAACCTGTCATGCTAAATTCAGCTATGTTGAAGGGCATTTGAAATGTATCCTAGGAGGATTACCCAACCACATGATTATATTAAATTTATAAATGATGTGAGTAGAAAAAATGGCTCTCCTTGTATCACCACAGCGTCTCTCTTATAAAGCTCACTCAGAAGCCGAGATTTAGGTCAGCTATTTACTGCAGAGGATCCTGAAGTGTATGTGTGTGCAAGGCTTAACACTGAACAGTGACCAAATGTAGCAGCTCCTCATAAGGCTCACTATGTTTTTGAAAAGCAGCTTGGAGACTGGAAAGCTTCTTAGCGTCTGATGTTGAAGATGAAGTTGGTGTTGGATGAAAAAAACTGTCCCCTAATCTTGTGGTTAAAGGTGCAAAAATGTAATTAAAAGGCTTTATTATTTTTGGCAATCCATGGTAAAATTTAAGATTCGTGTCTGCCCTATTTATGTTCAGTGTGAGAGAAACTGAGATAAAGCAGTAAAGGTTTTTTGCAGTGCCATAGCTTGTTCTTCTGAATGGCATTTGGCTTAAATGGCAAAAAATATATACTTTTTTAAGGTGTTGACTGTTGCCATAGAGACCCCTAAATAATCCACACCATTACTGCTACCAGGACTTTGATGTCTATTTTGGGAATGTTTTTGGTGGCTGCCAGAGTACGGTTGTGGAACTGTCTGCATTTTGTAATCTAATGAGAAACTTGTTAATACATGTTTGCCTCAGGCCTTTTGATCAGTCTAAGTGTCCTCTGTGTTATGAATTTATAGTATGTCCATGCAAGATGATCCTCATCACTCTGTTACTGAATTATCCTCACTATGAGTGCACAGCAGTCACACACTGAGCCATAATGCCTTCTGATGTTGAGTGGAAAAAGAGGGTTAGATTTATGGTATGGTTGTGGTGTGTAGCTGTTGGCTTTGAGTAATGTGTTACCTTACACTGAGATGTTTGTGTTATTTTTATTTTAATGGCAATAAATATATACAACAAATTACATGCAGAACAACCGTGGTTTATTGCCATGGTAACATCAGGGTTGCAGCTGTACCATTAGTCCTGTCTTGTTTGTGGTCAAAGATGAGCAGTTGTAGGAAGCACCCCCTGTGCCACCACACTGTACCCCTCTCTGCACGCTCTATAAAAAGACACGAGCAGGTGTGTTGGATGCTAAATGCAATGTTGGTGGATAGCTTTATATAGGTTTTGCATGAGAGCAGTTTTACTGTTTTGATTAATGGCAGTTGGAAGGTGGTTGGGATAGTGGTGTGAGGCTCAAATTTGATGCTGCTCCAGAGGGTAAATGATCATGTACGAAAATGGTTTGTCACCTCAGTGCTCATGTGAATCGTAACAAGTTTCCAGAGAAGGGGTCTTAAAGAGCCGTTTAGATGGCTAAGTGCATATTTCTCTTTGCCCTGGCTCGCTGTCATCTGCATGACTTACATTCTCGAGTTAAATGACACAGCAGGACTTGAAGGGAGGATTACACTTCAGATGCTTCAGCGTCACTGGAATGCTTGAAGGCCACTCCCATTTCTTTGCCCTTCTCTGTTGACACATACTCACACAAACACCTAGATTACGTTTTGATGTCAGTCGGAGCCGTCCTGTGTCCTGCTCCTCACGCTGATTAATTATCAGAATAGTTGTAGATGAATTTTCAAACATTTTTCAGGGTTTTGTTCAGTTAATCTAATCTGGCATTATTTGTGTCCAGTACTATTTAAAATCTCGTGCTATTGAGTTTTATTGTCTTTATCTTGTACTTTTTTCCTATTTATATATATGTATATACTTCAAAGCCTCAACACCAACAAGTCTCAAACACATTTTTGCAAAACATGCTGGCCGCCAGTGAGTTATCTGTACTTATGAGGGATTTTTTTTTGTTCACCTCAATTGTTCTTTGTTGTCTCGTGTTTGTGACCTTGACATAGTCGCAGCCTTAACCGTCCCCATCTCATTTCATCCCTTTTGCTCCTCCACATTTTTTTGAGACCATTCTCTATCTGTCATCTGAAAGGAAAGCCGACATGGGAGTGGTTTCCATGGAAACACATTTCAGACAGCGTCAGTGTCAGTGCTGTGCTGTTTCTTGTATCTGCTCCTCAGACTGCATTTTTATGAGAGACACTGGAGTCTGCAGCATATCGTGAGCATGCATACTAACCATGCGTCAAGCAGCTAGTATTAAGAAGTGTGTGTGTGTGTGTGTGTGTGTATACACATATACATATACAGCGGGATGCCAGCACAAAAAGCTAAACAGAAACCTAAATCCATTCAATCTTCACAGCCTTTTGGGCACTTCATGTGAGAAAAATTCCTTTCGGGAATGAACAAGATCATTATTATTATATTTATTATTATTATTATTAGCCATAGCCTCTTAGGGCCTGGTGTGTAACTGCCTGACAGTTATGAAAACCTGTCTTAGAATTTGTCTGGACAGTGGAATTCTCATTACTTTCTTTGTTGTTGTTTTTTCCTTTTGCTTTTTTCTTTTCTCTCAGGGAGCGTTTGGAGCTCTGCAGAAGATCTGCGAAGACTCTGCTGAGATCCTGGACAGTGACATGCTGGATCGCCCCCTTAACATCATGATCCCCAAGTTCTTACAGTTTTTCAAGCACAGCAGTCCTAAGATTAGGTATAACTTTCAACGGTTGAAGTCTCAGTCTGTTGTAATGCAGCAGGTCTGGTGCCTGTAGAAAAGAGCTCCTCATATTTGGAGGTTAAAGTAGTGGAGATGGAGCAAAGAAGAAGACAGAGGCTGTATTCATAGTGTGCAACATGTGAGGAAAACACATTGCTGTGACTCTTAAGTGGTGGTTGTTGTGTTGCAGGTCTCATGCTATTGCCTGCGTCAATCAGTTCATCATCAGTAGGACTCAGGCTCTTATGCTGCACATCGACCCTTTCATTGAGGCAAGTATGACCGTTACGTACATCAGTCTTTACATAGTTTAACATACAGACAAACTGCTCCTCCTCCTGCATCAGCAAATAATGGCTGCCGCACCTATAATTTGTCTCTGCTTTACTTCTCAGCTTGTTGCTTTAAACAGCTACTCAGTGTCTGTTCTAAACCACATGGAAATTATGGCCAACACATTGTGTAGCTTAATTTGAATCCTGTGTTAAAGTTTTGTGTATTTAAATTCCCTTATGAAAAGGTTTCAGTCACGATTTGTTTTTACTGCTGATTTTATGTAGTCTTTAACTTTTACTTGGATTTAACACTTTGTATTGCTGAATGTGTTATTCATATTTTTGGGGTTGGAAGAAGAGATGACTCACAACAAAAGTCTTATCTGACAAATCTCTTCATTATTATATATTAAATATAATTATATAAAATTATATATTTTTAGAAAACCAAGAAGCACTATTAGATTATATTTATTCAGTTTGTAACTCTCATGTTATACAATTATGATTACAATTATTATTATTATTGTTAGTAGTAGTAGTTTTACATACACTAAAGACCTTGGTGTCTTTCTATCTGCCTACAGAACCTTTTTGCACTGGCAACAGATGAGGAACCAGAAGTGAGGAAGAATGTGTGCAGAGCTCTAGTCATGCTGCTGGAAGTTCGCCTGGACCGTCTCCTGCCGCACATGCATAACATAATAGAGGTGAGTGAGGCTGGGGACAAAATGAGTGCAGGAGTGTGAGGCTTGGTCAAATACTGGTGTAAAGGGAAAGAATGAAATACATGTATTCAAAGAGTATGTCAGATTTTCTGTATTTATTTAGATTTTTATGTTTTTCTTATTGTCAGCAAATATAAAAAAACAAAACAAGTAATAGTGAATTAATCTCACTAACATGTGTTGTCTGTGTATCTGATTCCTGAGAGCTTGTTTCACTATGATACAGACTTTTTTAAAACAATTAAAAACACACAGACTGAGCCACACCATTGAACTGTTTTTTTCATGTGAACATGTGCACTGTAGTTTAATTTGAGTCGATCCCATTCTGGTACTATAAATAGTTGCATGTGCACTGAAAGTGCAGCTGAAAAAAGTCTCCAACAAATACACTGTTTACTGCTATTTGAGTAAAATTTGCTAAAAACTACAATTCCAGGCTGTTTTAGTAAATTATTTAGTCCACAGACTTTATACTTGTGTCACAGTTAGGCTGCAGATGTAGTTGCATTGGTAGTTTTAGAAGGAAATATTCAGTTTTGTGAATAAAAGCATGACATGCGTTGTTTCTCTTCATTTCATCTCAGTACATGCTACAGAGAACTCAGGACCAAGATGAAAATGTTGCCTTGGAGGCCTGTGAGTTCTGGCTTACTCTGGCAGAGCAGCCAGTGTGTAAGGAAGTGCTGTGTGGACACCTCTCTCAGTAAGAATACACACACTCACTCATGCACAGACTGACACTCTAATGCTAATATTGAGTTGATTCATTGCAACCTTGGCAGTTTGTCGCTGACGACCTTGTCATGGGTTGATATTCTTCTTCCCCACTTCAGGACGGCTGATTAAGAACCCTGGCTGTTGACCTCAGCTGTAACATCTGTCACCAAACTGTCACATTAACCTGTGCCCACAGCAGGAATCAGATGTGAGTGATTGCCTGTGGGCCTCGACCTATCCTTGCCCTTTGTTCTCATAATTTTTCCTCTGGTTTCCACTCCAGGCTCACTCCGGTGCTTGTCAATGGGATGAAGTACTCTGAGATTGACATTATCCTGCTCAAGGTCAGTTTATATAGCCTGATATTTATACCTGTAGGTAAGACGATGTATTGCCCTATGACTCTGGATGACAAGCAATTCAATTCAGTGGTCTGTGCGACTGTGTTGTGTACTCACATCTGTGAGTTTCATACATTTTACCACAAACATTTGTAGACATTAGTGTAATTACATATGTGACAACTAGGAAAAATCTGATTTTACTTCTTAACTTTCATGGTGTTTGTGTTTCATCCCGTACATTTGTCATCAGGGTGACATTGAGGAAGACGAGGCCATTCCCGACAATGAGCAAGACATCAGACCACGCTTCCACCGATCCCGCACAGTTGCCCAGCAGCATGAGGGTGATGGGATCGAGGAAGAGGAAGATGAAGATGATGAGCTGGATGATGATGACACTATCTCTGACTGGAACCTGCGTGAGTTCAGAGCCTGTGCACATGGGACTGTCTTGATCTCTCTCCAACTTTTGTTTCCTTGCTGATATAAATTGTTCCTTTTCACTGTTTCTCTTTCTCTTTACTGAGAGCTAGGAAATAGTGCATTGATTACTTGTTTTGTGTTTGTGTGCACTGTACCTGTGATGTCTGTATGATGTTTGTCCGCACACTTCTGTGTCTGTATGTATGTCTTTCTTCTTTTTTCCAAATGTTAGGTAAGTGTTCAGCAGCAGCGTTGGACGTGTTGGCCAACGTGTTCAGGGATGATCTGTTGCTGCACATTCTGCCCCTTCTCAAAGAGCTGCTCTTCCACCCTGAGTGGGTAGTTAAAGAGTCTGGCATCCTTGTGCTGGGGGCTATAGCTGAAGGTAAGAAGAGAAAGAAAAGGAAGGAAAAAGTTGGGACATACCATAGGGAATAAGCCCCACCTCACAATGTGGAAACAGAGGAGGTGGCTGCTGCAGTTGACACTTTTCTTATCCCTGTCTCCAGGCTGTATGCAGGGCATGATCCCATATCTGCCTGAGCTCATTCCCCATCTCATCCAGTGTTTGTCTGACAAGAAGGCCCTCGTGCGTTCAATCACCTGCTGGACACTGAGCCGCTATGCCCACTGGGTTGTCAGCCAGCCCCCAGATATTTACCTGAAGCCCCTAATGACAGAGCTGCTCAAACGTATTCTGGATAGCAACAAGCGTGTGCAGGAGGCAGCTTGCAGGTAAAGCCATGTAATTTCACAGCACATTTGAGATGCATACAGATTGTTGTTGAGAGGTTACAATCACACATTTCTTGCTGTACAATGTTTTATTCCCTCTCCCACTTTAATATCTCCTGATCAGTGCCTTTGCCACTTTGGAGGAAGAGGCTTGTACAGAGCTGGTGCCCTACCTGGCTTTCATCCTGGATACACTGGTGTTCGCTTTCAGCAAGTACCAGCACAAAAATCTGCTCATTCTTTATGACGCCATAGGAACACTGGCAGACTCAGTGGGGCACCATCTGAATAAACCGGTATGCAGAACAAAAACAGAGACTTTCACATCAGCCCTTGTGAAAGTTGTCTTTGTTTCACTTCACATTTCTACGTCAATGTAAAGTTAGCACATACTCTTTATTCTTTCTTCCTCATTTTACTTTGGTATTGCTACTAGTGCTAAGTGTACTTTCACATGTTATGGTTAAGACATCATACCCAGAAGGTAAACAAGCAACATATCTCCCCATGCTTCCAGGACAGCAACAGACAATAACAACAGAGTTATTTGTTTGGATGTAGGGGTGAACGAATTAAGATAAGATAAGATAGGACTTTATTGATCCCCGGAGGGAAATTAGGTAATGTCTGTAATTATCATCCTCACTCATTATTTGCATGCTGTGTCTGCGTAAAGACTAATTAAATCTGTGTTACTTACTAGGAGTACATCCAGATGTTGATGCCTCCACTAATCCAGAAGTGGAACCAGCTGAAAGATGAAGACAAAGATTTGTTCCCTTTGTTAGAAGTGAGTTTCTAATGTGCAGTCATGGATCAGTGGTGTTAGTCCAAGTTCTGTGATGGAAACACTGGATGGACAGGACACTCACTATTTTCCCCCTGCCTGCTTTCCTCAGTGTCTGTCGTCAGTAGCCACTGCCCTGCAGAGTGGCTTCCTGCCCTACTGTGAGCCTGTGTACCAACGCTGTGTCAACCTGGTCCAGAAAACCCTCGCTCAGGCCATGGTGAGAGTGTAGGACCCTCAAATGTGTACACATACAAAAACACACACTCTCACCCCACACTTTCTTATTATCTGTGGATATGAAAGGAGAACATTTAAACACCTGGATTCCTGAGTTTTTGATTCCTCCTCCTGCACAACCAGGTTGAGCTTAATACAACAGTATTCATTAGAGCCACTTTAGAAATGGATCAAATGAATATGTGTTATGTGAAAGGAATCACTTGTGGCGATCAGGTGGACACAAGCACAACTATAAATGAATATTAATGTTGCTCTGTGTCTGCTGGATGTGTGAATAGGTAATTGTTTGCCTACTTGTTCAGCCTATCAACTGTATAAGGTAAGAATAGGTTAAAGTTATGGATTGTTGTACTGCCCCCACGTGGCAAAAAAGAAAAAAACAAATTACTCCAAGTTGAATGTGCTGGTGTCCAGGTGAACCACATGCTTAGTAACCACAACAGCTTGTGGGAAATGTAGTTTCAGCATAGAAAACAAACTCCATAACTTGAAAACTTAACTTCATAACTTTTATGAAAGTTTAGAATTTAATTTTTCCACTAATTAGTCATGTTAATTTCAATTTAAATCTTACCCTCTTTTCTATCGTCCTACACTCTTCTAGCTTCACCAGTCACAGCCAGACCAGTATGAGGCCCCTGACAAAGATTTCATGATTGTGGCTTTGGATCTTCTAAGTGGACTGGCAGAGGGTTTGGGAGGCACCATTGAGCAGCTAGTTGCTCGTAGCAACATCCTCACCCTCATGTACCAGTGCATGCAGGTGAAGAGCTGTCAAAGTGTATAATGGGTCACTTATCTGATAAACTGATAAAGTCACTTTCATTGTTCACCTTTTGCTGTTCTCTCCACCTGTTCAGGACAAGATGCCAGAGGTGCGTCAGAGTTCGTTCGCTCTGCTGGGGGATCTAACCAAGGCTTGTTTCCAGCATGTCAAACCATGCATTGGTATGTTCTGTGCAGCTGACTCTGAAACACTGTTTTGCAATAGGTTGTTAGTCTGTTGCTAAGTTGACTCACTTTCCTTCTTCCAGCTGATTTTATGCCCATACTGGGTACTAATTTAAACCCAGAGTTAATATCAGTGTGCAACAATGCAACATGGGCAATTGGAGAGATTTCTATACAAATGGGTGAGTGTGCTTCACTTTTTTTTAATTTTTTTTTTTCATTGTGTTTGAAAATACCGTCACCAAAGTGAACAGTCAGCAGGTTTCTTTCCGTCATTTCTTAATCCTCCTACACCCATAGGGCCTGAAATGCAGCCGTACATTGCCATGGTGCTGCACCAGCTGGTGGAGATCATTAACAGGCCCAATACCCCAAAGACTCTACTGGAGAACACAGGTACCACTCGGGGGCAGTGCTGAGCCAGCCAGCCAGCCAGGTTGCCACACACACACACACACACACACATGCAGGGAGGTGCTCACACAGTCAGGTCCATTCAGCCAGGATTCACCACACTCGCTAGGGTGCCTGCCCTGCCCTGTAACCTTTGTCCAAAAACCCTGAGCCGTGAGCCTTACAGGTTTCGCTGGTTTCACCAAAGTATGTAAAATATTTCTTCTACTGATTTACAACCTGAAAGCGTGGCCTGCACATGGGGATAAAAGAAAATGAAATCGTGGGCAAGCCCTGGAGTGAAATTCCTGACAGTCTTGAATCAAGCGAGCTATGTAAGTGCCCAGTCTTGGAATTAACTAATGTGTACTGACTGTGCACCATTTGATGAGACAGAATATTTTAACAGCAAAACACAAAGCACAGGCAGCGTGTGAGATAGATAGGTGAGTTCACAGCCTCACATAGTTAACTGTTACCAGAAGAATTCAGACATATTTACTGAACACTTAAACAATAACTGCTCATGAATGACTGAGAAAACTGACTAAAATTAGGGCACATAGCTTAGAGCATTCTTAATAAAAGGTTACACTCTGCTCTTGTTTTTACTGATTGAATTGGAAATTATAATGCGATGTGTCAGACACCATGTTGTTAAAACATGGTATGCAAGGGTGAAGTGTAACCTGCCAAAATAAAAGAAGAAGTAGGGACTCTGCAGATGTGTTCCTGTTTGTTTGCTGTCGGTTTATTTGTTGCTTTTATTTACTGTTCTTTAAATGTGGTTGCATATCTGCCAATAGATGTTAAATGTTGTTAAGAATGGCCAATGTTTGATGCAGGATACATGATAATCCTAACAACTGTGTCATGCCAGTCTAGTTTCATAAAAAATTTTAAAAATATTTTCATCTGACCAGTGAATGTTTTCACCCATTGTTGCATGTTTTCAATGTAAAAATTGAAAACACAGCCGGGAACCAAAAGGATACAAATTAATGAACAAAATAAGATGTTTTTCGGCCTTGTGCAAATCTTATGTATGTCTCTAACACAACCAGTCAATCAGTGGAACTAGATTTAAAATAGACAGCCATGTAATACCACAGTAAAAGGTGGGTGTGGCAGTACATTCTTGGAGAGTGCATGGCAGCACTTCATTTTGTCTCTGATCAGCTGATCCTGCACTGAACTTTATTCTAATGAGCATACCATCTGCTTTCTGCATGTGTCATTGGACTGTTCATAAATGCCTGTTTGTTAATGAGAATGTTGCATAGTTTTGTGTCTCTTAAACTTAGGTCCTCCCTCCTCTCTGCCTCATAAGAACCTGCTGTGCTGGATACTTGTCTCCCTCCATGTAGTTGGCTTGGAGTAATCTGTCATTCCTTTTCAAAAGAACAAAAAAACATTTCTGTTTCTTATGGAAAATTAACATTTGTGAGTTTAAGGGAGAAATTGAAAACCCAAGTGAACTGCTCTTGTTTAGGCCAGTCACATACACATGCTGCACCTTTAGCTAGCCTGTGTCTTAACATTGAGACCCACATTTTAAATCAAGCTCATTTCAATGAGTTTCATACTAGATTTGAAAAGCTGTTTGAGTCATATGATTTCTGAAAGCAGATGCCATTGTTTGCCTTTTTCTATGAATGTCCTGTCAGAGTTGTCAATGTGTTCTCCCTTAAACGTGTTGTATGTTTTTTTTAGAGTGTCATATTTTTACATTCCTCCCCATGACTGAAGGGGCAGTAATAATCAACACTAGTGAAATCTTCTGTTTATTATCATACACAGATTCTGTTGATTTATGTCTCTGAGTTGTTTGTTTTTTCTTTATTTTTCTCCTCCCCTTCTCATTGCTCATGTCTTGGTTGGCGTTTGGTGGTGTGTAACCGTGATTGCGTTACCTTAGCAATAACAATTGGTCGTCTTGGTTACGTTTGTCCTCAAGAGGTGGCACCCATGCTACAGCAGTTTATAAGACCCTGGTGTGTATTATTCAATCTTTTATTTAATTCATCTACTCTCTGCTTTCTTCCTATCTTCTCGTCTGTCCCCTGTTGCTCCCTTTTCTCCCCTGTTGCTCTCCTCCTCTCCTCACTTCTCACTTTCTCAAAAGAAGCCTTTTCAGTTGTTTTTTTTTTTTTTTTTTTGTTTTTTTCTTATCAGTTTGTAATCATTGCCAACCATGTGACTAACCCTGTCCTCTTTTAGGTCCTACTTGTGATTTGTTTTTGCCTCAGTAGCACCTTCATGTATTATACATTAATTTGTTTAATTTCTAGTTTTTTGTCATTGTTAACTGTCGCTAACAACCTAAAAGATGCATGGGATCAGATTTGTCACATGCCTGCTGGTTCAACAACAGAGAAAGGATGCAGTCTTTGCTGCAAAAGAGCGTTCCTAAATCCCTTTCTCATTTAGTAGTCACCCAGCTGCATGTGCCTGTCCCAAAATGACCCCAAACCTTCTCTAGTCAATCTTTCAAAAAGTAATGTTATTTTCAAGGTGCTATAGATGAGGTTTTGCTGAACACACTGCTCAAACAAAAGTGAAGTTATAAGAGCTCAGAGTAGTTGTGTTAAAAGTAAAAAAAAAAAAGTTTGATTTGTTTTATTTTAGTCTGTTTTGTGTGCATGCTTGACTTGTTACCTCAGGTGATGATAGACACTATTATCTCCTCACATGGATGTATACATAGAGTTTAATATGTATTTTCTGATAAGGAAGACAAGTATTGATGAACACCTAAACAATACATTTGCATAAGGATTGAAATGCAGTATATTTATTAATTTCTCACAAATGTATTGATTCAAATATAGATTTAGCATTAGTCGTTCATTAGTAGATTTATACAAGTTTCTAAAATTGTTGCTTGAAGACTCTTTTCATATGTCTCATGTTAAATTTGGCCGTCCCTGTTGTCAGGTGTACCTCTCTGCGAAATATAAGAGACAATGAGGAGAAAGACTCTGCGTTCAGAGGAATTTGCACTATGATCAGTGTAAATCCAGGAGGTGTAGTGCAGGTGAGCTCCAGCAGTGAGATGGTAGTGTGGTCATTGTGTTGTTAGTGGCTCTGGAAGTTGAAACGTTGCCTCATCTCTCTTCTCTGGAACAGGATTTTATATTCTTCTGTGACGCAGTGGCCTCCTGGGTAAATCCAAAGGATGATCTCAGAGACATGTTCTACAAGGTAAAAGCTGAAAATGAATAACAATTCGAGTGCCTGCTGAAAATGTACTCTCTTTTAAAAATAAAATTTGCAAACTTTGTTTAAGATACAAAGCATACCGTGGTTCGAGAAGACTCACTCATGATATTATTTGCTTGTTCATTCATTCACTTAGTCACGCTATCTGCCCAACCAGAGGACTGGCAGTGTCTACAGTCGACACTTATAATAACTCTGTCATCCACAAGATCTATTTTGAAAGGCAGTGATCTGTAATAGCTTGGGTATGAAGTTCTCCTGGTGTTTGATTTCAGATCCTTCACGGGTTTAAGAACCAGGTGGGAGAGGACAACTGGAGGAGGTTCTCAGATCAGTTCCCCATGCCACTGAAGGAACGGCTGGCAACCTTTTATGGGGTGTAACCGTTTCCACAGCAGTGTGCCTCATCTCTGGGGTCAGTTTCCTCTTTGATGTAATTTGCCATTGTATGAAATAAAATGAAAAATGTGCTGATTTTAGTATTTAATGTAAAAGAAATGTTGCTGTTGGATTATGCTTCATTCAAATGATGCCTTTCTTTCTCCGCACAGGTTATTCACTATGGGAGACAAAATAGGGAACCTCTTTTGCCCAGGGAACATGTTACCCTTTACTGGGGGGAAGGGTCTGTCTGCTGAGGGGAGGGAAGGGGTGTGGACCCCTCCCCGACCTGATGGACGGGGTGGGAGGGAGGTGGTAGCTGCAGTGCTCAGAACCCCTATGCACAGGCACGGGGGAAAGGGACTGGCAGAACAACCTTATCATGGGAGGAAAATTCATGTATTCACATTTCTTTTCTATTTATTCCCCTAACGTTTTTTTTCTGTCAACCAAACTGCTGAAAAGAAGTGTAAGCAAAAATGCAGAAAACTTTGCAAAACTCTGTAAAGCATTTGCTCTTTAATTTTGGTTAGATGAGGAGTTTTCACATGTGGAAAGGCTAATACAGAAATACACATTTATAATTGTGTCAGCCAGGTAAATGGCATGTGGTAGTTTAATGAAACAGAATTTAAAGACTGTTGTCAGTAAATGGAGTGAAGTTGAAGGTTCATTGAGAGAGATTTTCTCTAAATACAAGGATAGCTTAAAGCTAAGGAATAGAAGCTTGTGATAAGAATGAATCCTAATGGATCCATTTCTGGAGAGGAGGATTTTATAATGCTGCATATCACCAAGAATAAGTCATCACCTATATAGTTACGAGATAATTTCAGTTCCTATTCTTTAGCAGGGCAAAGGCTGTTAATTATGTCACTGGAGAGCACAAGATTTTTTTTTAAGAGCAGCTTTTCTTGGAATAGGTAGCATGCTTGTATCATTGTGAAAAGCTGTACAATATTAGTGATGTGTGTTGCGTTTGACAGCTGTGATTGCCCTGTAATAAGGTTCTTGTTTGACTTTGTAATTTATCTATTTACAGTACTTTTGTTTCCTCTACCAGAGAATTACAGCAGTCAGCTGTAATGTAGCATGATGTGAGTTTACACACCAAATTTAGGAACGATTGAAATACGGGCTGTGATGTAACGTAGGTGTGAACCTCTCAGTTTGGTCTTGTGGTGTGAATGTGACATGGACATTCATCAGCAAGCATATAAACGCTTTAGATGCTTACAATCCTTTATATCGTCTGAGCCTCATGAAAGAACAATGAAGGAGAATCACACAGGTTAGCATCCTGTAAGTCTGTCATTATCTTTATTTCTTGGACTTAAACCACAATGACAAATCCTGTCTTAGTGACTTTGGTGACTTTGGCTGTCAGAACCACGCAGTCCATCAAATCAATGTTGAATATGTTTATTTCTCAATGTACTGAAGTTTTCTTATTGGTTGTTTGGCTTCTTGTGCTAAAAGCATGATGTTGAGGATGACTGTGTAATGTTTTGGGTGGTTGTGTTTTGTGGGGTAATTGGATGCTTGCATCTCTTGCATGTTGGTGGCCCCTCACACCCCAACATATAGTGGGAAGGGGATTACGGGAGGGAGGGGAGCTTCAATTAAAGGTTTAAAAAGTACATAGTAACCATTTAGGTATTGCAACACTGGGTCAGTTATAAGTTCACATAAATCTTGCTGGAGTGCCCTCCCTAAACTTTTACCCCATAGCTGAATGTATAGTTTTTAAATACTGTGAAACTACAACATTATTGTCTCTGGTTGTTTTTGCGCTGTTATATTTTATAAAGTGTGTAAGTGTTTAAGTTACAGATAGGCTGAATGTATTCCATGATGGGTTGGAGAGGGTTTTTTTTTTTTTTTTAATTGTTTTGTTTTTTTTATGCCCAGCCAGTCGTTTTTTCTCTGCTGGCCAGAGTAATAACTGCAGTATTTTAACCTTTTTCAATGCACATGACATGCACTTAAAATTTAAACTGCAAGTGCTTGAAATTAATGTAGCCAAACCCTTCAGAATATGGCCCTGGTGTTGATACACAACAATAGAGTATTGCTGCTAAAAATGTATTGCAGTAAGTATCTTGATGCAATTGGGTTATTAGAATGTAAAAGTAGTTTAGTGTCTCAGATAAACCTACAACATGAAATATATAACTGGTCTCTTAGAGTTAATATTAATAAGGTAAACTGTGGTAAATACAGGATATAATGCATCATGGAATACAGAGGCAAATATGTATATGTGCCACATCATTTTGTGTTTTAAGTGATTTTGTCTGTCACATTCCAGCTGTTTGGCATGCAAAAAATGAAGTAATCATGGCTTGATGGGGAGTGTGTACACAGTCCTGTTATTCTTTCTTTGAAAGAGTGTAGGTCTATGAAACACACAAAATAATCTCCACCACTGCTGTGCTGTATTTCTGACTTGACTGCTGCTATACTTTGTAGTTGTGTTTCACTACTTGAATATGTGTTTTCTATGTGTTAACCTCAGGTTGTCTGTGTTCAGTGTTTCTTGTTTTTATCTTTTCCCCGATGTGTACACCTTTATCCATCTCCTCAACAACTAAAGATTAGTAAAACACTTGCCCTTTGTATTAAAAATGGGTATTAATTGACATTAGTGTTATATGTGTGCACCACAGCAAACTGTGACATGTGATTACAACTACAGAGGTGGGGGTGTGGGGGGGTAATTTGGAAATGCACATACTTTATGTACCTTTTGTCAAAAGTGATTGTTATCAGACTATGATAAATATTTAGTGTAATGTGTACACAACGCCTTGAGAGCAAATACTTTGAGGTTTTGTTGGTGTTTTGCAATAGATATACAGTATACTGTATCTAAAGAAACAGGTAACACCCAATTTAAAAGCAAAGAAATAGGTTGACAACTTATGAACATAATGTTATAAACATCATGTTTGCAAATATAAGTTTGACTTTCTATGAAGCTTTACTGAAAATTTGTATTTTATAAAGCACCCACCAATATTGAGGAATGTCTAGTCAAAGAACTTCTGTATTCTCATTTAGCCTTCAAACTTGATTAGACTATCTGCCTTCATCTTTTTTGCTAAAAACATCATTTTGATAGACATGGTTTGAGTTTTTTTTTTTTTTCTTTTTTTTTTTTTTTTAAATAAGCTGCTGAATTTTAAAAGTAATACTTTTGGGGCCACCAAATATTTTGGATCATGCAAAGAATCTATATTGTACTGTAGTAATTTTGTAATATTTGTAAGATGATATAGTGAGTGTGATTGGTTACCATTGCTTGAATCTGTACATTGTTCCAATAAATTGTTTACATTATTACAGGTTTTTGTCTTGTATTTTCTCATATTTTAGAGCATCTTTCCATCTACAGCTGCACAATATTAACATGTGAGGAAACTCCTTAGAGGAAGAAAGTGACAGCTGTCTCAGTGGCCTGTCCTGCCCTGTATCAGAGAGATTCAGGTCTCCTGATCAGGGTTTATCAGATTCCAGACTTAGATTTTAGAGCTGTGTTTGACTTTGCATGCAAGTCACACTTCACAGCATGGGTCCATTGTATAATTATAATCAAATGTTTAATGATATGTCTTTCAAAGCTTGTATCAAGGTGTTGATTTACACAACCTAAAAAACTGACCTAACACAATGAACTGGGTTGATCTTATTTAAGGCTTAATCCAGAGGTGGTGACAAACCAGGATAAAGGTAATTTTATTTTTTAAAAATTTCTTCACACAATGTAGTTTGCAGAAATGCAAATTGCATTTACTCTGTTATTTAACATTTAACAAAAGATAAACATGATTTTTCAAGACACATACATAAAGATAAAAATCCACAATGTGTCTCCTTCCATCGCTTTCCAAAGATGAACCGATTAAATGAGTGCAGGCTCAATACACAACTTTTATGGAGCCTGTGTAAATGACCGTGTAGCGGCAAAAAATGCTGCATGCTGTTTGACTACTCCTTATAAGTGTGTATTTCCTGCATGCAAAGGGGCTGGGATGCCAAAATATTTACACCTAATACGACTTTTTGAAAAGAAAGCTGTACACATACTAATTAATGTAATACGCACTTGCATAAAAGGTTTGTTTAAATGATTAAGGAGCAGTTTGCACAAGGTGTGTTCACAACTCGGCTGAAACTGACCTTAAAACCACATCATTTTATATTGACTCATTGATATTGTGTATATAGTGTTTTTTTTTTCGTTTGTTCTGCTTTCAATAAGTTTAAACATTAATTTATCACTGAATTCACAGTTTATCCTCCTCAATATGACGCTGAAACGTCGTCTGTCTACATGAGTTATGGAGTTTACGCAGAGCACCTGAAAGCAGCATTTCACCCAGCAACGGCCGGTTGTTTTGTCAGGTGCGTCTATCCGCCATCGGTAGCGCTGTTTCGTCCACCCAAAGTCCGCCTTTCTACGGGAAGAAACCGTCGGGCAGAGACGCAGTTCAGCCGAGCGGAGGTGGAGTCTAAAGGTGGGGAGGGAGAAGAAAGGGGAGAGGAGGAAAACGGGGAAAGGCAGATACAACAGAAACGGGGGTAGGACGGTGGATAATTTACGCTTTAAAAGTTGCATTACAACCGATTAAAGAGTTGCGGCGAAGAGGAATAAAACAAGATGATAACGCCTTACTTCCTAGAGAATTTCTGGGTAGGTGGTGCCTTTTTATTCACGGTGTTTACACCGGTGCTATTCCTTATTATTCTCTCACTGTGTTCCCTCCCTATCATGTTCATGTCAGCCAGGAATCAAGTACTATTCACGGTGCATGAGGCGGTCGTTTGATTTGTAGGCTTGCTCCTGTTAAAGCGGCTTTGTCCGGTGCCACCAGACTTAGTGGTCAGCAGCCCCCCGCCACCGATCATTTTCTTCGGCGATTATTATTTTGCCACCCCGGGATTTGGGCCTCGGTAAACCTATCTAACTTGAAACCTCTGAGAAACCACCTCCGCTCCCTCTAATTGGCCGTCTCAGGCTCGCTTGGAACGTTGATGGTCAGTTCCATGAATGTTATTGGACGCTTCGGCTGTCAGTCATGGCCTTTGGCCGTACTCGTCATTTTCTTCCGTAACAAAGTTTCAGTGAGAGGCCAGATGTTTGAGAACAGCTTTAAAAACACGAATTCTCCCTCGTACTGTGGTCAAAATTTAGCTCATATGATAATATAGACAGTGATGTGCTGTTACTGTTACACTGTGTGTACTGTTGTCGGTTTTCTCCCCGAGGGTCATTTCTCTTCCAATAATTATTTGACGTGGCTGTTTTATAGCAGGTTGAAAAGGAAAAGTATTAGTTCGTTCTGTGTGCTGCCCCCATAAACCTGTCTGTCTTTCATCTGTCTTTTATTGCTTTTTGCAAAACACTAAAGCCATAAGGACAATGTTATTAACAGTGGAAATCACCCGGGCCACCACATCTTTAGGGTCACTGCTCTAACCTACGGTCACAAATTTCACTGCAACCACTGCAGCAAGTCTGGGCTTTGTTTGGATTTTTAGTCATGCTAGGTCATATCTGAACTGCTGCGCATGCTGTACTCTCTCTGGTTGATCATCTTTTTCATTTTGAGTCCAATGGGTTTTGGACAATAGCAATAGGTAAATTGGAAGACTGAATTGGGGAGATAGCTCTGTTATTTTTCAACGGTAGTGTGTACTTACAGCTCTTGGAAAGAGAGTAACTGTCAGCCAGTTCCTCAGACAGAAATAATCTCCATTCACAAAGTATCTCTGACTTCCCTAAGGTGGGAAAATACAGCTCTAGTTTTTAGCCTTGGCTGTCCTGAAAAGTACATCGAGCTAATTGTGAAAAGGTAATTAGAAAGTACAGTGCTGTCGACCTCTTAAGCCTCTTTTTTGTAGAGGAGACTTCATCATTAGCTAAGTGGAAAAGAGGAGAGCCGAGAGGCTCCTGATTCTTCAATCTGCCCTTTGTGCCCTGCAGTGGCCACAAGAGAATCCAGTGATGGCAAAGATCAGCTGTGTGTTTAACATGCAGGACACACACACACACACTTGGCATTAGGGGATGCATCCATTTCCCTTTGACTTGACTACAAATCATCACCACAAGCAGACACATACATTCATACACACACACATACACACACACACTTCAAGCTGTCAGATTTGAAAGGTTTTTCATCTGTCTTACTTTTGCACACCTCTCTCCATGCCGTCCTCTTTTGCCCTGTCATCTTTTGTTGAGACATTTTTGGTGGTTCTTTTCCTTGTATGTAATCTTGGCTTGAATCTCTGATGTAGACAATATCTCCCCTCAGCTGAATAAACAAGTTCTTTTGGAATTAGGAGCCAGACATGGTACGGCCATGTTGTTTCTCAGTCTGTGTTGCAGCACTTGATTGGTTACTGGCTGCAACATTTCCGCTCACTAGATTAACTTGCACGTCTCATTTCTCTTTTTTTTCAGTGTGTCGTGTGTATGAGGAGGTCAGTTCACTCTGGTCTGCAGATGAAGGTTTTCATAGCAAAAGTAGGACTATGTGTTACCTCACTGAAATGTCTCAGTCAGTGGATTAGTATGGCAGCAGGGAGTAGATTTAATGCTCTAGTTTTGGTCCTATATATATATATACTAAGCTTATGTTCAATGTGGAGTATATTAGCCTCCAGCCTGTCATGGGAAAATAAGATGGCAGCGTGATAAGCAAACAGTGTTGATACAGCCAACAGCCCCGGGATGGCCGTCTTCTCCCTGGTCTCTGTATTGTGTGTGTGGGGTCTAATAGGCTCTCACACATCTCACTGTGTAAGCCTGTGGTCATCCATGTGAAGTGTTGCAATAACACAGCAAAGACTGAAGGAAGAAGAAGAATTGGACAGTGGTGACACATTTCCTTTCAGTTGGCCTCTTTCTTCATCTGAGCTTCAAATCCTACAAGCGAAGCAGCTGCCTTATTGCTGAGTTTTGCAGTGGGATAGAGTTGTGAAGCTCCAGCAAAGAGCCGTGAGAACTGGTGTTGATTTCTGTCGTGTTCCCAGAAGGTGAAAAATTTTTGGTCAACACAGACTTTTGGTTTTGCTTGAAACAGAAATTCTGTCTCATGGTGGTTTGTTGTTGTTTGCTTTTACTGCTTGAGTTCCAGCTCTTATGAACTTCTACATGTAAGCTGGGTGTAGAGGTGGTGGAAGAAGTCTGACACACTAACCTGTTCTGTGATTCATACACTGCACTTGATGCCACTTCCCTAAACACAAGCAGTGGTCAGGCTCTTGTGTATTGATGTTTATACCACAAACAAACCCCAGTCTGTGTGTTCTTACCACATACTACATATGCGTGTGTTGCTGTAGGACTGATGAGTTGCGCCAGCTCAGTGCACCACTCCCAGACCTCAGAGGTCACATGACCCAAGGCAGACACTCTGATGTCATCCTGCTGTCGGCCCGCTCAGAGCTTTGGGGTCTACAGGCTACACCAGGCCACCGTTTACAGTCTGTCTGGAAAGAGGGAGTCTTGTTTAGCGAATTCCTCAGTGAAAGTGTGCACTCATCCGTCTTTCTGCTGCTTTCACCTGAACGTTTGTTCAGAACCTGACAAGTCATGTCAGCTGGCACACTCTTAATCCTTCCTAATATTTTCCCTGGTTTACTTGGTTGCTAGTGGAAATCATGGAGCAAAACTTCCTAAAGCACACTTAGCCAACCTGTGATACATTTTGCACCATTATGTGATGAATGCATGTACTAGGTACACTACAGCCATTACAAAGAAGTTTTTGTTAGTTCAGCTTACAATTTAATAGTAACAGGTTTTTATTTTGAAGTAATCCCACTTTGCAGTCTGCATACCAGTGTGTTTTAACACTTATGTAGCTCTTTACGATGTTATGTATGTATGTCTGCATGTTTGTCTGCATGTTTGCAACAAATATTTACTGGCACCTATGTAGTGTAATTTCTTATTAATATTCTTATTACACACAGGTTGCGAGACAAAGGAAAACATATCATTACATCAATGTTATTTGATGGCAGGATTTATTGAAGGACTGTTGCATTAGACTACTGTGGTTTTAGCAAGATATAACTAATAACCTAGCAACTGAGTGTATAGCAGTGTACTGAAATTAGAGGAAGTTTTTACTGACTCTCAGGCTTAGTTCATCTTGGTTATCTTTTGTTGTAAGAAGGAGAAAGCAGTATAATACTGTTTTAAGCAGGGCTCTCTCCAGGTCATGGGTTCCATTACTGTCTCTCAGGCAATAAACACTTGATTCCCCACACACAGGATATTGAAACTGGTATTGTACTCTAACAGAAAGAAAGTGAATTCCAGTCCTCCTCTGCCCAGCAGATGTTATATGATAAACTACAGCACTGTGGTTTTGTTTATCTGTCCTTTAAGGTGGTATTTCAGATTAAGGGTGTCAGCAACTTAACAGTTTCTTTTTGCGTTGATTTTACTCTGTAATTGCATTGATGATGTTGTTGCGTGTGAAAGCACAATAGAATAAATATATTCTATTGTGCTTATATATAACCCATAGATTGAACTGAATTGAGCTGTGTAATTATACCACTGCCTGTGTCATTGTCTGCTCATTGAAACCTCTTATTGACATAGGAGTGTGTGGCCTGATGAGCAAGCCATGTGCTATATATATATAAATATGCAACCAATGCTTATTTAGTGACTAATCTGTGGGTTGTGTTTTCTAAAGTTATTCAAAGTCTAAGTAAATTTGTCCATGAACCACAGGAGTTATTAGAAATGATAGGGTTAATTGTCTTCAGGAAACAGGTGGCAGAAACAATAGTCAAAGCTTTTTCAGTAATGTTATGCTGTTGTTTGCATAATAAGTATAACTTCTGTTAAAAGTTCCCTGAACCCTCAGCAGTTCTCAGTCAGTGTACTGAGTTGTGTCAGTGCCTTTTTTCCCGGGAAACAACAGGCTGGTTTTAGTTTAAATATCACCTGAAGCTATAGTTTATTGTTGTATATTAAATTCTGCATTTAATAGCAAGTGAGGTTGCTGCTTTTTCCGTCTAAGCTCGCCATGTAACTGCTTATGAGTGAGACCACTCTTCCCAGCATAAGCATTAGCGCACGTTCAACCATGACGACAGATGTCTAGTTGCTGGGCTATTACCTACTTCTTTTTTTTTCTGCCTAAAGCACACAAAGACGCTGAGTCCCCTGTAGTCTGTGCATGGTAGACATGGTGCAATGTGTCACAGCCAGTATTTAAGTCTGTTTCTACGAATTAAATAAGTCTGTTGGGATCTGGTCCCTCTGGGATAATATTGGCATAGACTGGATACTGGACTGCTCACACTGTTCACTCTCTTCCTTTCTTTTGAACTCTATCAGTCAGTAGGAAGCTGTCTCAGCTGCACACTCAGCTATTGCTCAAACAAACGTGATTGACATGTGTGCTGACCTCTCAGCATGTTATCCTCTTTTTGGGGTGGGGCAGAGGGTTAAAAGCCTCTCCATCTAAATCCAAGCATAATGAGTACTTCTGAATTTCACAATGTGTGGTTGGAATATTAAACACCCAGCACGAGGGCTTTCATCAATGAGTCTCCAGACGAGGACGTTGAGAAACTGTGCAGCCCTCTAGTATCAATTCTCCCTGCCACTGTTCAGACTGATGTGGTTGTACAGAACAAATTTTGCTAGTAGGCTAATTATAGATTTGTAGTTAACTTATAAATCATATGTCAGGTTTGTTTAAGATGATTTATTTACATTCTTGCCTCCTTCAGTGTAGAATTTTTTTTTTTTTACAATTGATTCCACTATTGTAACCTGGTCAAAAGTCAAAAACGCCCTGAGCTGTTTCCTGTGTTTGTTTTTATTTTTCTTTGTACTCATTGATATCACATTCCACATGAGCATAGTTGTTTGCAGAATGGACTTTCTTCCTGTTGCTGTTCTGCACCGTTTGGAGCCCCGTATTTTCACTCATGTTCGTCACTTCCCTGTTTTGTACATTGATTGGCCAATTGTCAATGTTTCCCTCATTCTGTGTTTCTTTTAGTTCAGGCAGTGTAGTGCAAGTGTTACGTAAGGTTAGTGTAATGGTCTGTGTCTCACCTT
This sequence comes from Toxotes lorentzi, assembly GCA_037833715.1. Lineage (NCBI taxonomy): Eukaryota > Metazoa > Chordata > Actinopteri > Toxotidae > Toxotes > Toxotes lorentzi. Next base: position 16,429,981 of record JBBMJY010000008.1, on the reverse strand, counting down.
CCGGTCTTGACATCTAATGCGTACAGTAGTTTGCATGTCATGCTGTATGCTGCAGGCTGAGTAACAGCTAAAGTTCTACTTTTTAAAATCTTGTTATAACAGGAAACAGATCTACGGTGGTCTGCTCACTGGGGTAAAATGTAGGCCAGTGAGATGTAGCCCAGAGAAGGATGCTTTTCTTTTAATGTCTATTTGCTCTGTAAATATAGTCCCATTGGAGCTAGCTCCATCAGGAGTTTCATTTGACACAAACTTCCTGACCTTTCGTGTTTGTCAGTGTGGAAAAACAAGGCTGAACCCATGTGTTAAAACTGCTCTGATACTGTAGCCTGTGAACCAAAGTGCTGACAGTGGATTGCTCCAGGAATCAGGAAATATCTGTGACAGTCTTGGGTTGAGGTGAAACAACATTGCTGCACAGATTCAGAAAGAATGTGGATGAACTCATTCTTGGGAGCCTGATGTTTTACTGAATGTATAATTTTCCTCATTTACCTGTGGCTAATCTCATCTATCAGAGCTATCATCTATCTGTCTTTTTAAAAAGGTAAACATGCTCTTTACAAGCCCTGATTTGTATGTTTCCTCCCTTACTGAAGCAATAGCCAAGTGGATGGCGATGAGGAAGTAGAGTGATTCTTCTTCCCTTCTCAGAAGTGACAATGAGACATTAAAATAAGGTTGTCTAGAAAAAAGTGTTAGCAAGGTTCAGATTGTAGGCCACCCACTACTGCAAAACACAAACCTAACAACAAACCTAACCTGCCACCTGTACTTTTGTAAACAGACAGCATGAGGAGCATAACCATTTCCTAAACCAATGCAGCTTTTATTTTGAATACAAACTCAACACCATCAAAGTCATTATAGCAAAGGTCAGCGGAAGTCAGTCTAAGGGTAGAGTTCATACGTGAAGTTTATTATCTGATTCTGCAGGCTGTCTGATTGATACATGCTGATTCAGCCTCTTATCAATCCTAGATATTTGGAAGTTTACATACATAATGAGCAGGGCATTTCACAGGGTTAAAAAACTACTTGTCAGTGCTTTCTGTTGGACAAACTATGTGAAGGTGAAAGTTTCTAAATGACATGAGACCTAGTTTGACATTTACATTCTGCAGCTTCTTGTTACTTATTGGCCGACATATGCACACTGTTATTAATATATCAGCAATAAGCTACTATTGACATAGCTGATTTATCAGTCTAGCTCAGGAGGTGGCTTAGTAAGAGAGTAAGTACGTTCCTCTAAGCAAAGTATTCCAACAATGACCATTGTTATTATTATTATTGTTATCATCATCAGTAGTAGTAGTAGTAGTGCTTACATATGGTCATTTACGATTATCAAGCATTTTCTTACACCTAAACCTGAAAATTCTCTTTCATATCAATTATTCAGAGATGCGTTTGCATTTTTAAAGCATTGGTGCAACCAGACACTCTTACCCATTGGCATGGTTACGGCAACACAAACATACAGTCGTCTGACCGTCTCTTACTTTATATGTTTGAGCCTCGGATCAGTCTATCACCGTTTTTCAGCGCTCATCACTCTCAGATATGGCCAGGATGAGTATGGTCGACCAGAGGCTGCTGCAAATGCAGCTGGAAGCTGTGCAGACAATGAGAAAGCTGCTTTTAGAAAAAGCTTTCATGGTAATGTGTGATCAATAACTGAGGTATTGTCTTTTGTTTGTTAGACTTGGGTCTTGTTCTGCTGACTGATCTGTCTGCATTCCTTTTGTGTCTGAAACACAGGGGGAAAAAAATAATGGCTTTGATGTGCTCTACCATAACATGAAGCATGGCCAAATTTCCTCCAAGGAGCTGACAGACTTCATCAGAGAAAGGTAAGACACTGTGGTCCCACACACATCAGTTAGGCTTATTCTGAAGACATGACCATGTCTGTGTGGTAAACTACAAGTTAATCTAGTACAAACAACACGTTACCTATTAACTTTAATAATGTGTCTAGTTCTTCAATACATGTCTTTCCTGTCCTGTGGTTTTCTTGGTATATAAATGGATTTCCATGTCAACACCTGCAGCTCCTGTTCCTTGTATTGTGCTTGTAATAACACCCTGCTTAGCTGAGACTGCTGCCAGTACTGACTTAAACTTTGCTTGGTTGCTATCAATGTACATCTTGAGACATCTTAGTGTAGCGGAAACTACAGAATGTGGTTTTTGTAGTTTCAGAAATTAACCATGAGAAAACGAGAGAAGCTGAAACAGAAATAGTTTCTCTTATTTACCATAAAAATTACCCCCAAAACCCTGTGTCAGCACTGTGACTATAGGTAGATCAGTGTGGTTGTTATGCAAACTTAGCCTCTTTTTTGAAGGAGCTTAAACCTGAGCCCACCTGTAACCTGGCATGATAATACCATAATAATAGCTTCTTTTCAAGTTCTTTCCACCTCCATGAAGATTAGCCTCACTGTGTGAGAGGTGTGTGTTCATAACCGGCTACATGATAGATGGTCTGCAACTGGAATTCAACAGCGGATTCCACTGTCTACATGACTTTGAGAAATGCACTCAGTCAGATTAGATATCCTCGATCAACTGTGTTTAATAATGAATGATGACAGGAGTTACTTTACAATTACATTAAGAAAAATCAGCTTCTTTTCATTATGCTAATTAAGTTTTAATTTCATAAAAAATAAATCATAATTATGTATCTTAATGTGGCTAATATGTATATTTAAGCACATTTATTCCTTTGGTAGCAGCTTGGTTCAAAGGAAAACGTACTTTCTAAAGATTTTACAAAAATGAAATATAGCTTTCTGTTGCTGAATGATCCCTGTGATTGGTTGTTCAGCCATTTGTAAAGTGCTGCTGTTTAAACTGTCTTTTAGCTTTTAACTTGCTTAATTATTAACTCTTTTCTCTGTCTGTAGAAACGTGGTTGTTTATAATCAGAATCAGAATCATGAAGAACTATATAACTGTACAACTTATACTCTGCAAATGAATCCATGAATTATTGACAAAGGAGACAGAAGGGCAGATAGAGATCAACTTATTGTGTTGTAATATAATTGCTTATATTGCTTAGGGGTATAATAATTCTATTCAGTTAGGCTTTTGAGTTCACAGACTTGAGTGACGTTTCATGGTTGTTCCCCTTTGAAAAACTGCACTGTGCCTCCCTCTGGTGGGCAAAACAGCACTGTGCACTGTGTTACTGTATTCCCAGGATATTTTCCAGTCTGTCTATTAATGCCCGTTGCCTGAAAGCATTTTAAGGCTAACATTATATTAGCAGTCTCCAAGACCCAAACATACTCTTATAAAATCTCTTGCTGCTGCTTTGTACCTGCACTGCAAATGGACATGATTGACAACATTTCAACCACAAATGGCCCTCTACAGGTGAAAAAGTGACTAGACAAAGGTTTCAAATAATCTGAAATCAGTTTTCACAAAACCAGCCTTTTGGGGTTCTTTCTGAAAAATCTCACGTAAACTACGACCTTGAATATTCAGACTGGAAAACAATGGTTAGAAACAACTCAACTTCAAGCTGCCTAGAGAAATAGTGTGGCTGTGTGCATGGCTTCTGTGTACAATGTGTGTGTGTCTGCAGTGCACAACACAAAATTTAAACTTCTTCATAAGTCTTGTTTTTTTCAATGGTTATTCTTTCAGTATTTATAATATGATAATATATAAAAATGATAGTAGTCTATAATGCATCTCTAACTTGTCCCATCCATTGTGTTGTTGTTGTGCTGTGTGTGAGTTTCTTGTTTGTCTGTGTGTACCTGTGTGTGTCTGTGTGTGTGTTTGTGTGTGTGTGTGTGTGTGTGTGTGTGTGTGTGTGTGTGTGTGTGTGTGTGTGCACGATTGTCCTGTTTCCCCCTGGCTGACCTTGTTCCTGTGACGTGACTGCAGAGAGAGGCTGGCAAAATGAGACATACATAATTCAGGCTTTCACTATAACACGGCTACAGTTTATTTATTTTTTTTTATTCCTGTCACTTTGCTGCAGAATGAGGGAATAAAAAAGAAAATTGAGAGAAGCAGGGTTTCAAACACTAGCTTTCATACCATGTCAGCTTCAACATGAGGTTTATGAACAAATCACAAGCCAAACCACACGTATTTGCCCACACACTGTGCATGTGGTCAAACATTTATGTTGTGAGCTCTAAGTGGGTGTTTTTGGCTGGGATCTGCAGTTGTTCAGTGGCATGCCCTATTTGAGCCATAACCTAGTTGCAAATACTTTAGAAAAACTTAGTCATACTATACAATACAGGTTTTTTTTGTTTTGTTTTTCAGTAGAAATGTTATCTTGGCATCATTGACATACGACGGTGTTCATTTCGAGTTGAAGCGTTGTTTGTGATTGTTTATAGTGATTTGATGAGTGATTTCTCTGTCTGTGTTGTGTTTTTGCTCTGTCCTAGGAGTACTATTGAAGAGGCCTACGCCAGGTCAATGACCAAACTCGCCAAGTCAGCTGGCAACTTTTCTCAGCTTGGGTGAGTGTAAACAGCTTTCAGCCTTTCTGAGGAAAAGACCAGAATGAATTAATGTAAGAACGTCTTGCCATGTCCTAGCTTCTGAAGTGGCTGTCATCCTTTATTCCAGGACATTTGCTCCAGTGTGGGATGTGTTCAAGACCTCGACAGAGAAGCTGGCCAGCTGTCACATGGAGCTAGTGAGGAAACTACAGGAACTTATAAAAGAGGTTCAGAAGTATGTGGAAGAGCAGGCCAAAGCACACAAAAAGGTACGGAGATGCAGAGTAAAGGAAACTAAGGCATTTGGGAAGATCAAAGTTGTTATTGTTTGACATTTTAGGATACTATGCCTGACTTTTGGTTCCAATACAGTTTTTTCTTTGTTTCTTTTTTTGGAAGAGGAATATGTATAGAACTGTTTTTTTTTTTTTCCATTTAGAAAAAGAAGCTGAATTTCTCAAATGTTAAATGTAGCAGTACAAGAAATGCCTAAAAACAAAGCAGATTTAAATCAGAAACTGTTTAGAACATAGAAAAATACATAAATAAATAAAGACTGGTGGCATGGACACATTTTGGTTGGTACCTTTGGTGCTGAGGTGTGGACAGGCACATGTCTGACGCTCTTTCCCTTGAATTGTTTTTCTTCCAACCATGACAAGTAGCTTGCTTCTTCGCTGTTGCCACACAGACACTACAAGGTTGTCTTCATTGAGGAAAATGAAGAGTTTAAATATAGACCCATTCTTATGTCTTTTTTTCTCTGTTATGAGTTGTCTCACACTTGTCCCTAGAGTGAAAAAACATGACATGGACCAGAAGTTAATACTCCACAAGAAACATTAAATATTTTAGTTAATTCCATCTTGAGAGAAAATGTAGTGCGTAGTGTTATTCTATGAAGCTTTTTTTCCAACACCTCACTCGTCCATGTCTCTTCCCTGCTGAGACACACCATCAGCTCATATCTCATGCATGAAGCCACAGAACACAAAGTAAAATAGGAGCTTGGAATTAGTGGAGTTGTGTTTGTGCTTTGAGCATGACAAAAAGGCTGTCAGTTTCTCTCCGTCACTTCCCTGCACTCCCTGTTCCTCCCTGCTTTGTGTTTCTTGGCCAACTTGCACGTTGTAGTTTAGTGGTGCAAATAACAAAAAAAATAAACACTCATGGAGTAGGTGCTCAAAATTTGTACATAATTTAGGTTTTTGCCAGTTCAGTTTTCTGCTGCTTACTCCAGTGATGTTTACATTATACTGTGACTGTGTCAAGATGAGCAGCAAAGAGGCAAAACAATAATAAGGAAAACTATTAACGGACGGAGCTTACAGCATGGTCTCTGTAATTGTGGGTCATTATCCCTCCTGATTATATTTCTCTTTTTATGCACTTTAACTGTTCAAGTTGATATGAAGAGCTATAAACATAGAACAAATGCAGTCTGTTCAGATCAAGTACAGAGTTGTATCCATTTTAACAGCCACTGCATAGCTTTAATCACATCCCTCTGTACTGTGCAACAGTTTGTGTCACATGCTACACAGTGAAACTGAGGAAGTAAAATAGTCTTTTACTAGAGCACTAAAGGACCTCTGTGTGTATTTTTTTTTCATTTTGCTCATATAATAAACAAGGGTGTTCCAGGTCAAGTGTTGACTGTGTATTATGCTAAAATGGAACTATAGAGCAATGGGTGACACTTGCACTCATTGTTTAGCCTGTGGTTAGCTGAGTAACTGTACAAAACGTTTGCGTATTGTCAGACAAAAGAAGAGGTGGCGTCCACCCTGGAGGCCGTCCAGAACATCCAGACCATATCTCAGGCTCTGCAGAAGTCCAAGGAGATTTACAATGCCAAAACATTGGAGCAGGAGCGCCTTCGCAAAGAAGGGGCCACCCAGAGAGATGTGGACAAGGTGGGAGGTCACACTTGCACGTACACACACTCACATAATCATGGTATGCTAATAAGGCAAGATGAAGTGCCTTAACACTTCAGTCTATACAGAAACTTTAACCCCCCAAAAGCCTCTTGCCTTCAAATGCTAAGAGGAGTTTGGTTTCCTCGCTGATTTGTCAGTTGTATCTGGGAAAACAGAGGCCCATTGTCTACAGTATGTGAACTGATGATAGCCATTTATCTGTCTGTTTATACTTTGCAGGCTGGAGTGAAAGCCAAAAAAGCCACAGAGACCTACAAGTCATATGTGGAGAAATATGCCACAGCTAAGTCAGAATTTGAACAGAAGATGGCAGAAACTGCACAGGTATTGAGATAAATGAATTTCCTCGTGCTGTGTGCATGTGCCTAAATGAAATATGTGCTCACAAACACTGTCTGTTGTCTGTCTCTGTGGCATGCAACACTTTTATTGTGTAATGTGTCAGTCTTGTGTGTGTGTGTGTTCCATGTTTCGTGCCCTGTATCATCTCCAGATTGTGTTTTTTCCTCTGCAACGGAATCATTGTGGAAAGCCCTGATTGGATCCATCTGAAGGACTGATTAGATAAACTCCAAATTAAAATCAGATCAACAGAATTTGGCCTCCATATCCTCCTGCACCGCAGCAGCTACGCCACCAGAAATGGTTCCAGTTATCCCATCATTTTTGTTTTCCCTAAGAAGGAGCGGCGTCGCAGCTTTGCTTCCTTGAGATCACAGTCTACGGCTCATCTCAAATTCGGCACATGTGGACATGAGTTATAAACACTGAACACATGTGCTCTCTGACATCACTGGAGCTCCTACATGTGTGTACTCTTTGTCTGAGTGTGTCTGTGGGTGGGTGGGTTTGTCTGTGTGCGAGTGCATGCTGGCTGTTATTGTGGTGAATGACAGAAGTACAGCCTTGCTTGTGTACTTGTCTCTGTAGTCTAGATGCAGCAGTGAGTGGCTCTTTATCTGTGTGTGTTTGTGGTGAGAAAGGCTCATCTTCCTCTCCCTCCACACTGTGATTCTCCAGTTTCTGATTATTTACGCTCCTTCTCCTCGGTTTACCCCAAAAGCCCGGAGTGAGACTCAAATGGAACTAACTACTACCATTTAAGGTTGTGATCTGCACCAAACAACTGCTTAAAGCCAGAAATGAACCCCGTCAGTGTATCTCATGAACAGAATAATTGACATCTCGTGGGAGGACCAATGTGTGTGTGAGCGCCTTAGACCACCCAAACAGACACACAGGAAGTGGCAAGGACAAAATAAGGAAGTGAAGTTTCCTTTGCTGCATTTTTGTCCTTAACTTATTTTTGTTTTCATCCCTGTTAAATGAGACTGATACAGTGATGCACATTTGGTGGCAAGGAGTTAATTTGACTTCATGTGACTGGATGATCTGTTGCATCACCGCGCCATAACTGTCCTCGCCCTGTGTTACAGAAATTCCAAGACATTGAAGAAAACCACATCCTCCACATGAAGGATATCATTCAGTCATACTCGCAGTCTGTCGACGAAACACACATTCAAATAGGAGAGGTGAGTGTGTACACACACATGCACACGTACATATTCTCTGACATTCCTGTGGGTGGAGTAGGTGTCTTGTTGACCTGAGGCTGTGCTCATTGGGTTCACTGTGTGTCATATCAATTAGTGTCGTCTTTGATCTCGCTAATCATTTAACTGAGAAGCAGGAAATGGTCCATTCAGCCTTTTATGCCAAGCAATTAAAAACTGATCAAAACTCCCTCTCAGCCTATCTAAAACACCTCCAGAAGTCCAAACACTTGCCAAATACTGTGTCTGATAGTTAAAAGTGCTGCATAGGTCTGTTTGTTTTCTGGAGGAGTGTGTTTAGGTTTTGGAAAATGGCAGCAAGTCCGATCAGCTCCAATTTTGAAGGCTTTCAAACACATTCACAACAATATTAATCAGTATTTAACATTAAACAGAGATTTCTTTTCATTTATTTATCCAGCAATTATACTTACCAGTGCCACACAGAATAATGTAAGACTACAATCTGCTGTTCTGCTCTCATTAATCTGTGGCTGCTCTGTACTGATGCAGCTGCTGTAGTTCCCTCATTGTCCACAGAGGGTGACACAGCTCTACTGAGAGAGCGTCTCAGTCCAGGCTGCAGCTCGTGCGACAAGTTGGAAAGAATGTGGAGCAACAGACTACTGCCTCACAGTTCCTGCTTCTGAGCAGGAGATGGGCAGTGCTGCTGCCTGCAGATGAGCCAAATTAAAATACTGCCTGAAGACAAGTGGCCAGTTTTCCAAACCAGAAAATCCGAATCAGTCTGAGAAAGTGTGATTTGGTGATAAGCACTGTCCAAACCAAATTGTGTGGGACTTTGGGGATACCATTATTACATAAGGGTGAGGCGAGAGGGAGAGGGAGGGAGGAGGGTGAGAGAAGGGTGATGGAGGCTGGGACCAGTTTTATCTTTGCAACATTGTGCTTAGTCACTGAGCCCACAGGCATTCATGCTGACAAGCAAACAGACAGAATCACACATGTGCATATTCTCACATTTAAAAGATCAGATATAATGAGGGCTGCTTCAGTTAGAGACACACACACACACGCACACCCACACACACAGCAAGCCACTATACCATAAAGTTGGGAATAATTTTATTGAAATGTGTGTTACATTTCATGTCAGTCTCTATCTTCATTGAGCAAGAAATTGTATGAATTTTAACTTCTAATTATTATCCTTGCATTCTATCCCACTGATGTATTTTTTCAGTAATACTGAATATACCTAAATGGATATTGATATGCCCAAGAGGATGTGCTAAAAGACTAATGTGCACCAATAATAATTACAAAAAAACAATAAAAATTAAGGATTTGACAAAAAATATGTTAAACGTCAAAGTTTGAATTTCAAATTTATAGTTTAGGCCTTTAGACCTTGTCCAGTCCAGGACCGCAAACAAGAATAGAGTGAAGCATTATCGTCACACCAGAGTAAGAACCAACCAAAACAAACATGCTGTTTTCAATGGTTAAATGTGGTGTGTTTGCCAAGGGAGTGCAGGAAAACTGAAGGTAAACAAGTACATCACAGTTATTAGAGGATGTCATGGAACTGCTTTCACTTAAATTCACTCAAATACTACAACATGCACTGGCTCAAAAAATGTCTTAAAAAGCCTAAATCCCTCTTTGTAGTGTATAATGGATAAAGTTGTTCTCATAGGAAAAAAATACAGGTAGCATTGACAGTACTACAGATAACCAAAGATGTTTAGGAATAATCTTAAAATTAATCATAGTAAATCTATGGCAGATACATAAATAATTCTTTTTTTTCATTTAATATTGTATCTGTGAATCAGAGGAAAAGCAAACAAAAACTTCTGTAAAATTTGGCATCTCTGAGTTCTGAAGATATTTCAGGGGTAGATGACGAAGATGTTGCATATTCGACTTTTTCTTCAAACTGGTTCATTTATCACATTATTTATTTGTAGTTCAGTTAAAAATTCAAATGCCCACTTAGCTGGTCATCATCAAACACACCTGGTTGTGATCACTGGTGGGAAGTTGGTCAGGGTTCATGTCCCTGTACTAGTGAGTACTGGATGATTGGAGTACCTGTGAACAGGTTTGCACATCTGCGGTGGCGTAGAAGGAATCTCTGCCTTAAGCCTTACAGTTATGTTCCAGGTGAATCAAAATGGCTGGTGAGTCCAGTGTTGGAGCTGCCGTCAGTCCAGGGACATTAAACTGCCAGAGACAAGTGATTGCAGGGAAGTTCAGGGAATGAAACCAAAGCAAAGGGTACTTGTAACCCAAAGTGTCACTAAAATCAAGAAGTAATCATGACATTTTCATCCAATATCAGCTCAGTGGGCATGAAGGATAAGAGGGTTAGAATGAAAGGATGAGAGGGGAAAAAAGTGAGCAGTGTAAAGAAAATGCCTTATATAGTTATATTAAGTTCCTGTTTGAGTTGAGAGAAGTGCAGAGTGTTGTTCCCTGCGCAGAGAGCTTTAAACTCACATAAAGGCAGGTGTGTCTGTCTGTGTGCGTGCTGTGTTTGTTTTTTTAAGTGAGCATTTGTGTGTGAGTGAGGATCCCTTGAAGGCAGATGCATGTTTCGAGCATGTGGGCTAAAGAAGTCTCCACAGAACGAATTGTGTGTGTGTGTGTGTGTGTGTGAGTGTGAGAGAGAGGGAGAGGCGAGCAGAGCACACAGGTTGATGACATTAGTGCCCCCCGTCATGGCAGCAGCACCTGACAGATTGCGTGTGCTGCAGTGAGCATACTTCTCACCGCAGCAACATCCCTGCTGCCCACCCCTCCCCCCTCCAACATCCCCTCCTGCCAGGGTACAGAAGGCTAATGCACTCCACCTCACTACAGGGACCCGGGGGGCAGACACATGTGTGTGTGTATGTGTGTGTGTTTGTTTGATAGCGGGACCACTCTGCGCTAACAGTATCACGCACATCTAAATGGTTTGGTGAGATGGCACAGTCACCAACCATTCTTCATCCCCATGCCTATACATCACTTTCACTTCCCCCTCGGTAAACACACAAGCACACATGCACATCCAAAACAAACAAGAAAACAAACACTATGCTTCCTCTGATAGTGCCCAAAGGGCAGCCCAGAGTGCCAACAACAGTGATTCAACCTGACACAATAGAATGACAGTAAAATACGGGATGTCTCCGCAGGCTGAATACAAAATAAATGTTAGAAATATCAGCTAAAAGCAAAGCAGTGCAAGTTACAGGGAGAGTGCAGCAGGCTGCATGTATCTCCTGTCCTCTCTTCTACATGCTTAGAAATTTGTGTATGTTATGACCCAAGTGAAAGTATGAAAGCCAGAAGCAAGTGTGTTGGCTTACTGAGCCCTGACTTACCTAACTGTTTCTCCCCATCCAGGGATGAACATTTTACATGTTTAGTTTTATCGATTACAATCAGAAAATATTCAATACAGTAAATTCCACTCTAGTGTTCAAAAAACAAATGTATTGGTATAAGACTAATGTAAGTGGAAAAACACTTTCTGACTGCAGTTAAACTTTGATGGAAAGCGACACAGTCAGTCGGTGTAGTGATTTATGAGCCTCCTCCAGCTTAAAGGGTTTCACATAGTGCAGCTTTAAATTTTTCAAAAAACACAGTATATACTGTATGTAGCTACAGCCTGTGCATGTCATAATAAGTTAAAAACTTTTAATCAGAGTTACAAAACGTCTTTCACATCACCAAAAACTACCAACAAGTGAAGTGCAGTGAGCAGTGATCACCTGAAAAAAGTCAGTAGCTCAGCTGGGAGAAACGCCAGCCTGACACCACAAGTAAATTTGAAGTAAATGAAATAAAAACATCTCTTTCTTCCGTCAGGTCCAGAGCTATGGGAAAACCACTTTGCTGGTGAAGTTGGATGTGGTTGTGCTGCCGGTACTTAGACATGTAGTTAATCTGACCCTTGTCTGGTCAGGGTACTGGCGATCATTACATTTTACCAAAATAACCTTTTTCTGTGGATGTAATTGATCATAAATTCACAGTGTAAATTCCTCACACCAACAGTAAAAGGAACAAAACTCTGCTGCAGTTTAACTTGTTTTCCAATGTTTCTAGGAAGTCTCAGGTAAAGGTGACTGTCAGTAAATATGTGTATTTTCTTTTTTTTATAGCTCCACAATGAATTTGTGAGGAACATTGAAAACACCTCAGTGGAGAGCCTAATACAGAAACTGGCTGAGAGCAAAGGAACGGGCAAGGAGAGACCAGGTAAGCCCCCATGGTCTTGTATGTTTCACTGTAATAATCAGTGTTTGTACCTGCGTTTCGTGTAAATAAATTAGTGGTCAGGGGAACGGGACCCCTGTCTGTTCCTGCCTTGCGGGGATAGGAGCGGTGTATAGAGAGGGGCAATTAGAAGTAAGAGAGGGCCATCAGAGTCAATCATAGTAATCTGCTGTAAAGGTAGGCAGGCTTGGCATTCCAGTAAGCATGTGACACACAGGAGGCTTTGCCATGCTCGCACACTAAGCAGGCAGAACCAACCTTTTCAGGAGGTCAGAGCTCAACAATGACTCTTGTGTAAACTTTGCCATGCCACAATAATCAAGGGAATACTCCTCAGACTACTTCGGCTCTACCCTCTCACCGCCCCTTTTTTCTTCACACACACATGCACAGCTCACTCACTGATAGTTACTGGTGCAGTGCGTTTAGTACCTCTGAAGCTTGATTTTTATACCATCAACTATTGTCAAACAATTAGTCTGTGAAATCTGCATGTGAACACTTTAAAGCCCTCGTGTAAATATCCAATTACTTCACTAGTCCCTGTACTTGTACTACATTACGTCAGGTCACAGGCACAAAGGGTTCACCTCTGCTGTGTTTGTGTGTACACAAATGGTGACCCCTGTGTCCAGACGCTGCCTCCAAGGAGTGGTGGCCATCATTTGTTTGGACAGCAGAATTAATTGAGGCTAAAAAACGGTCAGAAAATTCCTCTTGTATCAAGCTGTTCATTAGGGATTGCACAGCAGCCCCGGCCCTGTCAGAAAAATAACCTGTCTGTCCCCTGATTAAATAGCTGAACGAATGGCCGGTCCAGTGCCTTTAGAGAGAGAGAGGTTGAATAAACTTTCTATTGCGGAAACAATCCCAAAGTGACACACTGCGAGGCAGGGGGGTTCGGAGTGTTCAACGATATCCAGCTGAGCTGTCAACTGGCGGTGGGCCAGACACGCAAACCCCCTCCGCCCCTCTCCCACTCCCAGTGCCATGTGAAGCATATGCAATTTAAAAAACCATTCTCCGCTCATGCGTGACTGCATGCTTCCCTCACAGAGAGTAGAAAGAAAAGAAACATCTTCCCCTGTATAAACAAAGTCGTCTGTCTGTTTAGGAGATGTTTAAACCGTTCCTAATGTCTGCCCAGATTTAGGTAATATTCATGTGTCTGGTGTTTAGACTTTTTTTTGCAGTTGGTGTGCATAAATATTGTCAGATGCAATCACAGGATGCCAGCGGCAAAGAGTTCCTGCTCTGCCTTGGCCTTACGTACATCCACAGCTTTTGTTAAACATCCCAGAGCTTGAACAAAGAATGCCATGTGTAATTTTCCAGTAATTTCCCCTTTCTGGGGCCTTTTTTTTATTACTTTTGTTTGACAATATCTACAGCTGATGCAGATCAGCTGACAGAATGATTATGAGCTTCCTCTCCAGGATGAGATACACCTCATGAGTTCAGATATTCATACCTGTTTTATGTCAGTACAATGACCGAATGGGGACAATGAAATTATCGTGTCTGAGTGTATGTGTGTGTCTCTATCACTTCCTCCCATGAGAGAAAGTTCTTGAATGAGCATGCCCATTTTGTTTTGACTGGCATGAAACTCTCTGACGCGCACGCACACAAACAGCCGTTCGTGCTCTTCCTTGTGTATCCGCTGGCGGTGAAGAGGCCTAATATTGCACAGTAGAGTAGATCGGTCATTGGTGTACTTTATCCACTTCACTTGGCGTGATGCATGCCTCTCGTGACTCGCCGCTTCCCTGCGCTTCACTCAGCATTGCACACGCCAAACAATGCGTCAATTCTGCTTGCGACTGCTGTCCTCTGGGGAGACTTCATTGGAACGCTGCTACTGTATACATTTTCAGTTAAAATATCATTAGCTTTGTTGTTTTCAGGTCAAGGCATGTTAGTGTATCAGAAGTATTGCCAGAGGGTCCTGCCCCATCTCTCTTTCCCCCTCTCTCTCACTCTCTCTGTCTTTCTATCTCTCCTGCTCATCTTTCAAGCTATTAAGCTTTCTAGTTATATACCATACATCTGTCTGTCTCTGGTTTGATAGCACACACAGACTACATGCCTTTCAGGTCATGCATTTTGACAAATATTGTTTTAAAATAACATTGCAGCAAGATGTGCTGTTTGCTGTTAAGCGGCCAGATGTAGTCACTGTATGACTGCAACATTAATACTGGAGCATAGAAATAAAATATACTGGAGTGTGTGTGTGTGTGTGTGTGTGTGTGTGAATTTATAACTAAACACATTGATTATCTGCTCTAGTGTAGCTGTCACACTAATGTAAACGATTTCAGAGTCATCATAAAGCTGATTTTCCTTTTGCAATTTCCATTCTTTCTAATAGATCACACACACACCCATACAGAAATGAACAGCCCAGCCTCCTGGACTTCCCTGATTGACATATACACACATTGCACATCTTGCCTCTGGTTTTCCTACAGCTTTCAGTGTGTTTTGTGTGTGTGTTTGTGTGAGAATGTGTACGTTAAAGCGCCAACCCTTCGAAAAGCCTCCATAAATGTTTCCAGAGGCACATTTGAAGCGTGACAGTCCGAGTGCAGGGCCTTGGAGGTAAATGTGCATAATTTATGAGCATTAAATTAAGTCTAAACTTTGTTGTTTTTCACTGTTTTCATAGGAATGATGTATCCAAATAACCAAAAGCAATGTTATTTTTTTGTTAAAAAAAATCCATGGCTGGTTGTACTCAAAGTGATATCATGGTCATTAGCTGGAATAGATAGGACGATTTGTATGTTTGTTTGTTTACGATTGTTTGTTTTAAGGGTCTTTTTTCTGGCCATTTTTCTGCATGCCAGAGGAGGAGAAAAGGGCATTTCATAAGCCTGAGAGCAGATTTGTCCATGTGGCTTTAAACACTTCACTGCATGTAATCTTGGACTTGTTTGTCTTATTGTAATAGGGTTAGTGACTTTGCATGTCCCGTGTGGACAGGTTTAGTTTCAGCTCAGTTCATACCTGCTGTTTGCTGTGAGCACAGCGGCTCATGCACTGATTTAGAATTGGTTTATGATTGTGGTGATTCATGTGCCCCAGGTGGGGTTTTTGTGTGTGTTAATCTGAGGAAGACTCTGTGTTGTAGAGTAGTGCTTTGTGTCCCCAGGAGGGAGTGTCACATCTCTGTGAGTGCCACCAGACACACAGTTGACTCTGCTATTGACCCTGTCTGCCCTCTGGGACCAGCCTAGCCCTGTTCATATACACACTGTATGGCACGCCAGACTGCATGTTGTGTGTTTTCTAAAGTGTGTATGTGTGATTATTGTGTGATGTACATTCACAGTGTTCACGGCAGGGGGTCGTTGACCCTTTCCGTGCCAATTGAACCTAATTTTTTTTTTGTCTCATTAGGGCTCATTGAGTTTGAGGAGTGCAATATAGCTATTGCTACTGAAGGTGAGTCTTGTTAGAAAAATTAAAGAGATACAATAAAAGTTTTTATAAATACACTGCAAGTGGTATTTCACTAAGTACAGCCGTAAATGTTTAATCCAAGTTGTTATACCAACAATTTTTTGTTAACAAATTTCTTTTTTTTTTCTCTAATTAAAAATGCTTTGTTTTTGTATGAAGGCGCTAAACCCAGAAAGCGAAAACCGTTCGGCATCCCAGGTCGTAGGAAAGACAAAGACACAGACTCCATGTGAGTAAAGACATTTTCATCTTCAGTCCACCAACAGCATTTATGCTGCTAATTTTTCTTTCCCTCCTGAAAGAAAATTAAGAATTTCTCATCATTGTGTGGCCATTTTATTTTTCAGGGAGTCTACAGAAGTTGAAGCTGCTGTGAGTATAAATTTCACCAGAACAGCTAGTGAACATATTCTTTCAGTTCATGCTTTGTTGCTTGTGTTTATATTAATTCTGCTTTGTACGTTATTTTGATTTAGAACAGCAGGAGGTAGAAAAGATCCTTGTTCATTTGATTCTGCTTTGTTTTTTACTACTTGAACATGTGACTTTCTCTCTCTCTCTCTTTGTTCCCTCGTTTGTTCTGTAGATTTGCTCATTCATTCATTCATTCATTCATTTCTCTCTGTTTGTGCCTGTAGAACACTGCCAATGGCGCTCCCCCTGGATACTATGGGGCCATAGACATCCAGAATGCTGTAAGCAAGCTAATAAACATAGAAACGCATACATACACAGATATTTATATTCAGACCTTTCTTTGTTTGTAAATCACAATAAATAAATATATTTCATAAACACAGAAAGCCAAAGTTATGTATGGATCGGGTGTAAGTGTGAACTGATTAGCTTTGATGATAATAAGACATTTTTGGATTAGTGAAAAAATTTATAAAGTTTGACTTTGTTTAAATTTAGCATGAGACAGAGGATCAATATGCAAAGAGACAAATTTAATGGCTGAAACCATTAAACAGGTTCTAGTCAACAGGTAGTTGTTGACTACTAGAAAAAAGTACAGTAGCACAATAAGATGTGCAAAATAATAAGTGTTTATAAAAACTATTTGACTGTGTATCATTTAGCTGCTTTAGCATCAGATTATAAAGGATACACATACTTTTATTTAAACTTTGTGTTAACTTTTAAACATGACTTTTTTCTGCTTGTGTTTTTGTAGAATGTTCCCCAGGTTGATGCAGAGGGCTTCTGTATCAGACCAGAAGTAAATGAAAATGATATCCTTTTTCTTTGTCTTGATGCTGTTCTCACTCCCAGGCTCAGTCCAGCTTGTAAGGCATGAAGGATTCATGCCATTGTTTTTCTGTTCACGCCTGTTTGCCGTCTCAGGCCAGGGCTAAACAAAACTGTGCTGCAGATGGTCTCTCTTTTTCTCCAACTTTTATTTTTTTGTGCTGTTGTCGTTGTCTCCTTAACGTTTTTTTTTTGCTCACATGCCAAAGAGAATTCCTTCTATACGTCCAGCGACTCAGAGGATGAAGATGAACCCAGGAAGTTCCACGTAGAAATCAAGCCCGTACAGCCAAACAACGGCACGCACCAGAACCGAGCCACCATCGACGAGCTTAAAGCCTCCATTGGAAACATCATACTGTCGCCCTCAACTTCGGTATGGTTTTATGCCATCCTAAAAACATACCAAATCCTCCAACTCCCAAACTCAGACCTGTTGCTGTCTTCTGTGTTCTGCTGCACCAGAAGTCTGCTCTGCCTTTGTAACACTAGAGGGCAACAGGAGAATATCCAACCTCTTTCAGGGCTGATGGCAACGCTGTTTAACCAGCCGTACTATCCCTCCTGTAGATGTTTGCCATAAGTCTCTTTCTTGAAGCTTATTTTATTTACATTGGAAAGGCATGCTTTATGTCTGATTTATTTCATATGCTAGATTGGCTCCTGATTCAGTAAGGTTTCTGTTTGCACACATTTCATGTTGCATTTTTACTTGGAATTCAGTTTCATGTTGAACAACCTTGGGAACATTTTTTTTTCTTTAGGAAAAAATATCAAGAACTCAGAAACAATAATTTTTGAGTTAAGTATCTGATGTTGTTGGCCTTTACTTCAGACTCAAACACATGCACACAGTGCTCCTTGCAGGCACTTGCAGGGAATGTTTTGCAGCAGTGGTCGGCAGGCTGCACGCACACACACATATAGGAGCCCAGTCTGATCCGTGATCTCAGTCATGTCCCTCACAATCACTCAATCTCTGAATCACTCTCCACTGCTCTATGAAAATAGCCACTGCCATTAAAATTTAAAACCACTACTGCTTGTGTGCAAACTTGCACCATGTGTGCAATGAACTGTTGTTGTTGTTAATGTTGTTGTGGAGCGGCTGAGAGGGCACGTTCAGTGTCGCGAATGGGGTCTGGTGGGTTTGAGCCCCGGCTGCACATTTAATGAATGTCACAGCATCTTCTTCCTGGCTTTGGCTCTCTCCCTCAGCCTCTCCCTTCCCCTGCTTTCACCACTGTTCCTCCTCACTGTTTGTGTTGTACCTCACTCTTTTTTTTTTTTTCCTCATTTCTTTGTTTGCTTTCACTCTTTGGGTTTTATTGGAGCCCACTTGCTCCAGACAGGACTCAGTTGTGGTTATTTATGAATGCTTTATGGGGTTAGTTGCCTAGTTTTTTACAAATGTTTTCTATTTTCCACCCTTGGAATTAATGATAAAGATAAGTTACAAGTTTATAGAGGATGTTTTTTTTCTATTTAATGTAACAAGATTCAGGAGGAAAGATGCTCTCTGTTAAGCCTTTGACTTTGTTCATTGCAGTTTGGTTTTGGTTGTTGTCGAGACTCAAACCCACAATTACTTTCTCATCCTAAAAGTACAAAAAAAAACAAAAACACAGACCGCTGTTTGTGTGTTTGACTGATTTGCATTTGAATACCAGAATAGTCATTACATTACATTTACCGTCCTCTGTGTCTGTTCAGATTTAGTTTTCTCACCCTTCTACAGCTTTATGTTCACAGAAAAGTTCAGGATTAAAGTTAAAGCATACATCCAAGGTGATGACGAACGTTGCGTCATCTGGTGTGAATTATTGAGACATTTTCTTTTTTTTTTCCCTCAGTCATTTTTCTGTCTTTTTCATTTCTTCTCCTGTTTGGTTCCCCCTCCATGGTGTTCCCTTTATTGAAATAGCAATGGAAGTCGTGTGTGTGTGGCCAGCAAGAGCCGTAATTGAACCCATTTGCCGCTTAGCGCCTGTGGGACTAAACCCTGGCCTCACAGCTCTACGGTGGTTAAACGCTTTTGCTGTGTTCCTTAAACCCATTTTGTTTCTCTTTCTCCCCTCCTCCCTTGACAGCCCCCCCAACTATTCTCCTTGTAAGAATACGTTTTTTATTGAAATTGATGCTCTGAGTTTCCATTGGGTTAGTGGCCCTCAAGAGCATGTCTTGCATATCTTGTGTTACGCAGCGTGACATGGCAGATTTATGTCTCGAAAAAAGGCTCTGTGAAGGAAGTTGGTGAAGTGTTGGGGCCACGCGCTCTGTTGTCCCTGACTGATCGTTGTATGGGCTTAGATGCACGGTTTTGCGCTGCTGAATTTTTCACCCTACGTTTAACGTCTGGTATGTGTGAGTCGAGTGTAGTCCTGTGATTTACTGTCTTTGACTCTGAAGTGGAAAATTCCGTCTGCCACTGGGAATAATTAATAATATAGTTTTCAGCCCTTAAAGATTTTTTTTACCCTATTTTCATTGTGGTTTATATATTTAAAATCTTAAATGTTGTTACATAAACACCAGTTGAGGCTTAAAGTTTCCTGCTAGAAGTCGCACATGTTATGAAGCAGAGAAAAACATGATGACCTTTAGAACACCTAATTTCTCTTTATAAAAAACATGTCTGCCATGTCTGTTTTATTTGTACTGTGTAGGGAACGATCATTTCACTCTTGTCAGTCTCTTTTAGTTTTGTTTGGGATTTCTTTTTTCTAGCAAACTGATCAAAGTTTGGCAAGCACAGATGAAAATTTGTGGTTGATTGCATGCGTCTTTGATTAATTAATGTCTGTTTTTGTTTTCAGGGACAGATGCGAAGGAACCAGTCCAGTGAGTATTTTCTCTGTCTGACCTCTCTGTATCTGTGTGTTGCTGGATTACTGTGAAAAGGGGGGGTCGACTGTACAACTTCTCAGCTCAGTTTTTCTTGGCCCGGGATGTTTTTAAAGAGGTTGTCTTTAAAAAGGAAAATCCAGAATCCTAGCCAAAACCAACATATCTCAAGAAAAAGTAAATAACTGTTCTTTTCTGTAAATGTGAGCTTGAGGGATGTTTTCCTCCTATGGTACAAATATGATTAGTTACTTAATTAGCTGTTTGTATTTTGACATGTCAGAAATGATCTTATCCCTTCTCCAAACTAGCACAGTTTAGTGTGTGTTTGCTGTGTTGACAGTCATCTGTCATACTTCATGGGGTCTAAATGTACATTTGAAAAGGCATAAAAGCCTTGACTGTTAATCCGGAGAGACTTGAAGTTGTTTTCTTAATTTTAGAAACTTTCAGACTTTCAGACGCTAAATGATATTTGTATTCACATCCTGCTGCTGAAACACTGATAGAGTTCAGACCAATTTGCACAAGGTAATGGCATTGATAGATGTATACTCTACATACGCTTAGGGATCACAGGAGTATCTACATTAAGCTCTAAGGCTCAGGGTCCTGGTGAGTATGTTTTCACTACAGTAGTTAGCCTTCAACCCTGCCTTCCCCTCCCCTCAAAAAATATCTGCCACAGCTCTCATCTCTGTCCCCTCACAGGAGCCTTTCACGCAGCTGCTGCAGCCAGCTGACACCAGCTAACACCACTTACACTGTTCTCTCACTGCAAACATCCAGTAGCTTATTTTGAAGAATTTACTGACACGAATGGTTATAAATTTGGGTCCTCTCAGGTGCATCCTCTTACCTCTGGTGCTTAAGTTCTGCTTATACGAATCCTTGCAATATACTGTAACACTTTAGACAGGGGCACAAAATAACAAAGCAATGCCTGATTTTATTTTTAGTTGCTAAATCACTCCCTCCCCTGTTGTAAAGTGTTACCACCACATAAAAACACATTAGCAGGTTGAGTTAACCCTTTTTTGCAGTAAGGTTTTACTTTATAAGGCAGAAATGAGAAATATTTTGTATCTAACCTAAATCTTACTGCAAATATATTTCAATGGTTTTTCATGGCAGATGGTGATTCTCACTTGTTCAGTCAAAACCTCAGTTTATATTTCTGGTTCAACGTGTGATGTACTTTTTGGCAAATGTCTTTCAATACTAGACGGTGAAAACCTCTCGTTTTGGGTTTTTATTTCATTTTTTACTTGCTGTGAAAAAGTATTTACTGTCATCGCTCTGTGCAGGTCTGCGGGTCTTAGTTTTTGTTTGTTTTTCTCTCGCTGCAGGTGATGAGCTGGTAAAAACCAGAGTGCCAACGTCGTACGAGTGAGTATTGGAGTAAAACATCAAAACTTTCTTTGCAACTCATGTCTGTTCAAAGCTCCAGTGTACATAAGTGCTGCGTTTTTTAATGTTTATTTCATGTATATACTTTAAATAGTCTGCGTTTTGTATGTTCATTTTTTACTGTGAAGTAAATTGTGCTGCTATTTGCAATGTAAGAAAGTTTGACATGACTCACTCTCTCTTCTGTCAGACTGAGTAACAATGACCTCCTGTCTCTGGACCCGTTCAGCCCGACTCTAGCAGCAGGCTCCTCCTCCTCCGTGTCCTCAACAACAGGTAACATCTCTACATTTGATCTGGATTCCTGTGCACACAACCTCCTTCCTTTAAAGTTGTAGTCCTTCAGATTTCAGTCAGATTTCAGCGAGGAAATGGTGTGAAGAGAGCAAACAGTGAACAGTGACGCTGTTATTAATGAGATAAAACTCTATGGATTACAGGCATTTATTGTTTTCTGTGAATCCTTTGTGCTTATGTAGGCAATCTAAAATGATCATGGGAAGTGTGGACGTCGCCATTCCCATAAGAACCACTATATAGAAAGATACTAATGGAATGTTAATACATTGAAAGGCAATTTCAGAAAAAATGCTAATAATAAATAGTAAAATAAATTGTGGGTTGCATCAATGACAGTCTTAAGGATTAAGGAGCAACGATGCTATAAGTACCCTGGTTTTTACTTATTCACTCAGCTGAGCCTGTGATCCAGTCATTGTCACCCTCTCAGCTCTTTGATCTCACCATCTCTCTGTGCACTATATACTCTCCCTTCCCTTCTCTTTCTTATTCCGAGCTGCTCAGTTGGAAGCCTTTCCTCTTAGGGCAGTCCCAGATGGAGGAACTGACCCCTGAAGCCAACAGAATATTGGACTTTGGGGAGTTAAAATGGCAGGCTTGCTCTATCCTAGTTTGCAGTTTCCGTTATAGTCATTCCCCCAGTTTGTGCCACGGAGCTAAATCTGTCTCAATTTTTGTTTCTCAAAAATCATCCTAAAGTGTTTACAGTCCGTCTTTTACAAGGGACATTTGACTTCTGAGTTAGTTTTACTTTACTTTGGAGGTTTTTGTTGCACAAAAAAAGTGTGATAGTGTGATTCTCATGGATTTACGTGCCTGACACCAATGTTTAAACAGAGTGACATTAGCGCTGACCCATTACCTTGGCTAAGCGTAATCCACATTTAATTGGCACCTAGTTGAGGTCAGAGGGTCGGCTATAAAGCCCACTGGCACGTATGTTGTCAAACTGTGTCTTGTTACTGTCAAAGGTCATGACTTAAAAGTCAAAAGAGCATCGAAAAGTGCCCCGATTAAGATACGGTGATGGGAATCAAGTCCCTGCGTACAGCCTGTTAAATCTCTCTGTACAGTGCAGCAGTATTACCAGCTCCAAATGCACACGACACATTAAATAAGTCTAGTCTGTGAGGTATTAAAAAGATTAAACTCTCACTGAATGAGGCAGAGTTTGAAAACATGGATGGATTTTTCATTTTTTTGTATGTCACTCATAGTATTCATTTATTTTGTGTCCACTGATTTTTTTTTTTTTTTGGTTTGTTTTTTGTTTGAAGATTTTCAGCGGTTTTACACATTTTTTTTTTTGTTGCTTTTTGTTTTATTACAATGACAATGTCAGAATTGAAATTACTTGATGTTTTATTGGTTTAATTTTTTTATTTTAACTTCTCCTATTAGACCTTGCCTCTGTTTTCCTTTCAATCCCTCCATCTCCATCTTTTCTGATGAATGACTCAGACGTCTTTCTGCCAGAGGCATCAGGTAAAATGTGTGTGCCCCATTCATCAGACAGTGATTTAAATGAAAACTCATTTGAAGAAACTGAAGTATTCATCGGCTACTGTTTAGCATGGTATTTATGCTTACTTTTTGTTTCTCTTCATGTAAACGTTGGAGCATTCTTCACTTAAAATGCATGTGAGCATGTGTGAGTCAGACGGACTTATGCTGTCCTTATGCATGTCTAATGTTGATAAGAGGACACACTTTAGTTTAAATGAATTTCCACTAACTGTAATATAATAAATCTTAGATGAAATGCTGCAACTATTGCTGCTTGCTGTGTCTGAAAACATTAAACCCCTTAGAAAAGACAAAAACATTATTATAACTCAATACAGTTACAAACAGGACCACAGAGGTGGTTCATATTAGCTTGAACGCCAGTTAGCAGATTTTTTTTATCTATAAATGGTCTGGCAATCGGTATGTGTGGGTGTGTGGGTGTGTGTGTGTGTGTGGGTGTGGGTGTGGGTGTGGGTGTGGGTGTGGGTGTGTGTGTGTGTGTTTTAAAGCAGCATGAGAAAACTGTCAGAGAGCCAAACAGGGCAGATCATCTGAGCTGAAACTTCTGCTCCATTGGTATAAAACAAATCTGCCAAATGGTTTAAGAATTATTTGATCTGTCGAGGAGAACAGCCTGAAAAATCACGACCACAGGCCAAGTACAGGTGAACAGCATCAGCAAAGAGGAACAGAAGCCACAAGCTGAAACAAACCAAAAGCAATATAATGAGCAGATACAATAAACTGGCATTTATTTATTTATTTATGCTTTATTTAATGTTTATCTATTGTGATATGAACCACATGCCACAGCAGTTATAGCCCAAGCTAGTTTGCGATGCTCAGTGGCATAACTGCAGTGTCCTTAGAGGAATCATTCTCAGGGTACAGTCACTGGGCACCTCAGGGGCCTGTGTGTGTGAAATTCATGAATGAGTTTAATAGCAGCTAATTTAATGACACGATTAAAATGTAACATATTTAATTCTTTTCTAAAATTTTAATTGCACAATTACCCAGTGATTTAAAACTCAACGTCATTCTAGTGAGCTGGCTCACCCATCTGCTTTCAAACACAGTGTGACTGTTCATGCCATTTTCCCGTTAGTCTGCGGACATGTTTTGGACCATCACTGATTTTTTACTCCTTCAGTCAAAGCACATACTGTTGGCAACCATTATCTCCCTGACATGCTACAAATGAACAAATTCTAACAATAATTACTTATACTGCAATATGTTCTAAAAATTACCAGTAGTATGAGTCTAGTATTCTAGTGTTGGTTTTTCAGTTTAACAGCAGTAAATTTTATACTTTATTTTCTAATAAAGTTACATGCATATATACACTTGTTCATTTTGAATTTCCTTTCTTTACCAATGAAATTATTTTGGATTTTGAGACATGATAAATTGATCCTCTTCTGATTTCACTGGAACCATAGATATCTGACTAAATGTCTCAGGGGCTACTCTCTGTACTCTGCTTTGCATTTGTCATGTTCATCGCCTCTGTCAATCACATCACCTCCTTCAGCTGAGACGGTGCTACAACGGGAGCGCTCTCCTCCCTTGGCAGAGAGCCAGCAATCCAAAGATGTCTCCTCTTTCTCTTCGTCCACATCCTCTCCCTGGGACTCGCCAGAAAACGCTTTCCAAGCACTCAAACCCGTACCAGCGCGGGCCCAGAGCGCCCCCATCACCCTGCCGACTGAGTCAGTCGACCCCATCAAGAGCCCGGTCGCCGCCAACCCTCCTAAGAGCATTGACACCTTCTCCTCCGTGTCCTGGTCCCAGAGCCAGTGGATCGCTTTCAGCGATAATTTTACTCCACCTCGCTGTCAGGGCTCAGGGTCATGTGTGAAGGAGCTCCAGAGGCCTCAGTCTGGCGTCAGCAGGTCAAGTCGCTTCCTCTCTGATGACTCTGCTGACGCCTACTGCAAAGCTCCAGGCAGCAGAGAGGATGGCAGCTCCGGTTTCCCTGATGTCTTCGCTGGGATTACAGATAGGGCAATGGCTGCCGCTCCATCAAGCAAAGTATTCAATGGTAACATTATTACTGATGTCAGAAACATGTTTTATGCCTGAGGTTTGGAGTTTGATTTGTATATTTTGTGTTATTGTTTCTGTATCATTTTTGTGCATTGGTTTCATATTTGAAGTTTACAATCACATACTTTGTTAGTTTTTGTTGTTTTTTTTTTTTTTTTACAAACATATGTTTACCTAACTCTGCCTGGTTTGCAACATGTTTGTTTTTGACTTTTGTTTTGTGAAATTTATTTTGGAATGTGTTTTTCTTGTTTCCTGTGATGATTTTTTAATTGTTTGCTTTTATGGTTTACGATGCATGATGGTTTTGCATTTGCTTGAGTGAAGCCCAGTTGTAGATGTACATATTTTCTTGTACTGATTCCTGTTCCCGCTGTTTAACTGTCACTAACCACTAAAACCCGTGTTTACCTGTGTAGTGCCAGTACCGAACCGACCTACGACCCCGCTGACAGCTGGAGCCCTGGTGCCTCCACCACGACCCTCCTCTAGACCCAAACTCCCCGCTGGAAAACTCACAGGAATCAATGAGATTGTGAGTAATTAAAGCATCTGTATATGTGCAACAAAACCTTGATTTCTCTTAAAATTACATTCTGACATTGTAATACCATCCTGTTTTGCTTAGGTTCGGCCATTCAGCCCACCCAAAACGTCCAGTGCCAGTCCTCCTCCTACAGCACCACTCGCCCGGGCTGAGAGTTCCTCCTCCTTGTCCTCGAACGCCTCACTTAGCGCCGGCAACACTCCTACCGTTGGTGAGCTTCCTCAGCCTCCTCCATGAACAGAGAATCTCTCCTTTCTTGGACGAATTGCTCTCCTTTTCTTCAGCTCCTCACCAGTTTGCCACATGTTGTTGTCTCTGCACCACAGTGTGCTGTTTTCTCCTTTTCCCTCTTCCCTCACTCCTCTCTCCTTCCTTGCTTCACTCCTCTCCTTACAGGAGCTGAGCACACCTTTGCTCACCCCCTCTCCTCCCCAGAGCCAGAGCTGCTCTCCCTTTCTCCTTTCTTTCTACTAAGCCAAAGTGAGTCTGCCTTTCCAAACCCTTGTTTCCGTAAGAGACACTTCTCTCTGTGGTCATCATCTCTACTCTATATACATTTCACTGATGCTAAGATTGTCATCATTAGGTCCTGTTAGCTCTTTGTTCATCTCATGTGCAGTCATATCAGCCTTGTCAGCTTAGGACTCACCTGCCACCATCATGCATTTAGGAACCGGCTTACAACTGTGCTCAGCATCATCTGTCCTCACATTTGTCCTTTCTGGGTTTGTTTATCTCCTCCTTCCCTCTTTATGCCTTTAATTTGGCGTAAAGAGGATGATGTGTTCATAGCGAAGCTGCCTACCTTTGAGAAGCGGTGTGAAACACCAGCAGGTACGGTTGAAGTTCATACAAGAGGACTCTCCTCTGTGTTTAAACTAACACCAGTGTGATGAACTGGCTGTATGGAGAACTGGATTTTTTTGCTCTGCAGTGACTGCATTTCTCTGTCTTGGGTGCATTTTCATCCCTTCACCCTGTTTCTCACGTTTGTCTTTCTATCAAAAGCATCAACTTCTAACATTGTAAAGAATGAAGCAATGAGTGCTCTGACTGGTACATCTTTTGTTAACTTCAGTTTTAATATGCCTTAATATGTCGGAGGTCATTCTGACTAATAGTACTTAATTATAACTAAAGCAGCTGTAGCACGAAACTGCTCTAAAATCGCATCTCATTTCTGTTTATTTGAAAAATAACAGAACGTACTGATTGCAGCGTATGAGTGACTGACCTCATGAAATGTAATAATACAAGCATTGTTAATTATATAATGCATCTTTGCATGATCAAGCCTTCCTAATTCTGATGTGAGCTTTGGACCCCAGTGTTATGAAAGTCTGATCTGCAGCTGAGTCAACAGACCTGAATCTCTGTGCCTTTCATATTCTCAGGGACGTCTCGCGGTCCCAGCCCTGTGACCCTGGCATCCCAAGATGCTTTGCCCATTGCCGTGGCCTTCACGGAATCAGTTAATGCTTACTTCAAAGGAGCTGATCCCACTAAGTGAGTCTCACATGACCTCCTACCACTCAAAGGCCCGACATAGGCCTGCACGCATTCACATTTTTGTCCATATTTGAACTTAAACAATAACACACAGGACACTGTAAGTTCTACATTAAATGGTGCTGTACTTCATGGTCCCTGCCCAGTGCACACTACGCACAGTAGGTCTTTGGTTGGGCGTTTTGCAGAGTGTATCTCCCTCTCGCTCTGCATGTGTGGAATGTTTTGCATTAGTCTGACACCATTCTTTCAGAGTGGATAACCTACATGGGGCAGATTATAGTCTGGGGCAGAGAAAACATACAGCCGTTTATTGGTTAACTGCTGTTAAATTGCAGCTGTGCAAAAAAGCTTATTTTTGCAGGGATTAGCAAATGGAACATTTCATAAGCAATGCAGCAGAGACATGGTGCGAGGTTGAGACCCGCTGTGGGCTGTTAAACACCACAGCCTCGGCCGGACCCCGAATGCAGCATTTCATCTAAGGAATATATATCTGTATGCTTCTATAGTCCCAGAACTATAGAAGCATACAGATATATATTAAGACTTACAAAAGCAGAGATGTTTTAAACCTAAAACGTAAAGAGAATGTGTTAGATTGACCCTGAAGTCTACTCAGGTTTGATATCTACTCTAAATATATAGTAGTTAGAACCTTTTATAAAGAGTGGATTACTGGGCTTAAGTATAATCCAAGACTAAATATGTCAAATTTGGCTTTGTATTGAGTCATAGTGATGAAAAGTGGCGCAAAAGAAAATGTACAATAATGTTTTTGGTAACAGATTAATTGCTTAAGTCATTTCTTGAGAAAAAAATGCCAAACATTCACTGGTTTCAGTTTCTCAAACACTTTATTTCATGCTTTTCCTTATTGTATACACTTGCTTATTGAATAAAATGGAATATCTTTGAGTTTTTGGGCTGTTGGTCAGACAGAACAAGTGATTAAAAGATGTCACCTTAGACCCTGGGAAAATGTTTTCTGATATTTTAGAAACCAAAGGACAGATGATGAAATTGCTCATTAGCTGGAGCCCTTTTCTAAGACATAATCCATATATTCATGTGACTCCTCCACAGGTGCATTGTGAAGATCACGGGAGACATGACTCTGTCGTTCCCCATGGGCATCATCAAGGTGTTCACCACCAACCCCTCCCCGGCCGTCCTCACCTTCAAACTGAAGAACACCAGCAGGCTGGAGCAGATCCTACCCAACCAACAGCTGTTGTACAGGTGAGGTGTCCAGGAAAGATGATCAGCAACGAAGCTAAAACACAAACAGGCATGCTTGCATTGCAGTTGAAGACCTTCGTGGAGTTGATTAGTTGATAACTTGTCAGAGTTGTGGTTGAGTCTAAGAGGGATTTGGCCTCGATGATACGAGTGAGAATGGAGGAAATGTAGTCTGCGTCAGCGAGAGGAAATTCAATTAGTAATCTGACATAAACCTATCATTAAGTTGTCAGGGAAGTATTTTCCACCAGACTTTAACAGCCAGGTTCTCAATAACCCATGTCTCTTCTGAAATACTTCACGCCTTAAAATAGCAAAGAACAGCAAACTTTATATAACAGCTGCTTCATTTAACATACTTCAGTTTATTTCTCACCTCTTCTGTCTCAGTCACAGGTGTTCAGTGTATGTTTTACCTCACATGCAGTGCTGCAGTTTCAATATGCCATTAAATTTACTGACCCTATTTTAAAACTGCAACTTTTCAAAACAAACTGTTTGTGTTTTTTTATGTTTCTCCGTCCGGTTCCTCTCAGTTATCCCAAGACCACATGGCTGGACTAATTGAATCAAACGGAATTCATGATTTAGTAGCTGGTTGGATATAACAGGGTCATTTTTTCCGAGCTATTGGAGCTTTACACACAAAGCCAAGAAGAGCAATGAATAATTAAGCCTCTGATTATTCTGTGTGTGTGTGTGTGTGTGTGTGTGTGTTTCTAACTGTTTGTTTTTTATCTAGTGATCCTTCCCAAAGTGACTCGAATTCCAAGGACTTCTGGTTCAACATGCAAGCACTGACGTCCTACCTCAGAAAAGCCTCAGATCAGAATCCTTCAGCTTCCTACTATAATGTGGACATCCTAAAGTACCAGGTCAGTCAGCCAGCACCGTGCCGAGAGCACAGTCCAGATAAAATAACAGTAGATAAAGAATGTTCTCTGAAAACATATTTCCCAAAGTGCTTCACAGTCCAAACAAGTCTGAGAAAAAAGCAAAAAAGAAAATGAACATGGGGCCAGAGGAGGGAGAAGGGCAGAAACACAAGCAGTGCAGAAATGATATCACAGTATTTTCATAGTGCTGTTTGTGTTGTGTCAGACTTCTGTTTGATCTTTCAGCCCTTTGCAGCCTTACTCTATAATATTCTTTTAATAATCCAGTAGTTTTAACATTGTGGCCTGTGCCTGCCACACAGTCTTACAATCTTTCTGGACCAGATAAGAATGAAATCAATTTGTCATAACTCATTGTCTTTATAACTGAACTTACTACTCCAAAACAACAACTGTGATAATCTGGTTTAAACCTTGATTCCAGCTATGTGTATGTACTGTGGGCCTGCTCCCAAAATCATGTAGCCTCACACAAAGTGAAACGCCTCTGGGAAATCTTTAAAACAAACAAACCAAAATCTGGTTTTACAGTTTCCAGCTGGCATGTTTACAGTTTATCCATCTTTAATGACATTGTGCATATGAAATGATATTGTGGAAGTTTAAACTGGAAAATCCAAGTTGTCTGTAACACTATATTCTAAGTGTTTGCACAGTTTTGTTAAGCTGAGTATTACCTGTCATTCTTATCCTACGCCACTGGGAGTGAGACGAGAAAAAAGAGCAGTGAGTCAGTATGTACTGTATGAATGAAACTAATCTCCAGGAACTTTGAGAGGTATTTAAAACTGCTCAGTGTTTTAAATTTCTGCGTGATTTTGAACATTTTAATTTTTCACTTTTCAGCCAGCAAATGCTGCAGCTCCAGAGCAGGGCATGGTTAAATATCTTGTCAGGGATTCGTCAGCTGTGTCATCAAGCATCAAGCTTTGTCCCTCCAGTTGGCACAACAACCACTCCATAATCAGCCCCGACTTTTTTTTGTTGTTCTCTTGATAAAATAAAGTTTTCTATTTTTAGTTTGAGGTGAATTAAGAAATCTAGCAAAAAATGAAATGGAAGTTCATCGATGTGTCCTGGTTTCTGTTTATGTGAAACAGCAGTTGGTGTTCAAGCTGCTTTCAAACTTTCCAGGAAACGTTGGAGAAACATGAGTTTTGTTTCAGCTCACATTTCTGTTTTTTAGCACAGCAAACCAACCATGTGTCTGTTAGAACTGTAAGAGTGGATTTGATCTTCTGAGCTGAGACTCAGACTGCTGTTTTACTGCTTGCTGTTCATATTTAAAGCTGGACTGTTTCGCTATACTGTCATGTTCAGGTGCAGTCTGATGGCATCCATTCCACTCCTCTAAACCTGGCCGTATACTGGAAGTGTACACCAAGTACAACAGACCTGAGGGTTGATTACCGCTATAACCCAGATTCCGTGGCCTCTCCTGGGCCGCTCACCAACGTACAGATCTTAGTGCCTGTTGACGGAGGAGTGACAAACGTGCATTCTCTGCCCAACTCTATATGGTGAGATGTGGTGCTTGTTTTGTGTCTGCAAGATCAAGTGTGAAGAGCTGAAGAACTTTTTCTGTCTTGGTTAAACAGAAAAAGCTGAAGTTGTCTTTTTTTTTCTCTTATTTTAGGAATTCAGAGCAGAATAAGTGTTTGTGGAAACTGAGTGACATCTCAGAAAAGTCTGACAATGAAGGTAAGGATTTTTTTTTTCCATTCTTAGAAATTTCTTTGCCATGAAAGAAAGTTTCTTCTAAATTCTAGATTGTGGATGGTGAGGGAGAGGGCTGGATCAGTCGCTGGAATTTATGTGTGTTTGTTTGTTTTCAACCCCAGGTGCTGGATCTCTGAGGGCCAAGTTTGAACTGTCAGATGGCCCATCAAACCCCTCTCCTCTGGCAGTGCAGTTTATGAATGAGGGAAGCACCCTGTCCGGGGTGGACATGGAGCTACAGGGGACTGGATACAGACTTTCTCTGAGCAAGAAGAGATTTGCCACAGGTATGTAGTACACTTGACCATCCATATGTCTGATTTTGGTATATTTAATGCCTGAGCGACTCAAATTGCATCCCTTGTATACTTTTCTTTAGGACGTTATATGGCAGATTGCTGAGGTGACCCACCACTCTGATTCTTAGGAAAAAAAAAATTTTGCTTGACACAAAACTTGGCAACTTTGCAAGGCCTCCCGAACCTCTGGATCCACGTGAGCACAGTCGTGCTTTTTCCCTGGAGGCGAGAATCTCACTACAATAAAACAGCACTGAGTATTGAACACTGTTTTAAAAAAAAATAATAAAAGAAAACTAAGATGAGCTTTCAGGAAATGTGTAGATATGAAGTCTAATAATGCTTTCTGATCAATTGACTTTTGTATAGTCAGAAACAATTTATGGATTAGATATAAATCTATATTGTATTTGAAATCATAAAAAAAGAAAAAAAGTGCACTAACAATCTTTCAGATGCTCTTTTTCCTCTTATATCCATTTTTCAAGAGCCTATAAGGAATATAAAACAAAACCATTTCTGTGTGGAAGAGAAGAAAAGGTGTCTTTCTCTCTCCCTTCGAACTATAAATATTAACACTGAATATTCTGCTCGACCAGCTCTGACTTAACTCTCAAATCAGTTTTGTTTGCTGATTATTCTCATTTCCTCCTCACAGTTTGTCTTTTTTGATCATGTGCAATGAAGCCACGAAGGAAGAATCTGTCTTAAACAGCATGGATCCTCTCTCACGCTGTCGTGAGACAAGCTTGATCTTTAAAATAACATTGAAGTGCTTTCAAACAAATGCAAAAAAAAAAAAAAAAGAAAATCTGACCTCAGTGCCTCCTCTTATACTGTGGATCAACAGGCAACAAATGTACATCAATGTTTTACCCAGATTTGGGTTTCCAGATTTAAGCTACATTTCTCTGTGGTAAAATGCATGGAGTTTTTTTAAACAATCACCCCTAATGGGGTCTGTGATCAGCGTGGTCTTTTTAAAATTGAGCTTTTTTTTCCCCTTGTAAATTCCCCTTTCAGCTGTGGCTTGTCCTTTTTTTTTTTTTTTTACATTTTAAGCCCTTAATTTTTATTCTTCATAAAAGAAAATTGCTCAGCAATCTTGACTGTAAAACATTGTGTCACATGTTAGATGCTTAAAAAAAAAAATCAAGGGACATTACCCAAAAACTCGCAACCTTTTTTTAAAACTGGCAGTGTTTTTTAATCATACTCTTGTGCCCTATTAATGGAGAAATGTGCCTGAATCTAACTTTTCTCTACTTTTTTTGTATACTAAAGCACAGTTAATGAGAATAGCACCAACAATGTGCCAGTTGTTTTTTTTTTACTCCTTTATTTGGATATTGAAGGGAAAATGTCTCCTCTTTTTACAAGACAACTGTCTTCCAGAAATGAATCAGTCATGTTTGCCTTCTGTGATTTTTTTTTTATTATTCTGCCTTTTTCTATTCGTTACTCGTCAGTTGACCTCGACCTTTCATACACTCACTGTGCAGTAGATGGTGTTAGTGAAGTAGCACAATAAGGCCAAATTAATGATTGAAATGCCTTATCACAACTACTCTACACTGAGTAATCCAGTGTTGTTGACTGTGGTTAGATATTGTGAACACAGTATTGCCATTGCCCTGTGATAGATTACTGACTCTGTACTGCCTCTCACCCAGTGCATGCTGGGAAAAGCTTCAGCTTCTTGCTTTTATAAACAGCACAAGCAGGTATAGAAAATGGAAGGATGGAAAATTGGTGCTTCATTCTTTTCTTTTACTAATCGAGGGCAGCTGCTGCTGAGGCTGTTGTACTTCTAGATTTTTTCACTTGACCTCATCCTTGTGATGAACCTTAAATTGGCTGGAGATGCAACAAGTTGCCTGCAAGCTGTGATTGGAAATCGATGAAACCTTTTAGGGCAGGAGTTTCATACACTGTGCATCATGTGGCCAACTGACCTCTCAAATAAGGTTTTAGGAAACAACTTTTCACATCAGGCTTATGTTTTACTGTATCCTCCGTGCTATAAAGCGTGGCTCCGTGCAGTTTTTAACTGGTTTGCAGATGATTTAAACTAATTTCCATCTGATTCATTTAACGTTTCACCCAGAAACTGGTAGAAACGCATGATTCATTCGATTTCAGTCCTCATATCTGACCAGGGTGATAATATGTAATAGGCAATTTGTAATGTTTTTAATGTTTTGTATGATTCTTTCAGTACCTGGTTTAAGACTCAAGCCTTTAATAATAATTTAGAGCCAGACACTAACTGTCTGTCGATCTTAATAAAATTAAAGTTTCAGCATTTGACGCTGAAACTTTAATCAGCCAGATGTTTGAAGGTAGTTGAAATGAATGAGTTTACATTGAATCCTAAAATTGTAGCACCAGACATTTGTACAGCGAGAAATCAACACGCCGTTCTGTGTTCTCTCTGAATTAATCATATCAGTGGTTTTGGTCAGACAAACCAAACACATAAAAAAAAAAAATAGAGTACACAGATTCTGTAATTATAGTCAGCATTAGCAAGCTGGTTCTTGCTGTCCCCAAAAAACTTTCCACAAAACAAATTTTCAAGGCTCCTTTTTCGGTCACTCTCACTTTCTTTCTTTATATGTTCTATTAAACAGAGTTTAAAAAGAGCAAAATTGTGTAAAAGATTCTCATAAATTGTACATTTTTACCAATATCTCAGCCACTTTTTGTCTCTACTTTATGATTTCTCATTGTGCCTGTATTAAATGTGTAATATATGAATATATACAAATATATGAAAATGACTACTTTAATGGATTTTGTGTGATTTCTTCCAGCCTTATCATAAATATAGAATTAGTGCGTTTATCGTAAGTTTTTAGCTGCGTGGCTACTGGGACAACGTCAGTCATTAATTTCAGACTTAAATGTCTTTATAATTGATGGAAGCATTGCCATTCATAGTCCCCAGAGTTGGAACCTACCAACTTTGGGTAGCCTCAGACTTTACCTCTATCAGCACCAGCAGGAAATATCCAAATATCTCAATACTATTTGGTTTAGCACAAAACTTTGTACAGACATTTGTGTTCCCAAACTCTGTGCTCGTTTTGCTCAGAGCACTGCTGTGCCTAACAGAGCATGCTAACGCCGCGGCTGCAGACTGAATTGAGAGATAGCTCTCAGGGATAGAAAAATAAAAATTGTGTCTGGGGTGAACTGGCCTTTTAAAGCTCCCTAAATCCCCCTGATGAAATGTTGTAAACTGAAAAGTCAAAAGTTGCAATACTACAAGATAAAAACAACAAATCTATTGTCAGTTTTTTTATGACCATAATCCGTGTCAAAGGTTCAGGTATTAAACTCTGTACAGTCATGCAGGATGATAGAGCGCAAAAACAAAGTTTGAAGACACCAGTGCACATGTGTTACTAATGTACTGTTTGCAGTGCGAGAACCTCATGCAGTGCTTTGCTAGGAGGATGTATGCATGACTGTGCGTATGCGCTCAGCACTACATCAACACCTTGTGCATATTTACATACTCAGTCATGCCTTGTGTCCCTCGGCCTGAAGACCTCCCCCTCACTGTTTGAAATACAGCGTCTGAGCTGCCTTTTCACAGCCACATGTGCGAGCCATCAGTGTTGACTCTACTTTTCCCTGTCTGCCTCACTCAGATGAAGATGAAGAGATCTTAGGGTCTCTTGTGTATGATGTTATTCTCTGAAAGGCCAAAGTGAGATATGTGAGCTGAAGTCATATCCAGAAACTGCACTGGTCCATGTGTAGACTTTTGTGTGTGGCCAATCTCACACAACTTGAGAAGATTTGTGAATCTGAGCGTACAGGTAAGAGGGCCAATAAAGAAAAATGTGACTGAAAGTTTAAGAGAATAGTTTGACGTTTTGGCAAATAAACTTGTTTGCTTTCTTTCCAAGAGTTTGATTAGAAGGTCAATGCTACAGCCTGAATCTGGTATCGATTGAGAGAGCCTGGACGTCAGAACCAGCTCCGTGAACAGTGGGAGCAGAGGGAGCATTTCGTCTTTGTTGTCCACCATGACACTTGAGTTTGTCCTAAGGCCCACTGGAGCCATAGAGTTGAGTTATTCTACAATCCAGAGAGCAAACCCCACATCAGTAACATTTACGGACAATTTATAATTGATGTGCCCATTTGATCTCTCTCTTCACCACGAGAAAAACCATCTGAACAAACAAGGATGGTGTAAGTTTATTGCATTAATATGAATTCCTCTGCTTCTCCCACTCGCTCTGAAGCCCAGAAGACCTCTTTAGAATAACTCAAACCCGGAACATGTCAGACTCACATCCAAAGGCATCTGTCACATTTTCCACTCAGAAAGCAGACCTCTGTCAACTGTTTCCCCCTGGCAATAAAAATATGAACACAATTCAGCGTTAACAAAACTGACAGGAAATTTATCACTATGAAAGGACTGAGACAAATTGCTTTTATCTGGCTGACACCACAGATCATCAGCTTTACAATCAGTCAATTAATCTTAGTATCTCAGTGTTTACAGCACTGTAATGTGATTTACACCAAAATAAAATAACTAATAAAAGACATTGATTCAGACATTAAAAGCACCGTTTCTGTTTTCGGCTTTAGAAGCTGTTAGTAAGTAAGTCATCAGAAGCCTTGAGCCACTTGCCTGACGTATCTTTGAAATGCGTCCTAAACGTACCTCAAGGATATTTTATAGCATATTTTGGAACAAATCTAAATCTCAGCAGCTTTTTCAACAAATCTTTGCTGGCTCTGTTTGTGTGCACAAGAAAGTAGAACATTACAGTAATCAAGCCTTTTTGTGGAAAAAAAAAGAAAAAGTCTGCCTTAAATTTTTCGATGAGTTGACCTTTGCAATGAAATTTTCACACTCCAAGCCCTGTCTCCGTGGGGTTGCAGTCATTTAAATAGAGGGTGTGTGGGTTGTACCCTTACACAACCTTAATTTTTAATTTAAAAAATAAATTCCTTGGATGTCAGTAGCTCAAAGTAATTAAATCATACTTTCCAAACAGCTCATCTCAGAGTTCTTTTGCACATTCAAGGCAGGTTACAGGTTACATTTGCACATTGAGTCAGGTTATATGGTAAGCCTAATGATACATACACTGCAATAAGTGTGTAGGTGCTACCTGGCAACTACAAACAGAAGACAATAGAAATGGTACTGTTGTAATTTCTCTGGAGATATTTTCCTCACCACTGGCAGAAAGGTGAAATGAGTGACTGGAAGTAAAACTGAGATATAGTGATGAGACGCTCAGTCCCATCTAATGGCAGACTTCACTGCCTTGTCAGCCCTGGGGAGAGGGAGTGGACCCTTCCGTGCCATGTTCACAGAGGCACGTCACAGGCTATTTGTCATGGTAAGCATGTGTGTGAGTGTGTGGTTGGGGGAGGGGACGACTGAGAAATGGCCACATCTTAATTCCTATGGTGGTCCTTCGGTCCTGCTTTATTGGCCAGGCAAAGTCTGCCATTGTAATTGCAAATATGATATAGAGGCACACAAGTTCCTTATATTTTGGGGATAACAGACTACATAAAATGTATATGGGAAACATCATCTTGGCTGTTTTCTAGTCAAGTCAATTTATAGTGAATCACAAATTTGCCTCTAATCTGTTGTGCTCTATCCGAAGACCCAGGAAGTGCAGTAGAGGATGGATTCCTTTTCCAAAAGATGTTGTATGTACACCAAAATACCATTAGTAAAATTTCAATTTGGAAAATCAAAACTCAAGGACACTATACAGTTCACGCAATGTGAGAATGGACGAGGACACCATTCACGTAGAAGGAGAGGAGATGAGGGCACTGTTAACACAAGAGGGAGAAGAGACAAGGTCATCGTTTACACAGAATTAGAAGAGCCGCTCTCACAGACAGAGACAAGGATTCAGTTCACACAGACGAAGAAGAGACAAGGACAGCATCCACACAGAGGGACAGAACAGGGACATCAATCATACAGAGAGAGAAGAGATGAGGACACCATTCACTCAGAAGGAGAGAAAAACTGGAAGCTTCAGACACCATGACGCGGAAAGACGGATAAATCTATGAGCACAATGAGCAATCATGGAGGATTTAGGCTTCTTTAAATATGAGGACATGTTATCCTTTAAACGGATGAGGCATTGTTGTTTAAAACATTTTTTGAAAATTCATTTTATTATATCTTAACATAACATGTAACATGTTTGCCTCTTTGTGATCGTTCCTGATTAGAGAAAAGAGACAGTATATTGTATAGATATTGGACAGATGTGCTTTTACAGAATGGCGGCAGAGCTGAAGTGCAATGAAGCATAAGCCCAGGGGATCAATACACCCCAGTGTGACTCAACAGGAGACACACACACAGAACTCCTTCCTTCCAGAGAGGAAATGTTCGGTCCATAAATATTTGGAGTTTGCTAATTGAAAGGATCTGTGCAGCTTCATTTCTGGGGGGTTCTTTAAACACTGCACTCATATGGATTCTTTGTGTAGTTATGTGTCCCTTTGTTCATTAGTGCCAAGTGAAATGAGCTGAGGCTATGGTAAACATAAAGACAGACACACGCACACATTCAAAGGCACAAATACACACACAGGTTAGGTTTGATCAGCCACCGGCCTTGTGTGTTTGATAGTCAATTGTTTCCCTCTGAGGACCTTTTGTTTTACTTTGCCATAAGCAGCGCGTGATCCTCCTTTCCGAATGGCAGACTTGTTACACGCAATGCAGTGTGGATGTGCTTTTATGTAGGCAAATGCAAGCTGTCCGCTGGGAGCAGAGCAGACTGCTGTGAAATTCAACTGAAAAACATGTTTGCATGTCACTGTTTGCATTCAGAATTAAAAATTCATGAACATAGGTGTTTTTTTTTTGTTTTTCTGTAGCACACACACTCACGTCTGGCTATTCTGCAGACTGCTGTGCTGCAGCCTGCAGAGGGGACACACTGACAATTACTAAATGAGACTATAGTGGAGAAGAGATTATAGACTGTCAAGCCTAGTAAAAATCTGCTTTATCACACGACCATAAAAGGAGAATTAAACTGCTAGAGAGAAAGGCCGACACCCTGGTTCAAGTGTGGAGGTTCTTTCAGGGGGACGCCTGCGTGTTACGTGTGTGTTTCACTGTGTGTGCAGCTCATTTAGCCTCTGACTGTAACACGTATAGCGTGATGTGTTTTTAAGCCCTTCCATTTAACATGCTAGATTGATTGTTCAACTATTGCAGCATGAGCTGTTGCTGATAAGTTATGCATAACAGCGCAGTTGGGAGACGTGTCTGTGTGAAATGACATGTGACAAGGTGGATTTCGGATCATGTTCTATGCGTGCAGGAACCTCCCTTTCTTCCTATTTCTCAGCCTCTCAGACCTTAAACACATTAAATCTTTCCTTCGTGGTCTTCATACCTCACGGTATGCACTCTGGGGGTTGGTTTCAACCAAACTGGATTTATTGTAAATATATTTTTGATAACTTGACCACTTTCTGAACGTGTGCTGTGTAAGAGAATGTTAATTACACTGAAGTTCTGCTACAAGCTGCCCTAATTCACCAACTAGCACTTCTTTGTGTGAAGTCAGCCATTACTCAATAGCAATGACGTGGTCATTCATGCACACTGAAATAGAGAGGTTGTCATTTGAACATGGGGACTGATACTGGTGCACCATGTCCTTACAGGATTCTGGAGCAGGTTAACTTATAACTTGTCCTCTGGGCTGGAAGGAGTCTCCAGAGTTACTCAATGCTGATTCAGTTTGACCTGGTGTTCCCTGTAAGAAGCACCGTGGCTGGTTTGAGAGTCCACATACAGGTGATACCAAGGTCATGGGCTGACAAGGGCCCCCCAGGTTTCTGGACTAACATGGTGGGACAAAGGCCTGCAATGGAGACCAACTGTGTTAGAAATCCTGCAGCAGTCCTCAGTGGGTCACCTGGTGACCCGACTCAGATGGTGACACCTGTTCTGTGCCCTCACCCTCACCAGTCAGACGTTTTGCTGGATGGTGAGAAGACGGGAGCTGCTCTGCTGTTCTCTGGAGCATTGCTGGCTGTGGTTGGTATCACCTTCACCACCATGGGCTGGCAACAATACCAAGCCAACTTCAGCTTTGAGTGGACCAAACTGCTGGGCCCAATCCTGATCTCCGTCGGAGGTACGTTCATGCTCACCAGTATCTGCAAGTTTGGCATCGTATCCTGCTGGCCCCGCAGACACTGGGACGAAGAGGGGTTTGTGATGCCTGTGACGGAGCAAACCTCAAGGGGACTTTCTTGTTCGTTAAGTGGCTTTAATCAACCAGTCGTGTTACACAGTGCCACGACCATGCAATGCATTCCACCTGCCAATAACTTCATAACCCACGAAGTACGCCAGGCCATTGACTTCCTACCTGGCTGCTCTGTGAATGGTTCCCATGCAGCCCTTCCTCCACATGAGGCTGCTTTCTGTGTGGATAACACAGCTTTCACAGCAGAAGAAGATGGCTCAGCTCACAGCAGAGAAACAGACGGCACAAGAAGCAGGTAGGGAAAAGTGCTTACACCACAGACGCTGCTCCAACTTTAGAGAAAGCACAAGTCTCTAAGAAGCAATGTTTCAGTCCTGCTGGGTTCCTCCATTACTTAAACAGCTGTTATGATGAACCTGTGGTTTCAGAGGACAGGTACATTCAGGCAGTGGATTCCCCACAAGTGCTGGCTTTTGCTTTTTACCCAGCACGCAACAGGTTGACACAAGGGCCAGAAAGTTAATCTTAAGTCAGATATGAGTGTGTTAAAAACTCACAGCTTCTCACAGTGCTCATTAAAACAGACACAGTGTGACACAGAGTTCATTTCTTATTAACCACACGATCACTTTCCACTCCAGCCAAAGTGTTTTTGGCCGTCAGTGCTCTCTCAGCCAATTATGGTGGAATTAATCTCTCTATAATAGTCAACATACTTGTATTGATTCACTAAATTACTGTACTGAGAGCAATGTGTCACATAAAGTCTGGTTAATGTCACTAAGTAAGAAAATAAAACTGGAGCAAATGTTGAGAAGAGATGAATCAGTTTAATTCTTGTGGCCTTTTCATGAAATAAAATGAGCCTTGTGTCGATGAAATGGACCATTAAGACCGAAATAGCTTCATTTAATCACCTTTTGGAGGTATTATGTCATATCAAAGACATTTTACAGTATGTTTGTGCTTTGAAAAGGAAAAGCAAATTGTGGAGATTTTAGTTCATCGTATTTTCCCACCTGTTCCTACACAAAGTGCTGAGGGAAACCTTTATGTCTGGTCATAAAAAAAAGTTTCTTTCCACTAATTACAGGATCCTATTTATTTGAAATCCAATCAAATGTCCTCTGACAGACGTCCCGCTAAACAAAATGCTGCATTCCATTAGTGGAAAGTTACAAGTTTTCACTTTCTTTTATATTTTTTAGACGATTACTCCCAGCAGGTTTCCAGGAAAGTAATTCACTTTAATAAAAACAGACAGCAGGAATAATACAGTTAACCTAGGATAACTATAAACTGCTGCCCTGATCATATGAACACATGCTCAGCTCACCAGCTCTCACTTATGTTGTCACAACTTCTGACCTGTTTCAGTATGTTTCCAGTGGCTGATGCCAAATACAGGAATGATCAAGGGAGAAATTGCTCAGTCTCAGTGTTTTCTTTTAAAGGGCAATCTGCTTCCTAAAATGTGCTTTAAGCATAACCAATTGGGCCTGTAAACATTTGGATATTAGCCAGGTCTTAAATCTCTTGAATTTAGACTGCCTGAGATTTGTTCTTTGCCTTTAATTTCCCATAGATTTGAAAAGACAGAGGATGAAGGAGGACGAGGTGACGAGAGCGGCTCTACTTGTTCCTGTCCACCTGCATATGAAGACATTTTCCCTTCCTTTGACAAACACTGTCATAACTGCTGAATGAAACTTGTTAGGAATTTCATCTCTCTTGGTGGACAGTGTGACTCTGAAGAGTAGCACATCTGAGGTTTCACTTTCCTCTCACAGCTGTTATCATGAAGAGTTTACCATAATAATTATGTATGAAGTCATAAAATCCACTAAGATGAGTCTCCCTGCAAGAAGACCTCATTAAAATGGAGATTTATGGATATACTCAGCTCTATCTGAGGCCTCTACGGTTTTGGAAACTTTGAGATACTAAATTTACATTCAGCATAAAAAAACACACACATATTTATCCAGTGCTTGTTGTCTCTCAATAGCTGCACAAACCACTGTACATGCCCATTAAATGTGGGCAGAGGAAATGCAGACAGCCACTATTGCCTGAAACAAACATGGAGACAATTTACCCAAGATACTTAAGAAAAAATAAGTTCTTTTTAATGTTCTGTGCTGGAGAAAATTTACTTCAAAAGAGGAAAAAGTCATAATGGTCACTTACCATTTGGTTATAATTGTTCACATATTGCTCATATTTGTGTGTGGTGTTTAAAGAGACCACGAAAGTCTGAGGATGATCACCTCAGCATGAGCAGACTTCTGTCAAAACGTCCGTTTAGAAAGACATTGAACACACTTCTACTACAACTAATGATAATAATAATAATAATATCATAAAGATAATGGAACAGACCTTAGGTCAGGAATCCATTCATTTTAATCTGGAGCTTCTCGTTTATTTCCCGTTTTCCTGCAGGGTCTTTAAACTAAACGCGGTACTTTACCGGAGAGTTTACAGCCGGTTGTGTTTGCAGGATAAACACAAGTGTCACTGCACCACACGGGGGCAGAAACACTGAGGAAATCAATACACCGTCACTCACCAGGTCAAGTAAGGTGGTTTTTTACCGGGATTAGAGAAGTTTACAGTGTAAAAATACTACTACTGCTAGTAATAATAATAATATTAATAATAACAACAAGATGCTCTTAAATCAAGGAAACGTCACACAGCCTGTCACTGCTTTTTATTAATTATTAAATTAAAATTTGAACTACTTATTCAAACTTTGTACTGAACTGTACCTGCACTGAAACTTTTATTCTCCTGTTTTATTCAACTTTAGCTTATTTATTTAATTAAAAAAAAAACCCAAACTTCTATTGTAGTTCACTCTGTTTTACCAATCCTGCTTATAAAGTCTGTGTATTTCTCCGCTTTCTGTCTCTCAGTGGTTTGTGTACGGGACTTTGAAATGTGTTGTTGCTGAAAATAAATTGTCTAATACAAGTTTATTTCTCTCTAACACAAACCGTATGTACAGACAAGCTTACACGTACGTGCAGTTTCTCTTACATTACTTATTAACAAATGTCTGTTAATAATTAATTGCTGTCTTCGCGGTTTTGTTCAGTAGTAACGTACATTTTATCAAATCATTAAGAAATCAGGCTAAATAAATCATGTATATTAAGAGTAAGGGGTTCCTGTGCAGAATCACATCCAGTGTCTGTGTATAAAGACACAGTCCACACTGATGGAACAAATAAGCAAAAACAACAAATATTTCCTCTGTTTATGAATCTATTGATGAAACCATTCTGTCAAATTAAGAATTTATTGATTGGGATTGAATTTTGATCTTTTGGGGAAAATTACTTCATATATTTATTTATTTATTTTAATGAAAACTTTCTTGTTTCGTGCTACTCGTGAAACAGGCCAGTTCCTTTAAACTTCTGCTCTCAAAATGTATAAAATGCGTAAAAATACATGTATTTCACAAAGAAGAAAATATATCTTTGGCAGTTTGGACTAAAACTTGTATAATATTATTTTCCTGGTGGCTTCACGAATCCCACTCTGAATCTCAGCAGCAGGGCGAAATGTTTTAACTGAGTTCATCTACTTTTTATTGGACATGTCACTGTTCTCAGTTCGGTAAATATTGACCTGATACTAAAAATATTTCTTCTTTTTTTCCATTTTTTTCTCTCTTCCCTCCAACACTTACTCAGATCATCCACATTAACTGTCGGCTTCGCTCCAACAAGCGTGCGCGCTCCAAACAACTTTCCAAAAAACGTCGAAAATTGAAAATTCATAGCAACTTAGAAAACATGTCAGGACCTCCTTCAAACTTGCGCCGTTTGCCTGTGCAGATCTGAAACCGCAGCGCAATATGACTTTCATTATTTTTACAGCACAGTAAAATGCGGGTGGCCGACAAGGCCCATTATTTCACCATTTTGGAGCAATGGAGACGATTTATGAAAGTATTACGGAACATGCTGAACGATAACTACTCCGATATAAAAGAGAGAAGGAGCTGCGGGCGGTGATATTCGCCTACAGAATCCCACGAGAATGCGTCCTGATATGAGTTTTGAAGGTTATGAATAGGTCATTATCAGTAATTTTGTGGTTAATAACGAGGGAAACCACTTTATTATTTCCATCTGGAGATCTTTTAAAGTCAAACAGCAACAGCGATCAATTATTTGCAGTAACGCACCAAAACTCTGCTCGTTGAAATTATTTGGCAACTTACAAAATGTCCTAATACACGATGATTTCTCTAATGAAGTGAATAAACTTTCATGCAAATTAAAACGGGTCAGAGTGAATGAGTTGAGTCTATAATACTGAAGCTCTCTCTGCGGACAGCAGGTGTTTTTCCGTATTTATTTGTCTCTGCTGGACTGGACCAACTCACTCACAGTCTGTATTTTTTTGGTCACATGTTTTCCAGGATGAGCCTGTGCTGTGGGGCCACTAAAGTGGTTTGATTGTGCAGGAGGCCTGAACTGGAGGCCCTCTCACTAAACCACATGTGCTCCCAGCTAAACATTTGTGGACGGATTTGGAAACTACTTCTGAGATGGCATTTTCCTTTTGAAATCAAAAATACCAAAGGGTCAGATAATCCCTGGAAATCATGATTAGACCAGTGTAATTAGCACTGACCTTGCTCTGCATGCTGGCAGCGAGTGGAGGCGGCCATTGTGTTTGCATTGTTATACCACCATACACCCATATGGTGCATGCTAATAAGAATGAGAAGGCTTGATCTCTGCAACTCGCAAACAGCTGAAGCCGGTGTTTAGTCTGTAACTTGAGCTCATTGTGTGAGAAAATTCTCTTATAACACTGCACTAAACGAGGGGCTTTGTTTTGAGTGACAACAAGTTCAAATACGTTTTGTCTGACTGTAGAAAAACTCACAAAAAGAATTCAGAGCCAGTTTTGTTTCAGCAATTGTTCAACATTTTTAACTAACATACACCTCTTACCTCGTGCCATTTTCCCCTTTTCCACCTTATGCAGCTTCAGGTTGGATAAAATCCTTTTATTTCACACTGTGTGACAGTTTTATATATTGTTTATTCTGTACCATCTTGTCTTTTTTCTAACACTTCACTGATGTTTACACTGAGAGAAATATTCAAACCCCACAGACTAGTTTTTTCATGACTGCATGTTCCTTGGAGTACAGATATTCAGTATTTACTGTGCAAATTTTTTATGTACATTCCCCCAAAATTCAGCCTGACATATTTGTTTTGTCTGGAAACTTTCTCCGCTTGAATTTAAAATAAAGTTGGAATGATTTTTCACCTCAAAACATCACAGCAATAGTTTTTAAAGACCAGGTGGCTTCTTGTT
Source organism: Toxotes lorentzi (assembly GCA_037833715.1). NCBI lineage: Eukaryota > Metazoa > Chordata > Actinopteri > Toxotidae > Toxotes > Toxotes lorentzi. The sequence continues at coordinate 16,385,097 of JBBMJY010000008.1, read as the reverse complement.
AATGGATTAGGACTTTTAATTGCTAATGAACTCATCAACTGAATTATCAGCAGTCAGCAGTGACCACATTACATCTGTGTGCAAGTGAAAAAAAAAACAAATCCATGTGTTCTTATATAACCTCTGCACACTGTTTTTGCTTTTGACCCTGTAAAACAAAGTGATATCTCCTTGTTGCCCTTCATCACAGACTGCAACTTGCGTGTACACACACTGTGAGCAGTTCAGTCGTTTACTGTTGTTTGGATAACTTTTAGAGACCCACAGAGGTAAAAATGGACAGTGCAGTATTTCACAAAAAAAAGTCTCAAAAATGAACATGGCTTTGTGCAGTAAGATTTATTTATTTCTTATTTTGTGTGTGAGTGGTCATCTCACAGCCCTTTAGATGAATCTTGTGACCCCTTGTGGGGATCCTGATCATCAGGTTGGGACCCACTGCTCTGAGGAAAGAGATTGTATGAAAAAAATCTGTGATTTTGTTTCTGAAAACATAAATTAAAAAAAGTTGCAGTTGATTTGTTTTAAAAATTTAAATAAAATTAATGTGAGCAACACAAACAAAGCTCCATTTACTTCCACTGAATGACAAATAAAAAATAAAACTTTCTGGACGACGTGACACCAGATGAAAGTGAAAATAAGTTTTCTTGTGTTTGAGTGGACCTGCCCTTTAAATGTCCTGCGTGTGTGTGTTCACGCATGTGTGGAGCTGGCTGTATTCAGGGAAAATGTTTCACTAAAATGACATTAAAGGACACAAGCTTCTGTCAGGACATTTCTTCTTATTTTGACGAGAGAGGCAGATCTGGCGAACCTCATTCACATTTTCGTCTCCGAGTCCCTCGTGATTATTTTTAGCAGCTGAAAGTGGCTGTTTTCAAAATAAGTTCCTGACCGTATATCAAAAGATCCCAGTGCCACAGTGGTGGGCTCGCTCTCTGTGCCTGCTTTCATTTCACTGTGTGTGTGTGTGTGTGTGTGTGTGTGTGTGTGTGTGTGTGTGTGTGTGTGTGTGCTGCTATGTAAGAGCATGTGCAACTACAGGGCATGAAGACAGGGGACAAATGCATTCCATGTTTGCAGGAAAACACGCTGGAGGCACAGGAAAACTTTGTTGTTTATGAAGAACACGTGAAACCAATCAAATCTGAATTATCTTCCTGTTGTTCCAGCTTTTGTCGTTTGCAGTTTTCAGTTCGCTCGCCAGCAGTGTCACCACCCAGCGAGCAGGTCTGTGCATGAAAGGTAGAGAGTTTACTGGTCGCAGACACACATGCAGTGAACTCGCATGCACCCAGAGACTCACACTGCACATATAATTTCAGAGTGGCTGTTTTGCTCCAGTCACTCTCAAAATGATTTGACTGGTTTGTCACTTTCAGATTAAAAGTCCTCAGGGGTTTTATTGTGCTTCTTCTGGTGGTGAAGGTGGTGAAAAATGCAAATTATCAGCTTTTTTATCCTTAAGATGCAGAGAAAACAAACTTTTTCAAGCTGGTTGTTTTTTGTGTGTGTTAATTTTCCTGAGACACACACACACACACACACACACACACACACACACACACACACACACACACACACACACACACACAAGCAGACATGTTTGTGAGAGGAGCGTCTAAACCTCAAGGGGATCTGATAAACTGTCAGCCCACAGGAAATGATTTGCAGACCTTCTCAGCATAATAACCCATTTACATACTCATCCTTGTATGGAACAGGGCTACACACACACACACACACACACACACACAGAAAAACACAGTTCTAGTTCTCTCTGACACACACCATATGTACAGACAAACTTACAGATACGTGCAGTAAGTTGGACAAAGGCAAACACACACACACACACACACACACACACACACACACACACACACACACACACACACACACACACACTCTTTCAATCTCCCACTAACACACATTTTTTGAGACAGAGGCTTAGATGAATGCCCTTGTTTTTCAGAGCTAATGTGGCAAAACTATCAGCTTCAATCAAGTCATTTTTCTCCTTTATTGACTGTAAGCCAACCACTCTATGTGGCCCTGATAAAGTCATCTCCCTCTCCCTGTCTCACCCTCTCTCACCCTCCCTCCCTTTTATTCTCTATAATAACTTTCCCATAACATCTTTTTATGACCAAACTGCCTCTCCGGCTCACCTCGCAGAGCAGGTGTTCAGCTCATTCACCGAGGTCAGCTTCATCTACTGCGTTATTGGAAATAACCGTATATGTGTTATGAGGGCAACCGCAGTGGATTTGACTGTGTTCTGAGTGCAATTACATGTGTCCTCTGTAAGGGTCAGTGCTTTGTCACACAGCAGGAGGACATGTCATGTGGAAAAAGAGTTCTGTGGTGATTACGTTTATGAACAGTATTTCATTTTATATTTGATAAGAGGGCAGCTTTAGTGGCTCTCATGAGAATTTTATATGACTTTAGCAAGTATGAGACTTTAAATGTGAGATATTCCATAGGTGCTGAGTCAAAAAAAAAAAAGTTTGTATATGAACTTTTCCAAGCTTTAAAAATGTGTGTCACAGAGAGCTTTGTTAAATTATAATTTTGATTTTGTTTTTTATTTCATTCTCATCCATTAAAATTCAGTTTTACAGTTTATACTCAGAATTACTTTTTAATGTATTTTTATAGCATGTAGCAGCAAATGACCTTGGGAACAGTAAGAGTGGTATTTTGACTAAATAACTTTTACTCTAGGTTCATGTAGTAGCAACCTGGATGTGATGTGACTGTTTTATTTTCAATTAACCTTTATTTAACCAGGAAAATTCCAATGAGGTTAGCAACCCTTTTTTTTTTTTTTTTTTCAAGGGAGACCAGGCCAGATAGATAAATAGAGAAAGTTTTCAGTTTTTCAGTTTTTGAGTAAGCTCTTATCGGGCAGTTATATGTACTATTTTATTTTACTCTGTATAACTTATATTATTATATAATATTATATTGTTGTTATAATTGTGTATTTATATTGTTCATCAACGTTCATATGTTATTTCATGGATTTATTTTGCACAAATATTTGCACATTTCACTTATACAGATCTAACTTCCTGTTTTTATTTTTGTTTCTTTTATTCTGAAAGGTCTTCGTCTGCTTTTCTCCCCTTTGCCTGTCTCTGTGTTTCATAATACTTTCATAATAGGCCTCTTTATAGAATAATAAGCCTGCTGTTTTACGTGTAATGTGACTTTAAATTTCAAACCTGTTGCCGATTTGCAAAAATAACAGCACTAATCCTCACAGCCTCATTCTTACATGAAGCTTGTGCTCATGTTTTGGCCTTTTTCTCAGTAATTACAACAGTCTGACACGCTGAACAGACTGTAGTGTTTTTACTGCAGCATATTTTTTAAGATGATAATGTGATACATTTGGGAATTTTTGGAATAATCGTGTCTCATTACTATTTAATACACAGTAGAGAAAGAAACTGCTTCTCAAAGAAAATAGTGAGAAATTATTTATGGTCAGTTTATTTATTGTTTGAATGGTGATTAATCAGCGATGTACTCACACTGCCCAAATGGTAAAAGGAGATTTCCTGGTCAGATGAAGTGAAACTGAAAGGACAGAGACTCACTTATTTGGCTGAGCGATCCCCCGCAAGGATCACTCCCCCAGCTCCCAGGTTTCCATTCCTGCCCTGTCAGTAAATACAACAGTAAGTATAACATTTCACACTAACAGAAATTAGGAGCAAGGAGAAACGTAAACATGGGAGAATTTGGGAGCTGGGTATTTTGGAAAAGAAATCCTGTGTTTGTATTAATATTTCACCTCTGGGAAAACTTCTGTCACTGACAATTTAAAGGGCATGCAGCCAACATTATGTCAATTTGCTGTTACGCCAGTATTTATGACTTTATTGAATTAGGGCAGAAAGTCTGTGGTGGGTCTAGATTTTCGGGGGCGGGAGGAGAGGTGAAGAAGGAGAAACAAAAAGAAAATGGCCAGTTTGGAGTGAGGACGGAAAATCAGGAGTTATTTTTGTTTCAAATGTGTTTCCGTCCACATATGGTCCTTATTTTGGCCTATATACCAAGAATCTCAGAGGTGACCCATGACCCGGCTCCTCAGACTGACATGATTTTGGCTGTCTCACTCTGAGTTCAATTCGACCCCGTGTCCCCTAAAGTTCAAGGGTCACCTCCAGGGAGCAGCAAATTAACCCAATGTGTCAAAGCTGGCATGACACCATGTTCAGCCGAGCTCTGTTGTTTAAATATTCTCCTCTTTTCCACTTGCATGCATTTGATGTTAAGCCTTCTCTTGTCCTGTCTTTTTTTGTGGGTTATTTTAAATTCTACCTCTCTTCAAAGTTTATGGTGTGTGACTAATTTTCCCCCTTTTAACCTCCCTCATCCTTTTCTGCTGAAAGCCCACCCCAATCACTTCTCCCCAGCTCTCTTCTGTCTCTTTTTCTTCTCTGACATCTTCTTCCTTTCTTTTGGGCAGGACCTCTCTGTCTGATCTTCCCTCTCTCTCTCTCTCACCATTTCTCTCTCAGCACAAGTCCTTCTCTCTCTGTGTCTCTCCCTGCGGTTAAAGACGTTTCAGTTCAGCTGTCACAAATTATGTTCGCCTGCCCAGCTGTCAAAACAGGGGGGTGTCCCTTTCATTCCACCTCACATACTACGAAAGGAGATGGGAGGGAGGAGGGCTTTAACGCTCGTGTTTGGACACAAGCAATTATCTCTAATTATTGTTTTTCTTTTCAGTTTTCCTGTCCCGATGGAGGTCCGACGAGACGAACATGCAATAATCCGCTCCAGTCGTCCAGGATCAGCAGGCCTCAGAGTCCAGGCTCGGTCCTGGGACTCTGTGGCTTTCATCTCAATGTGAGCCAGGAGTTGATTCAAACATGGAGTGATGGGAGAATTAACCCCTGGGACCCAGCTTTCAATGGGCTCAGTTAAGAGATTATATGTGTTGATGGCAGGCTTTTATATGCGCTGGGCTTTCAAAACTTCAGCTGTTAAATCAAGGCACCGCAGTTGGGATCTTCACCTTTACGTCTTCGGTGTACGTGCCCCCTCCTGGCACTTCATGTTTTATCTTTGTAGCCTGAAACTGTGCGTGAGACGGAGTCACATTTCCTCTGAAGTGCCAATGACACGGCCCACAACTTCACAAATTACACTGTACATGTTCAGAGCAGAAGGACTCTCATCAGACTGCCGCTGGGAGTTTGTGTTCGAAGTGCAGCTTCAGATTCCCATGACCGTCACTGAGCCTTTGGGATTCATGCTCTTTTTAGTGCATGTGAAGACATGTGGAATAGCACACACAAACATGAGAACTGTAACATGCAGTTGATGTCAGACAAACTTGACCATCCTTGAGATTATCATTAATTTGAGTTTGAAGGTTAACATCTTTGGTGGTCCTTGCAGGCTTCTAAAGCAAGGAGAGGGAAAAAAAGGGGAAAAATCCTGTCCGTCTCTGCAGACTTGTACAACATGTTACATGCATCCTTTGGTTCCGGCATGCATGCCAAACCCAAAGGATGTCTTGGCAAAACAAAAAGCCACACATCTAAAATATGAGTGACACGAGGGATGTCAAAGGGAGGAAGAAAACAAAAGAGAAGACAAGAAATGAGTTAAAGTAACTGATCACTGAAGATAACAGAGAGCAGGATACTCATTCAGAAACAGCAGTTGATTCACAAGAATATGGCGTCCGCCTTAGTTTCCTTTAGCCTCACACACATGTTGTCTCTCACTGTCTTGGAAATCAATTCAATGGAATTGCTTGCAGGGGCAATGTAAATCCATGCAAACTGTGCAAATGCAAATGCAAAGATTAACTTTGCACCATAAGAGCAAGCTGTCTTGACACTGTTGACCTTTCAGGGACTATAAACTCCTCCACTGAAGAGACACTGTTTACATCTACAGCCATATTTACTAACCATATGTCACCAAGCCTCTAGCATCTGCATCTTTGTGGCGTGACCTTGGCCTTAATTCTCTGCTGGTGGCAATTCAGTTTTTGCCCTGTTAAACTGCATTACACAAGACTTACAAAAGATACCCATAATGCATTGTACTTGTCTATCTCAGAAATTCAACTAATATGAGAACGACAGAATGGAAATTAGTTCATATGTGGGTTAATGGCCAAATCTAAAGCTGATCGTCATGACAAACCCAAACCTCACATAGTATTTGGTCATATACAGTGAGTTTCTGAATGTAAAGTACATTACATGGACCACCGAGGTAAGTATATATGGTACATTCACACATGTAAGAGTGCATGCTTCTTTTAGTGTGGAATAATTTTGCCTCTGTAAAAGTCATCTGTGTCACTGAAAACCACTAAAGCGAGCTCTGCCTCATTGAGTTATGAGCTTTCCATGTGCCTGATGGACTGAGACCTCAATCCTCCTCTCTGGTTTTTTTCCCTTCAGAGTCAAAATGGCATTCATGGAGCAAGTGCTTGATGGACGCAACAGATTATTTAGTGAAAATGTGAAAAAGTCCTCCTTTGATTTCCAATCAGCTGCCTTCTATCACATCCAGCTGATACAGTGCACTGGTAGCATACATGTGGAGTCATGTGTCTGGCCGCCTGGTGGATGTTAAGTCCCCTACACTCTCTTTGTCAGCTGATTTGGTGTTGGTCAGCTGGTGCACAGTCTGAGCTGATCTGTCGATAATATTAAATATTGATTATTGCTGCTATAAAGCCTGAAAAGTAAACAGAGCATTCTTTTCTTATTTTTGCCAATTAGAATACCGCTCACACATTCTCTAAGGTCATAGCTGACCCATGTGATGCTCAGCTTTGTGCTGTTATGCCTCCCTGCCCCACCCCCTCTTTCAACCCCTCCATTCCCTCCCCTATCTTCACATTGTCCCAAAGGTGGCACCTCTTGGCCGGTGTCACATCCACCCCCCTGCCTTCCCCTCCTCTAATTCCTCTCTCCTACGGCCTGATCCACCCTTTTTTTGTGTCCCGAGTCTATAGTGGAGACATTACATGGCAAATCTCTATTGTGCAGGCCTAGGCTCAGCGTGTAATCTCTCTTGTCAGAGGGAATATTCAGCGATTAGCCCCCCACAAATTACAAGGGGTGATCAGTGTGTCTGTTCAGCCCTCATTAACTGCTAACAGGGCTTCATCAGAACCACCCACACTACAGGGACCTTCAACCTCTCACCCCTGACACCTGGAACTTTCTCTGAGTCGGCTCTCTGGGCACAGATTTCTCTCTGAGTCTAACAAACTCTTCTATTTGTGTCTTCCTGAGGCATCTGAATGAGACAGGGCGATTAAAGCTTTACAGTGGTAGTTTGAAAGAGGATAAAAGATCCATTCGCCAAAATCTTCATCCTTTCAGCAACTGGCATCAAAGTGGTATCATGAAGCAATGAGCAGGTTGTCATTGCCTCCCTGACATCTTGCCACACCGGTAGCCTCCCATCTTTAAGACTGTTGGGATGGTGAGGAGGAAAATGCAAGGAAAGGTGTCATTCAGTGACACAGTGAGCCTCTTGCTGTGTTAACACAAGACCACCCATCCGTTCATATGTTGGACAAACAGAAGAGTTTCTAGGTGTAATATCTAGCAGATGGAGGCCGGGCCAGCAGGGAGGGCACATCAGAGTGGGGTTGTCTATGATGATGGTCAACTGGTCATTTCTCCCGGCCCATTAACCACCTGGGATCGGTATGTTTTGTCAGCTTTTCCCAAGTTTTAGGTTTCATTTGCTTTGAAATCAAACACTCCCGCCCCTCACACACACTCCGAAACAAAGCTTTCCCTGACAAACACACGTGTGTGTGTGCCCCAACCACCTAACACACATAAAACGCATGCATGCAAACGTGTATATACACAAACATACATGCAAACACATGTCATGCATACTTACATACACATAAAGACAGAGAAAAAAGTGTAGGTTTTTTATTTTTCATTTTTTTTAGAATTTATATTTTAGCAAGCCTTTACTCAGTGGCTCAAGGGATAAAATTGTTTCTCAGACAATTGGCCAAACCCTAACCCTATCCTCTAACCCTAAATGAAACCCTGACTCTAACACCGTAAAATAAACTATAACCCTAACAGTAAAACTAGCTCTAACTCTTAACCCTAAACGTAACCCTAACTCTACCCTCTAACCCTAAAAAAACAGAATCCCTAGCAGTAATCCTAACCCTACCCTCTAACCCAGAAAGTAACATTAACCCTACCCTCTAACCCTAATAATAACAGAAACCCTAACCGTAACCCTAACCCTACCCTCTAACCCAGAAAGTAACATTAACCCTACCCTCTAACCCTAATAATAACAGAAACCCTAACCGT
>JBBMJY010000008.1:16360334-16376643 GCA_037833715.1 Toxotes lorentzi | reverse complement strand
TAACCCTAACCCTACCCTCTAACCCTAATAATAACAGAAACCCTAACAGTAACCCTAACCCTACCCTCTAACCCTAATAATAACAGAAACCCTAACAGTAACCCTAACCCTACCCTCTAACCCTAATAATAACAGAAACCCTAACAGTAACCCTAACCCTACCCTCTAACCCTAAAAGTAACCCTTGAGTTTTTATTCAGTGTTGTATGTTGTAACAAGCAGGTACAGAACATGTGATATATATAATATATATCAGTTACCCTAAGTTTTATTTAATTCAAAGAAACAGTAGGGAAAATGTAACTGGAAAGTCAAGAGTTTATGAGGTTAACATGCACTCTGATGGACTCTGATCATGTCTTAAACCCACGTACTCTAAACCCACATGTGAAGGTCTTTTGTGCTTCTGCCAGTGAATTAAAGACTGTAGACAGATTTAAGTGATAAGTGCAGAAATGTTTAAGGATGAAAGAGGAGCTAGAGGCCACTTTCCCTTCCAAAGGCTGCGTCAGCTGAAACATCTTAAAAGTCACCTTTCAGCCTGTTGTAGCAATCACTGCTGAGAGTTCAAGTATGATAAGACATGAAAAATACAAAGGAAACCGATACTGTTCAGAGCTCTCATGGTGTCCAGAGTGCACAAGGAAACAAAGCTATTTTCCTAAATGTTTGATACCAATTTTTTGGGGAAAAAAAAGTTAATCATTATCAGATGTTGAGGAGCCACGTTATTAAGTTTTAACACATTTTCAACCAAACACTTCAGGTCCAATTATATTAATTTCTGCGTTTATACTCATTTTGAGAGGTAACACTTTTAAAGGTGTCATTTTGGAACCAAAATCTGACAAATATTTACAAATGTTTTATGACAAAAGGCGGCTGTATTTTATCACACTGTATTGTATTGTCCTGTACATCACTGATGAGTTGACTGAAGTGGAGGCAGTGAAATTTAATACATGCTGTATGGTTTGAATGTAAATCTGCCACTAACAATGGCAACATTTCATCTTTCATGGGTACAGATATTTATTAGGCTGTCAGCAAGTGTAAGGCCTTCTTTCACTGCTACTTTATTATTTAATCATTTAAGGACTCTTTTTAGCATGTCCCTTTAATTATGGTTTTCTTTGTAGGGATGTGTTCAAAGCTAAAGCAGAGACGAAGATGTAGGAGGAAGAGTAAATTACTGTTTACAAACACGATAACGTTAATAAAATCCCTTGATTTATTTCAAACTGCTTGGGACTTAGACATGTAATAGTATTTCATTCTCTATGTGAACATGTGCGTGCAGTAAAATGGCATATGTGAGGACACTCATGTTGGGAGGTTTTTAATACTTTTACGGTGTGAAACAATAATTACAGCCTTTATGTTGTGGACCGAAGTGAACTACAAGATATATTCTCTTTAAGTGAAAGACTTGGTGAAATTGTCGAGAACGTGGTATTTTTCTTATTTGACCAGATTAAAAACATCAGCCTTTCAGTACCAAACTCCACTGAACAACTGAAAACATGCTGACTCATAACATTCATCTGATTAAATGTAAATTAATTTCACATTGTTTTGTATGGCTCTGGTTATTTCTGCTCTTTGCATTCGCTTTCTCTACACATGACGAGCAGGATGAGTGTGTGAACTGTCTGCAGATTTAACACACATGGTGATGCTTTCACTGTCCTCATGGGGAGACATGCGGCCCTGTTGTGTTCCTTGACAACACATGTCTCCTGTTTCCGCTGGTTGACTGGATTCTAGATGGTCCAGCTTGATTTTTTTTTTTCTACAGTAGCAGCTGATGCTTCTGGAAGGATCAAGACATTTTTATAGTTGGGTCTCTGATCTTCTGTGACTGACAGTGGTACAACCTGTCAACATGTTGTTACACCTCCCTCTCACATATGTTGTGTCCAGTATAATTTTATGTGTGAGTTTGGATGTGAAGACCTGGATGTACATATGAAACAGTGCTGTAAGTGCTTGTAGGCCCAGGACCCATTCTGATTACATTAAAAGCTGACAGTTCGCCTGCTCTGCTGAGGTTATAATGACCATTTAATAAGATCATCTTCAGCTTTCCATGGCCCCATTCACAAGACCCATGCCACACTGCACACTTATTGATGCCTTCGGTTTATACCAGATACAGATGAGACAGTGAAACACTCTGAATCCTCTAACTTCACAACTCTGATGATCAACAGCTTTACCCTCTGGCTTTGCAACGTCTTCTTCTTCATCAGTGTCACAGCACAGAATGAATGATATCACTGCTCTCCTCCAATCTTCTGGAGCTCATTGTTGAGCATGTCTCTCAGAAACATGTTGTTCATAGAACATTTGAAAAACTGCTTCTGAAGTAGAAGAATTTACAACCACTCATCCGCTTTACACACACACGCTCAATGGGAAAACACTTGGCCAAACTACAATTGCATCTGGGTTTTCTCAGCAATTTTTTGCATTTACAGAGCATCAGCCCTTGCGCCATAGCTATAGATCATATTATCCCATGAGAGAAAGTCAATTTGGGTATTTAAGCATCTAGTGTGATGGGAAATTGACCTGGATTTGACCTGCTATCAGCACTCTCAGTTTACAGTACATTATTGCAAGTTCATGAAAAACTTTTAAATTTTAAATTAGAGGTTGTCCATGTTTTACCACAACTGAAAATCCAACACTGACTGCTGAAGACAGAAGGTCACCTATGAGGCTGCTCACTGACATCGTGAGACCCATTTTCTTCAACAGAAAATAAAGGAAATTATAGCTGTATTCATCTTTACATGTGTGTGGTTGGGTTAGATGATTGCAACATGTTGGCTTCTCTGCTCATGAGAACTTTGAGTCTCACTGTCGGTGCAGCACAAAAGACCACACTTGAAGCCCCAGCCCAAATCTCTGCTCTGCTCCATATTGATTATTTCCATAAAATGTTATTATGAAGCTAATTGTGCTCCTGTACTTCAGATCAGATTGCCAGGGTATGAAAGTCAATAAAATGTGGTATTTGTGGGCTTGAGGATAAATCTGCTTCAACATAAATGATCTAACAGCCCCCTCAGTTATTAACTAGACTGTATGACGTTCACGATTGAAATTTCAGCGTGATTTGTGTGAACATTGCAAAACCTTCTGGCTGAGAAATGATCGATTTTACCCCCATAGCAAGGGTGTGTGAGAGTCTCTTTAAGCCAAATGTGCGCAGGGTAATGGTTATGGTGCAGCACAAGTAGTTAATGCTCACTTAACTGAGCATGATAAAAGTAGATAAAAGTGTCGATTACGAGAAGTATTATTTGAAAAGCAGCATGCAGGCGTAAGTGGATAAAAAGATAAAAGTTGTAATCACTAAGAACCATTGTCTATCTGATTAATGGTGAAGGTGCTTATCAAACTCATGGAAGAATTTTACAACATTCTTTGGTAACGAACAGTCAGTGTTGGTGTACGGCAAGCCAGCTGTGCAGTGTGCCGCTCTGATGAAGATATTGCACGGTAAACAGTTCCAGCCTCCTCCTGGAGCTCGAGATTGTTGCAGTAAAATGGCACAGAGAATGTGAGCTGTGCGCGCCCCAGCTGAGAGCCACTGCTATCAGATGTAGGGCGCAAACCACAGAGTGTGGGACCATGTGGGGCGGACCACCCATGAGTGTGCCTCCCCCATTTTCCCCGGCTGCAGCTGGAAGATACACAATGCTGGAGCATGGGAACCAAGCGCCAGCCATCAGCCGTGGAGCTGGTCCTTAAACTGGGAATATTTTTGAGGACGGTCTCGCTCAACTTTTGGTGCATGCACAGGTTTTTTTAGGTTTTCATTCTGTCTGATGCTGCTCTGAGCCTTTGTTTGTTTAAGGAAAGTCCTCTGAGAGTTTCAGACATGTGCTGTTGAAACTGATGCAGCCTGGAAGTTAGATAGGAGATAGAAATGTATTGTTCTGTCAGTCTTTAGACAAGTATTGGTGTCCCGTTAAAACAAAAAATATTGGTTTTTATTCTTTTCAAATTTTATTCACTAAAAGTCAAATAAAACCAGTTATAAAAATGGAATCTATGTTTTTTTTTTTTAACTTGGCATGATTGAATAGTTGATTTCATAGAAAAGAAACATTTTTAAAAATCTTCAATATGTCATCCACCAATCACATTCCCACTTGATAACCATAACCATTTGTCAGTGTGGATCAGAAACTCCACCATCCTCACCCGCTGTCACTTTCAACAGTGTTGAAAAAAAGACTTTTGTCCAAAATGTTGAAACCCAAAGCCAAAGCGTTCAGCTGAGATGTTTAGGTTAAGTAACCCCCTGGGTTAATAAACTAAACAAAGGTAAACCGTGCAAAATGGCCGCAATGAAAGCCAGGCTAAGTAAATGAAGCAGAGTTTACAAGATACATGGGGTTGGGGCAGCATGCGTGAAACTTTAATGTGAAACAGGTGATGAATGTGTTTTTACTCTAATAAAGAGGCTCCAAGGGAGAATCCTGGTGCAGAAAAGATTATTGAAAATCACATTGCAAACCCATGTGTAGGGATGTTTGATGTACTTGGTCGCAGCATGTCCTGTTGTGACTGATATTATAGCAATAGCCCGTTGATGCTATCTGTGCCATATCATTTGATCAAATATCACGGCTTTGGTATAAGTCTGGGCTCAGTTCAGTGGATTACATTGTGTTAGGTCACTAAATTGCTCACTAAGTCTCAGCCGGCCATTTAAAGCAAGCTAATTGACTGAAATGAGTGAAGTTAAACTGTCTACACACGAATTCTGGCAGCCACTTTCAATAAAAGCCTGCAGCTCATGGTTTTCACCCTGCTTGATTTATATCTTATCTGAGAGATTATCCGTGGAGTCTTCTGAGAGTTTGTCTTCACTTTAGGTGAGTTATTGCATTCAGGTTTTACCCTTTTCATTTTCAGTCAGGGGAACAAACACAGCTCATGGAGCAACTCCAGAGAAAATATGAACCCCAAGAACAACAAAAGGGTTCTTTTTAACTTCTTCAAACCACATCTCCCAATAAAAGCTGAACAAACATACCCTGCCACTTGCGAGCGGCTGCTGTCCAGCGAGTTTCACAGAAAAAGGGCTTGCTTTCAAAAGGGGGGGCTTATGGGCCTAATGAAAACTTCACCTTAACTGAAATAATAAAAAGCACACCACCCAAACACTGGCGATTTGTTCTTCTTGGTAGTGTTTTCTCTGGGCCTCGGCTCGTCATTCTAGATGCTTTGAGGAAAGTAAATGCACACCGAAAGGTTTTCAGCTTGTGTCTGTGTTTTGTGGCCTGTCAATTCTTTTAGGGGAACAATGTGACTTAGATTTGAAAGATATAACATGTGCTGTGAACTGCAGCAAACCACATTGTTCTTGGATGCCTAAAACAAAACCTGACGGCTGCAAGGGGAACAGACTCAAGGCCCCTGTGACCAAACCGGTGACCACTATCCCCCAAGCTCCTCCTGGGGAAGACAAAGCGGGTTTAACAGTGGTATGAAAAAGAGTGGCCTGTGAATGGTTACTGTTCAATTTGTATTTGGTTCCCCACTGGTCGCAGAGCTGAGATCAGAGCCGAAAGTGAAAACACATGTCTAGGGTCAGCAGGATCAGAGGACCACCACACACACGCCAGAAAGATGGAAAAAGGCAATGGGAACTTATGTGAAGAAATGGATTGAATAAACAGAGTCTGCAATCGCCTGCACCCTATTATCCTATAATTTACACTGCATGGGAGCTTGGAAACACAGGCTGTTAAAGAAGACCATTGGTTTCCACTGAAAAGTGGCATGCCACGCCTCATGCCAATCAAAAGGCCAGGCATTATAGTCGGAGACAAGTTTTGAATTCTTTCAGGCCTAATGTGTTTATTTTAAATATCCAAGGGAAATTATTACATCAGCGGCAAGCAATGCCCTCAGAAACAGCCGGCCGTTTGAAGTTTCCAGCAGCAAAACATACGTTTAATTACATAATAACTTTGAAAATTGTATTTGTACAATCAATAGTGAGGATTAAATGTGGAAGTATGAGATTGGGCTAAAAAATTGGCCGTACCATGACAAAACAAACTTTAGAGGGAAGAAAGGCCAAGAAAATAACTAGAGATGAAGAATTAGACTGTTGGTTTGGCGCAGAGCTCTGCATCAGCCCCCCCACCCCCTCCCTCACTGCTCCTGATGAATTTCAGCTCTTCCACCTCTCTTTAATTACTGCTCTGTGCACTCCGTCCCCTCCAGTCTAGCACAGATCGAGCGCCAGTGAGCTCAATGGTAGTGAAAACATTTCTCGAGTCTCTTGAAAGATGTCCTGTACATTTCCAGGAAGATCCTGCTGCCAATGATTCCCGCACATCAAAGCCCTCTCGATCCAAACGTGAGCGAGGGCACAATCGTTCATCCACTAACCAACAACCAGCCAAGGAATGAGAGTTATCAGTGCAGGATGCTCGGTGATGCACCGAGCTGAAAAGCTCGAATGTGACACCAGTGTTTGTAAAGAAAACATCTGATTCACTTTGATTAACTGTTGTGATTTAATTACACAGACAGTTAGAAAACCTTGCGTCACATGGCAAAACATTGTCATTGAGCATTACAAGATTCCTGTATGACATGGATGTAAAGGTCGAGGGGCGTTAGTGCTTTTGACAAAACGTCCATTAAACAGCAAATGTGGAAAAAGGTTAATTCTGTCACTTTTGAATGCATTCAGTAAAATGTGAGGAAGATCACAACAGTCCTTTTTTTCATTTCTTTTTCAGATCTCCACTCACTTCCCCCTATGGGTCTGGGACTGAAGGCTAATTCGAGTCAGTGTTGTCCCATTTGAGAATGGAGGAGATTACTACAGTCTCTCATCTGTTTGGTTTGATGGGCATTGGCGGAGGTTATCCAGCCTTTGAATCTCTCTGCTTATTTATCCAACAGCTGGGCAAATACCCACAGCCCTTCTGCATTAGGGCTCATTTTTAAACATTTAGAAAAGACAGGGCCCAGTGTTTATGCCTCCATCTTCCTTCACATCTGCACTTAATATTATTTTGCAGACTTTACGGAGAACAAGGGCTCGATCCTTTGTTATGACAGGAAGATATTTTGAACTTTTTGAGGATTAATACTGTTTGCTTTCCTGCTCACTCCCTTCAAAACAGCTCCAGGGATCCAATAGGTTAAAGCTGAAATCTGTAACTGAATTTGGCAAGATGAGTGGATGGGATATTGTTTTCAATTCATCTGCCACTTACATTACTCAGCTGGGATACATTGCCTCTTTTATCAATCCCTCTTTTCCCCATTTTCTCTCCATCACAGTTTTATTTTCCAGTTCATGTTCAGTGGAAATATGCATTGTTCGCGGTATGAGCACATTTAGTCCCCATCCATAACTATAGTGAAATCTACTTTGGCTTTCTTTCATAATCTGATCAGTTTCTCGTTATATTCTACATGTTTTTACAAAGCTTTCAATGCTTCATAATACGACTCTTTTCTGATCTAACTTCAGTCCATTGAAGGAGCTCAACGAAAATGTAATTATTACATTGATGACAGTGTTTGTACTGGAATTATTTGCCAGTCCTCTGAATCAAAAGACAAAAGAAGTCATTTGTCCATGAATGACACACAGAGGTGCTTTCTGATGTGATGCCACTATTGACAGGACGACATCACTTACCTGTGCCTTTCAAAACCACCACAAATCACAAATGAAAAAGAAAAAAAAAATCTTTTTTTATGCTGCAACAGTGCTATGATTGAGGTTTGATTAGGGTTTAGGATCATTGTTTGGGTTTAAATAACTGCTTAGTTAAGATTGGGGGATCTCTGTTGTCATGGTGATGATGATAAACACAGGGTTAAGGTTGGGAAACAAATGTGGTCATGCTTCAAAAACAGAAAAAAACAATGACTGTTGGTTGGAAACAGGAAACAAACAGTGGTCTTCCATGTTAAGGAAAGACGTGGTCTTTCCATAATAACATCACCTGAGTTTCTCTTTTGGTCCCATTATAATTCCCATCAAACTCAGCTGAATTTTAGTTTGTTACTGTAACCTCGGGCTCTGGATGCTCTGATTTGTTTTTTTTTTTCTCACATTATGAATGACATGAATTCAGTCAGTGGATATGTAGTTTAGCAAGAATGACCAACAGAGCCCAAAATGATTGGCAACAGACAAAATAGCCTTTGGTGGGAGAAGTACAAGTCTTGATGCAACCTGATGTCGTCCTGGATTCAAAGATGCCTGACTTTTCTGGGTCAGTAGTTTTGATGCAGTGTTTCAACACATGGCGACATAGATTTAAATCCCATATTGGTCTGTGGCAGCGGTGGACTCTGACTCTTTCAACATGGACCAATCTAACATTCTTGAAGACATATTCTGTTTGATACGAGTAATTCAAACATTATTTAGCTGGAAAATTGAACTGAACAGTTATCAGTTTTACAAAACTTTTATTCTTTGGTTTAATGAGCAGGGCTGGCTCCCATTTTGAGGTTGCACACTCTTAACATAAAAATCTTGAATTATTCTGTGGGGAAGAGAGATTTTTTTTTTCTGGGAAGAACAGTGAAGCCTGCTTAAGCTCTTGGCTGAGGGACTCATGAAAGCTGCAACTATAACTGCTCGGTATATGTCTTTTTACAGTTAGAACGAAAATGATTCAAGTTTGTGTTTTGGCAAATCAAGGGACCAGCGCAATGCAGTACACATTGGTGGGTACATTTCCTTAATTTGAACAGACCACATGGCAACACACATGGAACAAGTGGAAAGAACAAGACATTGTCAAGCTACATTAAAAATATATTCACTTTTAACATGCAAACTGGCCAAAATAGCTGCTGTGTCTGTTTCAAAGGATATCTGAGGGAGAAATTAAAGAGTTGGGCAGTGGAATGAGAGACCCATAATGTACCTTCTCTTTGTTCTTGTACTCAAAAGTTCTGTTGACGAAGAACACGGCGTAATATGTGCAAACAAAGAAAGCCACACCAAAAATTGGATTATGATGTTCAGGAGCCAGTTTACTGATCCTCAACCTGGTGATACGCAAACCCGAATTCATGGCCTGTCTGGGCACACATGTTAAGAAGATTATGTATTGCCTTTTAAAATAATTATTGGCAGGAAGGTTCAGTAAATGAATCAACTTCATTTATTTAAAGCTGCACTAATCAATACATTTAAATTAACAATGGGTAAAATACTAACGTGCAATATGAGAGGTGCTGCTCACAGCGATGAACTATCTAATTATCACCTACCTCCCTCTATGGAGTGTTTTAGTGTCTTTGAGCTAATTGTTTTGATTTTACGGCCCACAAACTCTGCACTTCTCGACCTGCTTTTCAGCCACAGCGATAAACCTGCTGTTCACTACCTGCTTAAATAAAGACTGTCTGCTGGTTGTGTAAACAGGAAACCTTTTCCATTTCAACTTTGTAAGTTGACATGTTAAGTTTACAGCTTGTGCTACTGCCCCCAAGTGGCTGAAAAATCAGTCATCGCTGTTTCAGATTTGAACAAGTATTTCTATATTGCTGTGTGGCTGCTATTACGTAAAGAATAAGGCTAGGGGTATTCTATATTTTTAATATTGTCAAAAAAAATCACATGAAAAGACCTGTCACGGCTCATCCTTCAGTGTTTTCTGACTCTATCATCCTGTCTGTGTCACTCAGACTTTGGCACAGAGGAATGAGCTACATCAATACTTGTCATCAGTTCATTGTTGTCTCAAGTCTTTAACGGGAATTGCTGACAATAATAAAAATGTATCGCCAAATTTATCCTTTAACTAAATGATTCGAGCAGTCCTTCCATCCCTGCTAAAAATTTCAGTCTCAGTTTCATTTCAGTTTGTTTACAGAGTCTTTCAGTGCAGTGTAAAGATAATTTAGTGCACTTTATAAATTCATGGAGATAGAAATGTGTTGTTCATTTCACTGTTGGCAGACGTCAGCTTTATATATGATGTAAAGACAGTTCAAGTCATGAGTGTGTGTGTGTGTGTGTAATCACTTTTATCATTCTCATCACACAGAAGAAAAGACAGTCATGTTGTCCACCGCCCTCTACAGTCAGTTCATCTACTTGAATACTTAAGTGATGGTGTATCATGGTGGCCACTGCAAATGTATGTGTGTGGTTTTATATATGTGTTTATGTGTGTGTTTGTGCAAGAGCAGACACACAGAGAGAGCAGGGCAGACACACAGTGAGGGAAGTGTACTGTAAACCTGCCACGAGTGATTTAGAAAGTCGTATTTTTCTTGCTGTTGACCAGCAACATGTGGTGTTCATAGACAGCACATGAGGCAGGACATAATGGATGCTTTTAGGATAGCTTCGTCGAGAGTGGTTCTTTCTGTCCTTTTAAAAGTTAAAAACACACACACGCACAAAACATTTCCTTAACCATAATTCAGACGGACCACCAGCTAAGTCAAATGAGAGTGTAGGCTATGCTCGGTATTTAAGATGCACCAATCTTCCTCTCACATTATGAATTATAGCATCTGTCGAAAAGTGAAGGAGAGGAACAGAGAAAGCTTCTCCACCCATCATAATTGGCATCGTCCCCCATTTTTTCTAACCATAATTGGATGGGACTGTTATGTCAGATGAGCATTTGCAGAAGAGAGATCGATCATATTTAATATCTCGCTGCTGAACCATGTGTAAGAAAGAAAGGACAAAAATGATTAATTTCCTTTTCTGACAACGAATGCTCTTTAACATTTGGTGCCGGTTTGTGTACATGTTGTAGGACTGAGACAGTGAAGTTTTGATTCATTTGCTATTTGTTCCCACTTGATCAAACTGACAGTGTCCTGTTCCCGGCTGCCTCTATGCACTGTGCCTCCATACACTGCTGCAAAGTGTTTTGTACAATCATCTTGTTGCACTTGTTTACATTTGAATTTTTATTTGTACCAAGTTGTGAGGCAAACACAAAGCAGCTGATAAACATTACTGCTGATTAACTTTGTATTCCACAACATTCATTTCCTATTTGTTTTCATATTTCGAGTCATGACGTCGAACCGTTAAGCATCATAAAATATATTTCTACTCACGATTCCAACTTTAGTGCAGTTTACTCATTACTTGTGTAGAGGGTGCATACAAGCCAGTGCATGTGTGCATGTAGTATGTAACACTGTGAGATGGTTTCTGTTTGTGTCTGTGTGTGAAGAAGAGTGCACAGATTGCCAAACAATCTCAGCTCACCAGAATGGCTTCACCCCAGCACTCAGTCCTACACATCTGGTTCAGACCTGACTCCTGAAAAGTATCAGACCAAAGCTAAAAATTTCAAACTCAGGGTGCCACTGGAGAAGAAGTGAGGGTCTTCACAGCACTTCATGACAAGCTCTCCAATTGTTGTTGTGATATTTCAGTCAGGAACAAAAAGGATAACTCACATGCCAAAAATCATCCCCAGAGCCATGCTGCTGGAGTCTCTGAAACTCATCTCATCAGTTTAACACATAACCAAGGTTTCACAGTGACATGTTTGATAGCGCTCTCTGCCGCCATCATCAAAACACCAAACAAGGGAATATAGTTTGGGAGACTCATGTTCATTCCTCCAGTAAAGCTCCAGACATTTGTAAAATACATAACTAAGAGAACTGAAGCTCTTTTTTGTTAGTATTCATTTGGACAGTTTGGAGTTTAATCACATTTTAAATAAAGCACCACCCTTCTACCTGAGCCTTTAAATAGTGCACTTAAATAATCATTTATACTAATCTAGATATAAGATCTACTGAGAAACAAATCACTGAGGGTGCAGGTCATGTATAAAGCATGGGAAAACTTCAGCACTGTTGGTGGGGTCTCTGAGGAAACCACCTCCCTGCCAAATTTGCTGCCGTGCATACTATTAATATCATGCAGGTTTCATGCTGCGACATGCTCTTGCCATGCATATGCTCAATGTAATGGGAAAAACCACAACTTAAGACCACTATCAGTGGGGTATAATTTTTCTAAATTGTTCTAAAAGCCACATAATGTTAAATGCTTGTATAAATCCAACTAGAACCAGACTCTGAGGGTACTTTAGCACAGCCCTGGGCCTAATTATTATCTTTCAGCCGGGGAGACACAGTGAGTGGGAAACCCCTGTGCCACCACCCGCATTGAATACAGCAAGAGTCATTTGCACAGAAACAGGTTGTCTCGTCCTAATGAGAGGTGGGTGGGTGGAGGGTGACAGACTTGCTTGGCCTATGTGTACGCGGCCCACTGCACCTAAACTGAAGAGGGGATGGTGGTCTCCGCCATCAGCAGACATTAGGCTCCAGTGGGGAGTATAAGCTGGCTGTGTCAGGTGTCGGTGGACACCTCCACTGTGGGGGTCAGTACACAGACAACCTGCGCTGGCTAGATCCCTACTTATCAGAGGACAAGGCCTCTGTGGTCAGTGAATCAGCCCAGTGAGCTGCCCTGATCCAATTAGATGTGATTTTGTTTGCAATTGTGTGTGTGCGCATCTGTCTCTTTATTTTTGTAAGCTGTAAATCCCTTGTAGGCCAAAGGCTGTTCTTTTATTCCATTTTAAAATTATCAAAGGCAATAAACTGTTCACATTGTTTCAGCTTGTGCTACAAGATGCAGTGGAGGCAATTTTCACAGTTAAACAGGAAAATAACATAAGCACTTGTGTATACCAATCCGACGAGACACATTTATTTCTCAAACCTTCACTCTGTCAACATCAAGTCTGTCACACAGTAAGCAAAAAGGCCTGCCAGATTTCCTTGTGTGTTCCTCTCATCAGATAACCACCCCTGTACCCTGAATGTTCGTGAATGAAGGCCCAGATGTGCGCCATATGCAGATTTGTAGTCGTGGAGGGTGGGAAACATGGCGAAGTGAATGACTGGTGAGGGAAATTCACATACATGGAAACACATCTCTTCTGGCAGGGTGACTCTTGAAATGGCTAATTAGGCTATAGCAGCTGGCAAAGGAGAAGCCTGGCAGCAGGGGTGGCCATACATAGTCGAGCAGTTCAGTCAGTTTTAGGGATTGCCTCAGTTTTTGGTTTCTGTGGGTACCGCAGGCTTTGCACAGAGAAAAATTACTTGTCTGTGTTTGAGGTGCAAAGAATCTGAATTTAAAAACGAAGATGGTAAAAGAAGAGTTTGTTCTTTTGCTGGTGGGAAACAGGCTGTAAAACAATATCTAGGGTGGGTGGTTATTTTTATATATTTTTTATCAACCAATCAGCCAACTTCAGGCCTAAGGAGACCCTAAGGAGTCGTAGCAGGTGCTAGCAGAATAGGAAAGAGGAAGAAAAAAATTCTACCACAACAAATTAGCTCTATGTTTCTCAGTAAGCTCTCTCTGTTTTCCTAATATTTATCTCTGGATAGTGTTACCTCTTTTAGAATAGTTTCTTAGGTGTTACATGCCAAAATGGTTGGGATCTACCAAATCAGGGGAAGTTGATGTTTGGTTGAAAACATCGGTCAGGGCACAGGTCATTTTAAGCCTTTCATCCTTTTTTCTCATGCAGACTGGTTCAGATGTTTTTAAGTTAGGTTGCAAGAAAATATTAATTCATTCATCACACTTTGCAGTAAATTTGTAGCAGACTGGCACCGCGCATTCGGGACAAACTCCAGATTCAGTCATTCATTTCATCACCTTTTTTTTTTTTCTGAAAGTGCTTCAACCAAGCCTTGCACCTCTTTATTCTGCTCAAGAAAACAAAGCCACACAACAGAGACAAGGACATTTTTTGTAGAACTCCCTATTGTAATTTGAAACACACTTGAGAAACCCCCCTCCAACCCCATGGTTTCCCTCCACACCCATTGTCAAATGCAACGAGACAATTAAGACCACATTAGATCTTTTCAAGTACTTGTAATTTCATAAAAGAGGCCTTTTTTTCCTCCTTTTCCCCTTTTTGAAAATGAAATGGGGGAAACCCACAGTTCCTCAAGAGCCACTTGGAAAAGATGGGAAACAGATATTAACCCTACAAGTTCTCCAAGAGCCCCCCCCCATACTGCTAGCAACTCCACTATGAGACCACACACACACAGACACCTGCACCATCTAAGACGCACTCACACACAAACACACACTCAAATCTGAGAAACCTACATTCAAACAGAATGACACATATTCCCAATTAATTTGTCTATTTAAAGAAGAAACTGCAATAGATCTCGACTGATTTCCTGTCTCGTGTTACTCAAGATGTAAGCTACAACTACAATTACACCCATTAACAAAAAATGACCATGTTTTTGTTAAAATAATTGAACATACGCTGTGTGTTTCATGCATTTGATTCATTTTCCTTGGTTCCTCATAAGCTTTAACTTACCCATGTTGAGTAACCTGGGCCTCTCCATTTGGCCCCATTCCACCATGTGAATTGTAAATGATGTATTGTCCTAATTAGATGAAAAAATATGAGTAATCCTCCCAGCATGCACCACTTCTGAAGGGGTTTATTTTTCTAGCCAAAGGTGCAACTCTGTTTTATTTACTTTGATCCTGTATGTTTCTGAGTCTTTGGTAATCAGAGGTAGAAAGTCATTACGTTGTTATCACAACTGCAGCGACGCCGGCCAAAGCTTGACACAAGACGTTAACCCGTCTGTAATGGAGAGGCCTTCGCTTGCTCAGCGGCCTGGCCCACACGGCCTGCCGCCTCGGAGGAACATACATCAGAGGGCGAGGACTTCATTACAACCTGCCCCTGAAATGAGACCAGCATCAGCAGAGGTGTGGAGAGCGGCTGCAGGGGACCCGAGGGGAAAGGGGGAGTCAAAGGAGCAAGCTGGTCGGCCTTTGAGGACTGAGCCCTGAAAATCAAAAGAGAATGAGTGATGGGTGTGATTTCAGCCTGTGCCTCCTCCCTCAGCCTTCACGGTAATCACCACTTTAAATCAAGGTGTTTATGCCCAGGGATTTGTGAACTACAGATTTCATTAGCAGCCCTCCTAAATGAATGGAAAGTCGCTCAGCATTGTTTGTTTTTCTCGGTGCGTTCTGTCACTCCACTTTCTTTCCCCTCCTCCCCCCTTGAAGAGTGGCATTGCGTGAGACCCGCCTGATTGACCCTGGCGATGTCAGCGAAAAAAATCCCTCATCAGTGTGAAACGTTACCATGGTTTCGGCTGAGCCGAGACCTCTGGTTGCGGGTTACAAGGACTGTGGGGATTTTTTACTCCCCTCCTCCCTCTGCACCGTTCCTCTCTTCCGTGGCTCCATGCCACAGCCATGTGGGGCTGCATCATGTCTGCTGGCCTTCTCACACGATCGCAGCACTATTGCGTGCAGAGGCAGCACTGAGAGCATAGCATTTTCACCCCACTACCTTACGCATGAGTAGGCTTGGGAGGGGCTGAGTGATAGAGGGAGGGGAGGAGAGTGTGGGGGGGTGATGCTGTAGACTGATGGTGGAGGATGAGACACAGAACAAAGGTCATGTAACTCGGTGAATATTAGAAAAACAACCGAATGATTGAGAGATTGGAGGCTGAGATAAGTGAAGGAGACAGGGATAAGGAAGGAGACGAGAGGGGAGAGAGGAAGGAAAACTCCTGATGCATTATTCAGTTCATACACAGACAGTTGGTTGAGCACCCTCTGAGGTATTACACACTCTCACACACACACACACACACACACACACACACACACACACACACACACACACACATACACACACAGAATATTCTGGGTACTCAAACCACAGACAAAACATTGAAAGCTTACACACATGCTTCCTCTCTGTCCTTCTCACACAAAGGTACAGTCATCGACCCGCCCACACAAACTCAAACACACAGTTATTTACCCATTCACCTCAATGTGAGGATTGAGCTAATTGAGCCAGCAGGCTCTTATCATGATTTCCTAGTTTTATGTTTCCAATTTTGCAGGCAAATCTGGAATTCACTAACTTAGACATCAGGTAATTTATCTTGTTTTGGATGCAGTCTGTTTTCCTATGTTAAATATATATCTGCAATGTCTGATATGCACATACTAAAAGAATGAGAACTAAACACAGCATCCTTTACACAGAGATTATTACTACAGCCCCATGCACACTGTTAAACCTGGAGAAAGCCAAAGGTTGACTGACCTGCTGTGCCATTAATGCTGTTGAGCTATGACTGGATAATCCTTGCTCGGGGGGGGGGGGGGTCAAACGAATGGTCCATTCCTTCATAATCAACCACCCAAGAAGAGAGCGGACAAAAAAACAGTTTCACATTAAAATTAACCTGACCTTGTGTGACA
>JBBMJY010000008.1:16330685-16351752 GCA_037833715.1 Toxotes lorentzi | reverse complement strand
CCCCCACCCCCCCCCCCCCCCCCCCCCCCCCCGAAAACATATTTATTTCAGTTCATGGGAAAACAAAACATCCATTTTTAAACAGACTTTTCATCGACTTGACTGTTCAGCATTAATATTTTACTTGTGATGCTAAAGCCAAGCAACACAGTTTAGACCAATGAGTCAGATATGTTTGCTTCCGAGCACATGAGCCTGAATGAGAATAAATCTGTTCAGGCACTCTAGGTGGCGAGTTTCGTCAATTTATTAAATTGCAGCATTTTGCCAATCCCCTTGCACGGAAAGCATTGTTTCTTTTTTTTCACAGGGCATTATGAATAATTAGAGGCCAAACACACAATCCTGCTTACGGGACACCAGGAGCTCTGCGCTGAGGCGCTTGTGCTTAACGCCAAACCATAAACCAAAAGCAGCTGTGAGCTATCAATAATTAATATAAGGCCTATGGCAGTCGCGCATGGGCGACGCTGACTGTACTTCCTGGGATGAGTGCCTCCGCGTAAAAGCCTATTTTGACTATATGATCATACAATAAGCAGTAGTGAAGGAAGTATTCTGATTCTTTTCATGGGTAAAAGCAGCAAAATCACACAGTGCAAATACTCAAATACTCAGTTACACGTAAAAGTCTGGCACTGAAATGTTACCAAAGTAAAATGTACTTAAAGTAACAAAAGTACTTGATCCTGAAAACGACACACGTGAGCGTTGTAGCTATACATCATTGGACTATGAGTCGGCACGTTTTACTACTTTGTTGGTCAATAACAACACGTCATGTTCTCATCATATGTTCAGCATGAAAAAGTTTAATAAAGTGAATGTATTGAAGTAATAAGATCAATATTTCTCCCTGAAATGCTGCAGAGTAGAAGCAGAAATTGGGCAAAAATGGAAGAACTCAAGTACAAGTACCTCAAAGCTGCACTTTAGTGCAATACTGTAGGTAAATAATGTACTTACACTTACTTTCTACCATTTGTTCTGTGTCTACACGTGTCTTTCCAGGATAAACATGTCCTGCAATGTTTTTGTGGAAGAGTAGTACAAACAAAAAAGGTAAATATAATTATTAAAATGAGTTGATTTACATTGAAAATCACGTGAGGCCTTTTTTTAAAGGACATAAAAGGCACGTGACCACACCACTTTTCACCTTCAGTGCATATGGACTTTTGAGTTTTAATAAAAAAAAAAAAACATTTAAAAAAATCTGACTTATTATTTCTTGGCTTTTGCTTTCACCTATTCAAATATAATTTATTAGACTTCCTCAAAGGCGCCCTCATAAAAATAAAGTAATATTTTACAAAAAATAGGGAATTTTCAACATTTCAACTTTACAACATCCCTCATTCAGCAGTAAGTCCAGGAAAAGGCGTGAAAAAATGCTTGGCTCCACTCACTTAAGAGCTGCTAAACTCTTCTAATCAGGCCAGTTTGCAGAGTTTGAACTGGAAAGGCTCCAGTCAGCAGGTTTACCTCAGCTGAACTAAAAGAACTTGTGGGTCCAGTGCTGTGACTGTTCCACCTCTGGAGACTGTTCAATAAATAACTTTAATTAAAAAAGCACACAAGCAAAGGTCTTGAAGATCATGAAAAATGACGCAGATCCACAGATTAAACTATAAACAGCAACTAAATCTAAATAAAAATACGTTTCTGGTGTTTTGGAAAGTTGTAAAAGTGCATAAAATGTGACTAAAACATTAATCACTAGAGAAACATTCACACGGCTGATATTCTGTCCATAACCCCAACTAATAATGATAAATAATTTATAGTCTAAAATTACGTGACTGGTCAAATTAAGATTTGGCAATAAATCATGTGTTTGTGTAATGCTGCAGAAATACCCATCTTAATAAATAGTTCAACATGTTTTTTTTTTTATGAGCGTTTTCTTTAAAATATACATCTTACGAATTAGTTTAATTTAGAATAAAGTCTTTAAAGGTGTCTAATTGCTCGGTGGTGAGTTGGAAAAACTCAGTGTACTAGTTTTAAGTGTTTCCATCAAGTGTCACCAGGTGTCTCTTGACAGATGGCAGTGATGTGTCTGTCTTCGTGATTTGTCAGACACTTGTTCCTAATTTCTGAAACACATAAAATGACACCAGCCATGATGGTGGAATCTGTTTTCCTTTGTCTCCAAAAAAAAAAAAAAGAAAGAAAAGTTTTTAGAGGTGGGCGAGAGGTTCAAATAATTGCAAAGTGAGCTTTTTCCCTGTGTGAGCATCCACAGAAATGTTTAGTACGTGCACGGTGATGTTGTGTTGAAGGCTGTGACAAAGCATAAAGGAAATTCCATTTTCCCTGTGGGAACCCCCGGGTGCCCGCTCACAGGAGCGATCTGCTGCAGTCTGCAAGAAGAAAGTTCCCAAGATTTTTATCGGTGAAATGATTCAGTCGGTGCAGTGCTGGTTAACAGATGACTTCAGGCTATCTGATACGTTTCTGCAGCCAAATGGCATCGTTGCCGGCTACTCGGCTGAAAAGATAAGGTGCGTTTGGGAAATGTTTGTTTCTGTGTTTAGTCAGATTTAATGACAACGTAAACTTATCTTGAAAACCATAATGAATGGCCATTAGAACTACAAAGGTTTCCAAATGGTGCGCGTTCAAGGGAATATTTTAGTGTCATATCAAAATTACAACTCGAGTAAACCAATTTTCTCCACACAGGAATAAACACAGACTCAAGTGAACCGCAGAGATCAAGCTCAGGGAATATCACAAAGTGTTTTCCAAACTGCAGCAGACTTCTTGAGCAATTAAAAGCGTTTGGCTTTGAATGGTAAAGGAAATAGCTTTCCTTGCTGTTAAATGTCACCAGAAACGCGCCTGGGGCATAAAGTGACCACTTTGTTTTTGTTTTGTGTGCTTAAATCCCTCTCAGTTACAGGCACTGTGATATCACAGGAGAGAACGGGTCAAACCGACCCAGCCTTGAATAAAAAGAGCTCCCTCACCTTTTTTTAAAAAAATAAAACAAATGAATCAATATTGATTTGATTGATTTCAAATTCCAAATTGTTTCATTTATTTTTTCTCTGTTATTTAATGAGTTTCTAGCATAAAAAATAAATAAATAAATAAATAAATAAATAAATAAATAAATAAATACGTGAACTTTAACCCAAAGAAAAAATGTTCTCTTTTATTTTTCCTCTTTGCCACAAAAAAATGAAAAGAAATTAAATATTAAAGAGAAAAGAATGAATGTGGGGAGAAGATCCAGCCTGTGTTGACTGTCACATCAGAATAATACTTATAATGCAACAAGTTGAGAGCTGAAACAGGCCACAGAGCACACAGGGCCTTCATAAGAATGATTTAAATTATGGCACAAACAGAGACATTTTTGCACATGAAAAGACAAAAATATAAATGTAGTTTATCCCCTGGTGGACTGGGATGAGACAGCACCACCTGCATAAATACTGACAGTATTTTTAGATTCAGAGTCTCAGAGTTTTGCACCTCCACATTTGAAAATTTAGCTGTTATGGGAATCAGAAGCAAAAGTGATTTCAGGTCAGATTTTTCTTCAAGCCATCAGCAGATTTTGACAAACTCTTGACAGTGAACATGATTTTTTTTCTGTCTCTTGGTTTATTCACACACCTCTTTTATACCAGTTGTAAGTTGCAACAATTTCAAGTCATGAGCATAAAGAGCAGTGTCTGCAGGAATTCCCTCAGGTCAGAGAGAAAGCTGTGTTTTGAGGACCTTCTTAGCAGCCTTTGCCTCACTGGCCTTTGACCCCAGCCAGCCCTCTTTAGTGAAGGAGCATAATCCACCTAACATGGATTTAAACAAACAGTGTAATCCATAACACTCAGCCGTTGCACACCATCTCACTCAGGTTATGAGCCCTGCTGCTGTTATGACTGCATTGCTTTGAGTGGGTGATTTGTCTCACGGACTTTATTATCCTTTGGCAGCACGAACGAGTTCTCACTGTAATTTTATGTGTAATTCCCTGCAGTAACATCCAATTTGAAACGGGGAGAGAGCGATCTGTATCTGAGAGGGTGTTGCTCTTGTGATTCCCCTGCAAATCACACACCTGCGTTATAACTTCAATGTGAAAAATGTGACTGTGAATCGTGGCCATTCTGTTTTCCCAGTGCACGGCCTGGCCGGCTCTGTGAGTGCTTCAGTACAGCTGTGTTTGCGGCCCTTGCACCTCTGCCCTCGCCTGCCTCCCCGTCGCTTCAAGCCTCGCTGCCCCCCCCACCCCCTTCCTTAAAAAAGTTCATCAATATTTTGGTTGACCTTTGACTTGACCCGCACAATTAAACAATGGGATTTTGGGTACACTAAATGGCCTGGCTTTGCTACAGAGGGCAGACTAATGAGAGGATGTCGTCTTTAGTTTATAGTTCAGTCCAGAAAGCAGTGGAGCGGAAAAACAACCCGACGTTCCTTTAAGCTGCCTCACGCAAACTTTCAAAGCAGGGTCACTTGGAATCAGACTGGGCTTTCCAGTGTCATTTACCTTCACTCATACAACCCCGCCCATCAACCTTCATCCCCTCCTCCAAGTTTATCTGGCTCTGGTCTCTGAGTTTTCTTTTTTCTTTTCTTGTATGTGTATCTAAGTTGCATTTCCTCTTCCAATTCACCCCTTCTTTTATGTGTAATAAGAGCAACAAACATTTTGCAGGTTTACAGGAACAAATGTAGAACAGTGCTGACAGTACTGTACTGCACGTGCTGTCTTAGTCAGCCTGGGTTTGTGTGTGTGAGAGAGAGAGAGAGAGAGACAAAGGCTGTTCTTTGTATGTTTAGCTGTGTTATTGATGTACTTTTCCCTTGGTCTTGCCAGTGTTGCTTTTTTAGACTCTCCCAGCTGGAGTAACAACTGACTGCTGAGCCACTTTTGTATTAAAAAAATCGGACTCTGGATCTTCTTCACCAGCAGTCGCAGGTAGAAAAACACTTTGTGACTGATTACATTTACATATTTACTTCAGCACAAAAGTAAATTTGAAGGAACCGTCTACTTCTGCATCAAAGGTAAATATTTTGCTTTTTACTCGGCTACATTTATTTGACAGCTAGTTATTATACAACTGCAGATCAGGAGTTTGCATATAAAACCCATTATAAGCTTGTAAAATATTGTTGCAGATTAAACCAGTGGTTCACAACTTTTTTAGCTTGTGGACTGTTAAACTGAAGCAGTGTCTGCTTTGTGAGTAGTTCAACTGAAAATGTTTTTTTTCCTCTAAAACTTCCTTCCTATTCATTTAATCATTTTGAGGCCCTTAAGATTTTTTTTTTTGGAAAGTCCTGACCCTCAGGTTGGGAATCACTGGATTAAATTAAAACTAAACCAAAAAAACCCCAAAAAACAAATAAACAAAAAACTAACTAAATTTCTTCCACAAAATGGCAGTGCGGAGAGAGCGTCATACCATTTAGACTTTCGGAAACTCAAGCCTTATGAAATCTTAACAGCAGCCTTGCACCTCTAAAAGAACAAACTTTAACCCAAACTCATTCATTCAAAGACGTGATGACAATATCTTGGAACAGTGTTAAAAAGTTAAAAACCGACTGATGCAACTACAATTCTGTGCTCTGATGGTTTTCAAGAATGAAGCTGAGCAGGCGCAGCTCTGCACTTCAGTGATTTATTAGTGCATCAGCTGTATGTTTACGTAGTATAATGGCACTGAATCTATCATTGCCATAGTATTGTCATAATGGAAACATGTGTGCTGTTACTGGTATATATCTGAATGGCAGTAATATTATTACTAGAGCCCCTCCCCCCTCTATATAAACACGCATGCGTACACACACACACACACACTTCGACCCTATGGTGCTCAGACACGCACTGGCTCCATCTCCATCCATTGGTTCAATCTTTCGAGGAACCTCCTCCTAGAGCGACAGACTCGATATCTTTCGCTCCAATAATCTCTCACAAACGCTGCGTGTGGCTTTGGTGTCCCCGAGTGCTCTACGCACGAGATGGCTCAGATAGAGCTCACCGTATGACCACGCAGACAAATAAACATACTGTACACGCACAGACACACACACAAACATCACTTCAGCTGTAATACTCCTGCTCCACAGATACAGTCCTCTTTGTTGCTCAGTATTAGCTCTGTTGTATGTCCCTGAAGGGACATTTCATGATAAAAGCTTTGAAATATCACCTGATGTCTTGGACGAGGGGACCGACAACACGTGTGAAATAGCAGTAACAAAGGACTGAGATGAATTGATTTGGGAGAGGAGGACCCACTGTCTCAGAGAGCAGAGGGAGGGGGGCTGTGTCATACACGGACCTCTTCGTGTGTGTTTGAGATGGAAATAGACAAGGAGACACATTATGGGATTACGGATGTGATTTTGGGCTAAGGAGAGGTTAGAGGACCTGGCTGTATTAGAGTGAGAGGAGGGGGGCGGGGTGGGGGTGGGGTGGGGGTGAGGGCTGACTCGTGAGCCCCCTCGCAGTGAGAGTCCTCAGTCCAACCCTGGAGGAGTTTCACACCCCTGCAACAACAGTTCTCAGAGGGGAGTACTGGGTGTCCAACAACACAGTCAACCGATTCCAGAGGACAAGAGCAACAGGGACATGAAACATTTGACAGAAAATGTGTCTTGAAAATAAGGAGATGACAACAGTTTAGGAGGCGCAGAGTGGATGATTTGCCAGTGGCTCTGTGTTCACTGGCACTTTGCCCAAACAGCCGCTTCATTACCACTGAATCAGTTACAGCAGACTGACACCCAGACTTCAACTCACACACCTCACAGCTCTGATGAGACCGCCCTCGTCCTCTTCGGTGCCAAGATAGAGACCTCCTCTCTGAATCATGCAGGCGGTTTACAGTGTTGTGACCTACGAAGCAGAAAAAACACACCTAAAGAAAACCTAGATCCTTTTTTCTCTATTCACTCAGGGAAAGTTTTTTATTTCTCCTTGCTTGCACTATTTTTGTAGGCCAGTGTCAGTGATCTACTCATTTTGTAAAATATTCAGTGTTTCTCTTTCCCCAGTATACCACATACATCTGATTTTACTTCATTTCTTCTAACCCAGAGTCAGACAAATTCATCAATGTCTGTCTTATGGTTTATAATTAAAGTTGAGATTAGCTTACTGTCTGGAAATCAAGAGGCAGTTCCTATTAATAAGTAAGGAAATTCACCACTAAATTTCTCAGAAATTTAATGGCTGGTGGAACTAAACTTAATGTACTGTAGAAATAATTTAAAAAGGTCCAACAGCCATGGTAAACAGCCAAAGTAGTTGAATGGAAACGTGCATTTTTCTGTGGGGGAATATAAAAAAAATCTAAAACCTGGAGCTGGACCTTGAAAATGAGGTCTTTCAGGAAATTGAGGTTTCTCTGAAACAGATTATGAATCAATTTGTTGTGCATTACAGTACACTTAACTTCCAAACAGAACCACTGTTTTGCCATATTGGTGAAAAACAAGGATGCAGAAAGATTTTAGCTCTTAAACTAATAGTTTCATGTTTTGAGTCATACAGGTTACAGTCTTGCTAGGAGTTGGATGAGAAAATTTCGACCACTCTCATGTCTGTATGTAAAACAAGTGAAGTGCAAAAACGACAAGTTGTCATTTCACGGGGAGTTAAATACCTATTATTTCTTGGCTGGGACGAGTAACTTCATGGACTCTCTGCAGGTTGGTCGGCAACTGCTCAGAGCCAAAAAATAGCCGTCAAACAGTCATTTTCTGTAGTTTTTGTACTTATTTTAAAAAATTAGATACCTCAGTTCAGTTAATGAGCTTTAGAGGTGCTGTAAGTGGATTCTGTTGTGTCTGGATGGAATCAGGCTAACTGCTTCCTCCTGTTTCCGGTTTTTGTGCTAAACTAGTACTTAATAAAACGTACTTAAGTAAAAAGTACTTAATAAAACTCCATATTTACTGTACAGACATGTGAGTGGCATGAGTCCTCAACTAACTCGCAGCAAAGTAGCAAGTTAGCCTTTTTTCCAAAATGTTGAACTGTTCCATTCAGATGTACTGTGCATCATGTGGATGGACCAAAAAATTGCAAAATTCACTTTGCAGAAGCAGAACTGCAGCAGAATCTACCTCAAAATAATAATCTCTCATAAATGAAAACACATGCAGCCGGCCCTTTTGAGGGAAAAATGATTGAGAGCCACAATTGAAAGAGGAAGTAAAAAAGGTCAAGAAGTGATCTTTATTTTCTTAAGCATCCCTACTTCTGCTATTAGCCAGTGGTAGTTTCTTAACCTTTCTGGTCTTGAATCAAGGGCCTGTTCAGTTGAGTTTCCCCTCCAAATGGAATTAGACTAAAATTACAGCATGAGGTCATGGCTCTCTGGCAACAAACTCAACAACTGAGAAAAAAAGGGGTTAGCAAAAAAGATTTCAAACCTTTGAAGAGCACAGCTTGGTATAGAAATAATCATAAAAAATAAAGTAAATTATATTTACTGAAGTATGTCAGAGCATGTTAAAGCCAGAAACCTCAAAGTGGGAGGACTATAGCAGGAGGTTTATGGAAGTGGCCTGTTTCGGCATTCTTGTGATATTCCCAAGGAACTAAAGATAGCAGGGCTGTAAACTACACATAAATGCTTGTGTGCAACAAAGACATACACACATAGAGCCTTACAAGTTAAAGTTTGTTCAGATAGGTACCTAAAATATAAGATGCGTTCCATTGTTTTTACAAACACAGCCGCTCGCCTTCTAATTATGCCATCTTGCAAAATGGTTGTGGTGTTGCATAAATTGTATATTGTGAGGACGGCAGCGAGCAGAAAACACCAAAGAGAGAGAGAAAAAAAATCATCACTGTTCTCAAATTGGTGTAAGACGTTAGAATTCCAGAAGAAAATTCCAAATTTTACACTTGGCTGGTTATGATAGCAGCATATGATGGTGGGAAATTGTGTTTTTTCATCATGCTGCGTCTGGTTTTTAACGTCCTCAAAGTACAGGTTTCTTTGCTTTGCTTGTGGTTCATCTTTGTCCAAGAGTTTCACTTGTGAGGCTTTTAAAACAAACGTCCTGGGGCATCATTTTAACCACTGCACCTTCATCTGGAGCAGACTCTCCATAAACAGTGGCGTACAGAACAGTTTCCACAATTTTTTTGATGTAAGATGTTGCAGTTTGAAACAAACAGACGTGTATATGTTTACTACAAAGTGCTGTTAGTTCATCTCATGTATCTTCTCAACAACAGAAATACACTTGTTTTCATCAGAGGAAGATTGTGACTCATCAGTTATGTGTCATGATGACTATCACAGAGCTGACCCACTGTTGGGTGGTAAATTTTGGAAGAAGGTTTGTTATGTAACTGTAACAGCATGGCAACATGCCAACAACTACATTAACCACAGCAACAACACACTACTACTACTACACACTACTGGGGAAAATAGTAGTAATAGTAATAATATTTTATTCTAGAACTTCTAGAAAATGTTTAAACAGTACTTAAACAGTACAAAGAGAGAAGCTGATTCCACTAAACTGGAGAGAATTTAGTGGAATCAACTTAAGACAAAATGACCAAACTATATTAGTTAAGTTTATATTAGATTTTAAAATATAAGCAGAATTTTAACATGCTAAACCATTTCAGAGTTTAGGGGCCTTTAAATTTAATTTAAGCTGGTGAGACAGTTAGGGGGTCTTAGTCAGGTGACCACAGACAAAAAGTATTCTGGGACTTTGCTGAGTAATGGTAATAAAAATAATTTAAAAATTGATTTTAATGTGAAGGGGGAGCCAGTGTAATGACTGAATAATGTGAGCAGGCTGTTTTGGTGTTTGTTAGAAGTCTTGGGTGTAATGCTCTCCAGTACACACACAGGAACAAACAACCTCCAACAGAGATGAACCCAAAAAGGCAATTCCAACATATCTTTTCAACAAAATAACACTCACACTGTAATGGAGCTGTCTTCAACCAATAACTGGCATGAACTTGACTGCAAATGGCAAAACACTAGCTTTTTTTATGCTTTTCCAGCTATAACAGCTGACGTAGATGAGAGTAAATTAGTTGGTGTTTACTGTGTGGGCAGCATCAGTCAGTACAGTAAGAGAAGAAATTCAGTCACAACAATGGCAAAAGGTATGATATTCATAGCATAAAGATTTTTGCTATGATTGGCCTTTTGTTATTACTAACAGTAACAACAGTGTATGGAGCCGGAAATTCAATCATTGACGAAATCATTTTTAACTAGCTTCTTCATGAAAACAACATGAACTTGTTGGGCTGCACTGTAAATACATACACCAGTACAACATCATTCTAGTAGCTTCTCAACGAGTGTTTCCTGAAGTATTAAAATGCACCACAGCAGCCAATTCAAGCAGAACTGAAATCTTAAGGATTTCAACTTTAGTGACATTTTGGTCCTCAGACCATCACCTGGTAAAATTCAGTGAATCAGAGTAAACGTTCTACATACCTGTCAACAAGACCATAGGGTGTGAAAACCTCGTGGTGACTTCTACCTGTTGGGATAATACCGGCCATGTAAAAAACTACAAACTTACTGCAATCAGTTAGAGAGACACAGTGGAGTATCATCGGCATAGAATGAGATACAAAATTCAAT
Organism: Toxotes lorentzi; assembly: GCA_037833715.1. Taxonomy (NCBI): domain Eukaryota; kingdom Metazoa; phylum Chordata; class Actinopteri; family Toxotidae; genus Toxotes; species Toxotes lorentzi. The sequence goes on along the minus strand of JBBMJY010000008.1, from coordinate 16,341,127 downwards.
TACAGTGTAAACAGTTTAGTCTGAGATTTGGGCATGTTAATTCTCTAGGTTCAAGCAGAGATGATATTATTATTATTATTATTATTATTATTATTATTATTATTATTATTATCAACTTGTAATCTTCACCCACACCTAATGTTGCCTCGCAATAATGCAATAGTACTCTCCAAGACCTGTAAACAAACTGTGATGTTGAAGATTGATGGAGTTCCCTTTTAATATGATACAAGACCAACTCATGGTACAGTGTGAACCCACCATGATCTCTAGGACTTTAAAATGCAATACTAAATGTCCTGAAGTTTACTTACAGTGTTATCTGCACTGGCACTATAACCCAGTGAAAACGAAATCATATATTACAGGCGACATATCCTCATGAATAAATTCTGACATATGTCTCCTTTCCATCACAGTCTGATGGTGAGATTTCTGTGAAGGCTGATGCATACACACACACAGGCACATACACACACACACACACACACAAGCTAAATAAGGAAAGTCAGAGAGAGTGTGGAAGACATGTCTTGTTATGCAGACCAAAATGTACTGACAGACTGAGATCTACCTTCTCTTGAGCTTTGACCCATCTTTAATGGACTGGAAAACATACAAGTGATGGTACTGGTTGTGCTCCAGGGTTCATGAAATCACCTGCACTGATGTATAATATAAATGATGTGAGAGACATCCATTCGTTTTGATGAAAGAGTTAGAAGTGTGGGTGGTCGGTCTGCACGCCACACCTCAGCATACTTCCTTCAAAAAGAGATGGGACAATGCATGCAGCATGTATGTAAACAATCACACACATGCTGCAGATTACTCACAACATGATGCAGAGCGATTTGTTCCTGTGAATCTGAATGTGTCTTAAGACATCTCCAACTCCATTCTACTCTTTGTCTAATCCTGCACGTACAACTTTAATGACCTCAGCTGTAAAAACAGAGCGTACGCATCTCCTCCTCCACACCCTGTCCTATGGCAGGTCCCTAGAGACCCGTGTTGGCGAGGGGGAGTTTGCAGAAGTTGGGTTTGGGGGGAGCCAGATGCTTGGTTTGAAGAAAGTGAAATAACTTCAAGGTTCACTTGATTAAACGCCGTAAGACATACTTCAACACTTCCTTCACTCTCTCCCTCTCACTCTTGGTGGGTGTGCCTCCACTGTATGTTTGTCCAAGGCAGTGTGAGAGAGTGAAAGTTTGTGTTATTCCTCAGTGCATATCAATCCTTCTACATTTATGCAGCCAGAAGGTGTCTTGTTGAAAGAAAGAATATCAGGAATCAGGTGCATTATAACACCATTTTAGTGCAAGGAGAAGAAAAACAAGCAAGGAGTACAGGGGTGAATAGAAATGTTATTGTGTGTGAGTGTGAGTAGAGTAGTTTGACGCTTCCATTGCTCTCTATTTCTCTCTCCTTCTGCCCCTCAGGCTCCATAAAATGGCAGTGGATAGCAGGCCGTCCCTGCGGAGCATCACTAGGATAAACACACGCTCATGAATGGCCCGCATTGAGTTGGGGCTGGAAGGGGATGCAGGGGAATACAGGGGTCACCAGCGGACCCCTCCTACCGGGGAGAGGTCACAGCACTGACCGCCTCATGGCAGCACCATGCAGAAAGCCAAAGACAAGGAGGATAAATTCTTTGGTAAACCCCTTCTCCTCTCCTTTCCTCCTCTGGCATTAGCCCTCTTTCCTTCCATCCCTCCCTACTACATCCCTAAAGAGTGAATTGATAGCCCCATGAATCGCCCTGCTCTGCTACTAAGAGACTGATTATTTGTTTAGACTGGGAAAGTCATTAAGCATTAACGAGACAGTATCAATCTGTCAGGCCGTTTGCTTGCCAGCTTGAGCTACTACAAACTGGAAATCAGATAACAGTGGAAGTTACTTTTATAGGTATATCCTAAATAACGTGTGCCATAACAAACGGATAAATAAAGTCAATACACTTGACAGTTTGTCTTTCTAAAGGCCAAAATACAAGAGCAAAATTAAACTCCTACTCAACTGCCGACATGACCACAATGTTGAGGAAAATGAATGTACTAAAATTTCAGGCTTATTTTTATCTGTGTTGACATAAGATGATGCTTTGTCACACTCCTTGATGTCCTCAGAAAAGTGATACTGAGAGTGATTCAAAGGAACAGTTTGGCATTTTGGAGTTTTCGTATCTGTGCGGACGTGTGAGTGTAAAGACTGAGATGGTGGGAGGATTTTTAAAAATCTGTTAAAAAGCTTTCAGGGTTTATCAAAGATACTTATTTTGCAGATTCTCACATGCTTAGCACTTTTATTCAAATGTAAAAGTAAAACATGCCACAACAGCCACAAACTGGGGGGTAAGCTAAGCTAACTGACTCCAGCTACATATTTACCATTGCTTCTGCTCTAATTCCTGGCAAGAAAGAAAATAACCATTTTCCCCAGAATGTCATACTATTAGTTGATAGAGCAGATGGATTTAAAGTAGTTTGCCTCACCACAACCTTTTGCCAGCGTGGCAACCAAGAATACACTGGTTCTGTTTGGTTCTGTTTCAGAGACACTTCCAACTTTAGACAGATTTAATTTACTAGGTACAGCTCTTTTTGTTGTTTTGTTTTGTTTTTTGGTCACAGAAATATGCATTTTTGCAGCCAACCACTTTGGATGCTAATTGGACTATTTTTATTACTACTCCACATGAAGTTCAGTTACATGAGCCATTCAATTTTTTAGAAGTTTCCTTACTTATTAATGAGAACTGCTTCTTCATCTCATAGACTCCATGAACGAATCTAATCTCAACGTTTACTATACTGTACTTTTAAAGTGCATGAACAGACATAAGCAGGGCATCAGTTTGTCAGACCCACAACTTACATAGCCTGTTCAACAGCTGCAAAAGTAGGAGGATGTGAAAGAAGTATGAGGTACATGGGGGAGGAAAAGTTCCACAACTAACAAATGACCAGCATTCATGTGCACAGATTTATGTATTTGCTCTGTGACATCCTAGCACCATCCAACCAGCAGTGCATTTCACCGCTCTTCCCTCATCTGCACACAGTAATCCTATCCCCTCTGGTGACGGGCAGAGAAATGGAAACACACTGATCTGTGTAGCATATGTGCTCATGCTGGACCGAGACCACGTCCTGGACCCCCTACCACCTCATTCCACCTGAGTGCAGAGTGATGGGAGAGGATGGAGAGATCAAGAGGAAGAGACCAATACAACCAGTGAATCAATTAAGCTACTGCAAAAACAACGAGCCGCACAGGCAGGCAGAGAAGTCACAGCTGTCAGAGTCGGCACTACTGTCTGCATCCTGTCTGCACATTGTTTCAGACCACTTCATCTTGGATTTAGGGTTTGTTGTTTGGATTGTTTTGTGAGATTTACTAGTTAAATGTCTCATTCTCTTTCTTAATGAACACATGGCAAGTTCCTTTATGACTTTAAGGAAATAAAACAAGAAAGTTTTACTCCTTGCAAAGAATTTTTCCTACAAGCTGTCTCACTCATTGTCAAAATTTTCAGCTATGTTTATCTGGCTCTTAATATCTGTGCTTTCATAACAAGACCTCACTCTGCAATCCAGTTTTGTTGAAAGTTTCCAAATGTATTATTCTACCATGTTTGAGTTGGATGCACAAGCTGCAGTGCTGTGCATGAATCAGTAAAGAATAAACAGCCACTGAAGACCAACCAGAGCATCGTTTGAGAAACGTCTACGGCTAAAGACACAAATACAGACTTTAAACAAATTTAGATATTGTTGTCTTAGGGTGCACATGCAGCAGACCACAATTAGAGAAGCACTGCTTGTCAACAAGTTCAACATAACCCACCCAAAATATTGTTATAGGAAGATGAGAACATGACACAATGTTTTCTGTGCCCTGTACAGTAAGAGTTCAAGTTGTTGTCTTTCCTTTAGCTTTTGTGTTTCATTTGGTTGCACGATTGAAAAGAAAAAGTCAAATGCAGTAGAGAGTTGCATGCACACGAGTCTATGGGGACACCTGACCAAACACTGCACGTAAAAGGCTGGAGCCAACCCCTGAACTTATTCTCATTATCTTTCATTTTACTTGTATACACCAGGTGCTCAGTCTCTTAAAAAAAAGGCACCAGAACAAACCAGTTTTAAGAGACTAAAGCAGAGCTGTGGCCAGGTTTGTAGAAACACTGAGGTCACTAATTCAAATTCACCCAGTGCCAACCCACTCCCAAAGACATTTTTGACCAGCTACCAAAACATTTTCAGATTTTAATAATTCATATAATTTAATTTCCATAAATGCCGTTTCAAAACCTCCTCCGCACTGCCAGGACTGCAAGTCTGGGAGGAGAAATATGGAAAACCAATTCAATTGCGAAAATTTTGCTACATGTGGTTTTCATATATTACATGTGATTTCTGGATATTCGGATATGTGTCAGCTCATTTCACAAACATTTTCACACATATGTGACATCAAATATTCCACATATTAAACCAGGAATTAAGCATATTTTTCTTGTTAAATACATAGTAGTTTTTAATAGTTGAAGTATAAATTAAGCAAATATTACCTAACAATTCTTAAATCTAAAGATAATTTGTTCTACCCGACGTGTCTAATATAAGTTGTAAACTCCACAGGTTGTTAAAACTCCTATATTGTTCAAAGAGTTGATGATTAACCTGTAATGTGTACAAGGTAAATGTGAAATGAAGTAAGACAATACAGTTTTCTGCTCCTCGTCCTATCATCAGTGAGTCAGAGTAACTGCACTGATTCGTGGTAAAACAGATATTTTGCTGTTTGCAGAAGTCTGCTTGCATAATGATCGCACTGAATTACCACTATTGGATGGTGGTAATTAGTCTTGGTGTTCGCATTTAAGAGTATGTGTGTACTGAGGGTATGTGGGTGTGTAAAAGCCACTTTTCCAGCTTTGCCGTGTACAAGAGGGCAAAATGGAAGCATAAGTGAGGCACTCTAAGCATTGGAGATAAAACATGTGAAACCCACTCCCCCAACCAGAGTGATTGTAGATTCAACTGGAATAAAGCGAGTTCAGATGATGATAATTCAGTAAACACACAAGATGGACCTCTTTGCCGCTTTGTGAACTGTTGCAAATTGTGTGAATTGAGCTTTTTGGTCTTGATCACTCATGTTAGCGGTGAAATTACATTAAAATTCAACGGGTAAATTTAGCCTGTGCTAACACAAGAGTTAGGCTACATTTCAGCAGGTCTGCTGCACCCTGCTGTGCCCTCAATGTGTATCCAGTTACCTGCCACACCAGATATCCAACAGAAGTCAGCTCAGAAATGGTGGACTTGACCACCCTGAAGCACAGGGGAAGCTGGACACCCCCTACTGCAAAGCTATACTTTGATAGAGGCCATGGAAGATGTTGTGACGGGGAACAGGAAGTGCCTACTGCCTTGGGAGGAAGTATCAAATAAAACTGCATCTTTTTTTCCGCTTCAGTGAGATCTTGCCAGTTAGACGTTTTCTGTAGTGATTTTTCACACTGGCACTCCAGACAAAAAGAGGCTTTCAGCAGGACCTCGCAAAGATATACAGTGTTTTTACAGTTCCTTTGCTCCCTTTGAGAGAGTCAACATTGTTGTTGCACACTAGGCGCATGTTTTCCTTCCTTATTTTACCAAACCTGTGGAGGAAGAAGAAAGGGATGGAGAAGGGATTGGTGAAGACACCCTTAACTAACTTCTATCTCCAGAAAATTTCTCTAAGATGAGACATAAGTCTGACAGCAGGCCACTGTGAGCTGTACATGCAGACATACAAGAATGTCAGAACACTCAAATAATCACATTCACTGTATTTCCTCTCACTCGTTTGCTCTCACAAACTCAGTAATCTATTCTTTTTCCAGGAATTACCGAGCCATGACTCAGAGAGTCAGTTGACAATTTAAGAACGTGTCTTTCTAAGGGATTTTCTTCACCTCGACAATGTCATACATAACCATGCAGCGTGTGATCAGGAAATCAAAGCTCAGATCCTTAATATGTTGCAGAGGGTCATGGTTTTGTCTTTTATGTGGTGCATATTTTGGCAAAGGCTACATCCAAGAGCTGGGGGTGCTTGTGTGTGTGTACCCTAAAATCTCTGGATCTAATTGTGGGTCAATCTGTTGCTGTGTGAGAGGAGCACGTCTGTCAAATATCAAGACAGATTTGGGCAAACTTTGAAAAGCCTGAGAAGGCTCAGCGACACAGAAAGAGGTGGGGTGGCCCGATCTGACCACTGAAACGCTCAGCTCCAGCTTCTCCCTGTTCCTTTCAGAGATCCGAGTCATCTGCCATAGACACTTTGTGGTTGAGTCAATGAGGCGGAGAGCTGGAGAAAGAGGAGGATGGAAGGAAAGAAATATACAAACAGAAGGGAATGTTCGGGGGAGGAGAGGGGAAGGATATTTAGGGAAGGAAAAGTGAGGAGTGAATGGGCCTACATGGGTGGCTTCCAGTGTTGATGTTTTTTTGCCTCTTGAGTGACAAGGCCGTCATCATTGAGAAATCAATGACATAACGCAGAGGATGCAGACTGAAATTTTAAACTTGGAAGCTGTCTGAGGAAGTCAGACCTCACCCATTAACACACACTCACACACACACACATATAAATGCACCACCCATTCACATACACAGGTTTACAGGTTTGGATTTGTCCTACTACATTTCACACTGTGTACCGCTTTGTGTTTGCTGTATAGATTGCTGGCAGTCTGTGTTTAGAAGCGGGTTCCAACCAGAGGAAATGTTTGGGTTCTGCCTTGTGTCAGCTGCAGCCATTGGTGTGGATTACCTGTGGGTGTCACGATGATGAACGGGCTGCTGCAGCTCAATGAAGTGTTTATGACCGAAAGGCGTTGTTGCATGTAACTAATCAGGCCTGAAGCTGGTAGTTACAAGCAGTGCTTCTTTGGCAGACCCCTCTGAACGGTAACGCAATGATGCTTAATGATGTGTAGGATGCAAACGGTCAGCGGATGCTGAGGTGACATCACACAGCTGCTGGACTCAGAAGACTTTAGAGGGACCAGGACTTAGTGGGTCTTTCCAACTGGCTTAGATGCCCTGGCTACATGCAGCCAACTTTTGTTATATTTATTGTTGTAACCTAAGTAGGAGATGTCTAGGTAACCTCTGTACTTTGTTTCAAGTGGACAGAATAATAAATTCTGCTGTAACAAATGGTTTGTTTCAGGCCGCCTGTTATTTTATCATCACATTCTGCACAAGCGTGATGGATAAGCTAGGGGCTCCAGTTGTTTGTATGAGCGGATAGCATGCCAAAGCAAACACGTGCAGGGCTAAAAAAGTGAAATATGCAGTGAGAGGCAGCAACATAATTCTGCAGCAGATCCCAGATCTGTGGGTTCACACTGAGGTGAGACAGGCAAGATGTAGAACAAATAAAAACACCCCTGAAAGTCTTCAGCTAAATAAATTATGTGCAAGGATGCGTATGCTTGTACTTCATGAAGTGGTGAAAGCTCAGTGTTTCTCCCTGGCCTGTCTGGAGGGAGGTGGCCTGGAGCCAGAGTCTTTAATTCCTCTGTCAAACAGCACTTCATGCATCTCTACAGCTGTTACTGTAACTGTAAGTCTCATCATGTGTACTCATCACTGCTATACGCTTACGCACTGTACTTTCATCAACACTCAGGCTGGATCAAAAGTGCTAAAAAGCTTTGTTCTGCGTTTTGTTAGAAAGCTCCGTTGAGAGGACACAAAGAAAGAAAGCAAGCAAGAAAGAAAGAAGGAAAGAAAGAAAGAAAGAAAAAGATGTAATGGGTCAGAAAAAGAAAGAGCAAAACGATGGCATTACAAAAGGGGAAAAGCAGAATCTATCCCAAAGCCACTCTTGTGTAGCAGGTCCTTGCAGTTCTGAGCAGCCTCTAATTAGGGTAGTATTCAGGGGTGGCATTAGTTCCCAAACTTTTTAATGGGGTGGAAAGCGGAGCTCCTTTTAGAGAGAGAGGATAAGTGTAGTGACTGTTCCATACACTGAATAGCAGATGGAGAGATTCTGCACCTCCCTGGGAGGTATTCACTCCTTTTTACTTTTTTTTTTTATTCCGTTCCTCGTTCTCTCCCCTTTTCCAATTGCTCTCTTTTTCTTATGTTTCTGCTCTGTTTTCCATACATTTCAGCTCCGTCAGATCTTCTAAGGTGTTCACAAAGAATTTTCACCTCAAACTTAAATAAACTGATCCGAGGGACAGCAGGTAAACTTTTGGTGAACGCTGGGACAGCACAGAACACTGTCCCTTTAAAAAAAAAAAGTAAATTAATTTATCAAAAAACACATGAAATTTACTTAAAACTCAATCTTAATTATTTTTTAGATTTTTCTTTAGTGAAGACCAAACATGAAAGGAGAAAATACAATACTGGCCAGTAAAACTCTAATTTAAAAATGTAATAAAAAATTCAAAATACTTCATTTCAAAATAAATTTAAAACTTGTGTCATGTAGATTCACATAAAAAACTGTTTCTAGGGGGATTTGACCTCTTTTATAATATATTTCCTTACTTGTGTGTTCCTTGGTATTTTTATTTAATTTTTAAAGTTTTCAAATTTAAGACACTAAATATTTACTTCTCATCTTTTATTAGAAAATACATTGTACAGAATTACTTTGTATGATTTCTACTATAAATGAGGATTATTATGATGATATTGTTAATTGTTGTCTTATTGTTATTTATTTTATAGAGGAATAAAATCCAATCTCACTGAGGACTTCATGCAGTGCACCTGGGATTTAAAAATTTAACATTTTAGAGACATAATTGGTCCAGAAATATAATATTTTTTAACTAATGTATTTATTGAGAGAAAAGAAAAAAGAAAAAAGCTTCAACAATCTCACAGGTCAGCCTGCATTCATTATTTACCAGCAAAAAGCTAAAAGTGCAGTTGTCAATGTTCACGTAACTAAGTTTGTAATTTTATTTACCTGACAGTATTTCTCACTGGAGAAAATTTTTTTTTTTTTATCACAAAATCCTATGATACAGCAAGAGGTTGCAAATAAGCCGAAATGCTCAGACTGTGTTGATATTACTTGTACAAAAAAATAATAGCTCATCCAAGTAAAAGCTTGAAGAAAACGAACGTGTACTTAAAACTATGTACGAAAGGTCATAAAATACGTTTTCCCCCCCTTTTCAAACATTTGTGGAAATTTTGTCAGTGTTATTTTATAGCTGAGCATATTTTAAGCCACTAAACGGTTATAAATCCCATTTTCCACAGATGTGTTTTTCACACTTTTATTTCCACCGGTATGACTAACAAATTCATTCCACGCAGTTGTTGGTAGTTTTCTGTCTTTAAAACACACATATCCCTCTATGTCAAATAAAGACTAAAGGTGATGAGGTCAGTCTGAGACTCCCTGTTCAATGAGCCCATATCAAGGACAAAAAAAACCTGTTTACTGAGGGTGAATCTTAAATCGAAGTTGCCAAGTCTCTGTGACTTTCTTTGAAATATAGATTATTCTCACAGCCTTGAGCGCCCTAACACATTCACCCAAAGGCCAGTGTCTTTTATGGGCTGAGTGTTGTGCTTTATCCCCTCTCCACATGACCTGTGACCCAGCAGGATAAACTGCTAACCGAGCTTCAGTCATGCTCAAGGAGGCTGATGCCCACATGATCCGTGACATTTCATGAAAAGTCCTCTTTTTACCTGCAGCACTACCTACATATAATCCCTCTAATGTTGCTACATCTCATGACAAAACACTTCATAAGAAACAACATTCAGGGTTAGGTGACCATCTTGACCAATACAGAATTTTAAAATGAGGTTTATGCATTGCACTTGTCTTTTTTCTACTTGGTAAACTGAACAAAATCTGTACTCTTAAATGTTGCCTACTTTATTTTTGACATTTCTACTGAGTTTCATAATTTTTTTGTATTGAATATTATAAGTTGCATTGTTTGATCCGTCTATATAATATTTTCTATTTCAGAGTGCTTTTTTTATTAAAAAAAGAGGGATGCGGGCTAGTAATTATAATAATTGTCATAATAATAATTGTAATGATGTCTTAATGTTGAACGAAAATACACATTGTTTATCTGAAAGAAAATCTGAGAACCATTTTAGGGAAACGTTTAGTTCAAAGATAAAGAGCCGTCAGAGCAACAGTTTCGCCATAAAAGTACAGATTTCTGTTATTTGTTGCTTTAGTTATCACACGGGTCAGAGACACTGGAGCCATGAAATACATTTCTGACGAACAACCGTGTAGAGTTTTTTTTGCCACATCACCTCAATGAACAAAACTAGGACACGTATCGTATTGTCTTACTGGATAGATAGATAGATAGATAGATAGATAGATAGATAGATAGATAGATAGATAGATAGATAGATAGATAGATAGAT
>JBBMJY010000008.1:16305047-16330585 GCA_037833715.1 Toxotes lorentzi | reverse complement strand
TAGATAGATAGATAGATAGATAGATAGATAGATAGATAGATAGATAGATAGATAGATAGATAGATAGATAGATATTATCATCACAGGCCGTGAACTGTTTCATTGGACAGGCCCAGTCTGTTTATTTTATTTTTGCCTTGCGTCTTTTTAAACTGTAATGTGAGCAGGAACTCTCCTGAGGCAGGCCCACATTGTCTCTTTTACAGGCGAGACCTGGTCATAAACGGCAGTGTGAAGTAGTTAACGCAGAGTCACGTAATAATAATGAACGATTTTGATTTACAACAGTCACATGTAGCATTTAGCACAGTAACACAGAGCTGGGACGTGAAAGGCACAGAGGAGAGAGTTTGACTATTTATTGTTTTGTGGAACCCTCAGCTGTATACCAGTATCTATCAACTAAGCTGTTACGCAGAGACAATAGGTAAAAGGTCCGCTGAACTGTCTCTAAGCTGAGTATGAAATCATATAAAATATCATAGAACGGTGGACACACTATACCCCATTATGGAAAGATAATATAAACGTTTCACATAAATACACACGTGATAAAAAAATAATAATAATAATAATAACGTGCCAGAGGGTCGTAGTACTGTTCACTATTAAATATAACAAACCTAATGTGCAATTAGGGACTCAGAGCAGGACATACAAAGATATTATGGATAGATGCGATAATAAATACTATAATTTACAAGTCACAACTGACCACAGGCACAATGTAAATCCCTATAGGACTCTTATTGTGATAGGCTGGGGAAAATAACCCGCGCGACTATACTCTACTTATTATAACATGTCTTATTGCATTAGCTGTTCTTTTCCCTGCTTAACCTTCTGTATTTGTAAACAAGTCCAACTGACCTCCTTCCCTGCTGCTCTCCCTCTCTCTTCTGTATGTGTGTGTATGTGTGTGTCTGTCTCTCATTGCGTGTTACATCATCACGCAATAGCTGTCCTCCCGTGGCCTAGTGAACTGGCTCGAAGCGCTGCACCAATTTAGCTATCTACTACACACACACACACACACACACACACACACACACTGCTTCGAATCAGGGGGAGGCAGACACGCAGTCGACGGGCGCACACATCCAGTCACGGAAGCAGCGGGACTGTACAGTTCATAGGCAACATACAGAAGTCATGAAAATTTAAATAGAAGAGGTCTGACACATCATGCAGCATCACGGTAACACAGGTGTTGCAGCCTCGAGCCCCAGGACCCGCTTCAGACTGAAACGTGTTTAGGAGATGAGTAATCTGTCAGTGTTTTTTTTTTTTAAATAATAACAATCCACTTGCAGGTTTGTCTTTACTACAGCTCCCAACGGTTTCTAATTATCTCTGTGCGTTTGGCTTTTTGTGTCAGCGGCTATTTGCATGTTAGAAATGACATGCCCTTTCCTGCGTGTGGGGCAAAAATAAAAAGCAAAATAAAAGTGAGTAAACACTAAGAAACGGTGAGTGGATTAAGGTGGTTTTAACCTCCCAAACAGCCCTGTCCCTCCACGAGCCCCGCTGGCCCCGTGGCACACCAGAGCGAGACTTCAGGAGCAACGTTTCGTTTTCTCTGGGAAAACTGTGTCAAATAAGAGCGGATAATGAAATATTGAATGAGGAGTGTTTTCTCAAGAGCTGGCCGCCTGTCGACATCAGCACCGGTATAATCACCGACCTGAAGCTGGCAAAATACAGCTCGTCTCACCCCGCTGACACCTTCCTGTCCGCTCACCGTAATTATGAGGATGAGTGTGAGAGAGGTCAAATGGACACGCAGGCCCAGTGTGCGCATGTTCCAAAGTGCACAGCGCTGGCATCAGGGAATGTGCAACAACAGTCTGAGCAAACTGTACATAATACATGATTTACATTTTTGTGGCCCATTATGCGCGCACACACACTCACACTGGAATGAAGGAAATACTTTTTTAATCCCTCGCTCAAGGTCATACACTTGTTATTAGCTGATTAATGCACACAATCACAACGCAAAGACCTAATAAAGACCTGCAATTTGATGTTTTTGGCAACAATATTTGGCCTAATTTCCTTCTAATTATACACCCTGGGTTAGCACTTGGCCCATGGACTTTAGGATTATTTAATAAATTTATTTCCCAACAAATTACTTTTTTTTTTTGCAAAACGAAATTTATTCTTGTTTAAAACAAACTGTGTAAAAATATCACACTTCAATTACACAATACTTGCCAAAAATGTACAATGTTTTTATTACTGAAATAAACACACACTGCATATTATTATAAATGTATGATTTTGCTCTCTGTGTCTTTTAATACAAAGTTCAAATCAAAACTTGAAAAACGTTTTGATTTGCCAAACTAATAAAAAAAACATGGATGTGTTTGACACAAATACATTATTAGCCTATTTTAAACATGTGATCATTCATAACATGTTCATTAAGTCATTATCCTGAGACGCCCTAAACAGTGACTGAAAAGAATCACTTCATGGAAAATACAAGGAGAGTTCGTGGTCAAAAGTCTGATTCACACCGAAAAAAAACTGAACATAAATATATTTTCAAACAGCATGAATATAGGCACAAATAGTGTTTTTTATGTCCATCATTCAGCTGCGTGCTATCAAATAAACATACAAAAATAATCCTACCTTCAAAGAGGGGGCGTTTTTTGTTTTTGATGCTGTTTCTTTTTTTGTTTGTCTGTCTGTTTGTTTCTTGAAAAGTTTGTAGTTAAGACATTTAACAGCCGCTAGTGCCGCTGACCACTCTGCTCGGGAAGTTTTCAGCCGGGTGTAAAACAGTTCCGGGATGGACGGTCTGCGGCTGGCCGGCCGCTGGAGGCCCCAGAGAGGACGGTAAGACCGGGACAAGGACCGGAGAAGTCCTGGGGGGGCTCAGTGACCCCCCTATGATACTTTCTATGGAGAAGGGAGACCTCTGCACCGGAGAGCTGGACTTCTGAGCCGGAGCTGCAGCCTGCACGCTGGTTGAGCCCAGGCTGGAGCTGAGCTGCGGATAAAACCTACTCCTGGCTAAGTCCGTGGTGGTGGGCATCAAAGACGGTGCAGGGATAATGGTTCCCGTGTGTGAATGCCTGGAGTGCTGCTGCTGTTGCTGCTGCTGCTGAAAAGCAAAAAGCGCAGAGTGTGTGTGGTAGGACTGGAGCTGGATGCCGTATCCTCCGCAGCCGTACGGTCCGTACCCATACGCAGCAGCGGCGGGGATAAAAGTGTTGTGTTCCCGCAGCAAGTCCTGCGTCTGCTGCCGCTTGAAGCGTTTCCTTCGCCTCAGAAAGCTCCCGTTGTCAAACATATCAGCCGACTCCGGGTCCAAGGTCCAGTAGTTGCCCTTCCCAGGGTTGCCGGGCTCCCTCGGTATCTTGACGAAGCAGTCATTGAGGGATAAGTTGTGTCTGATGGAGTTCTGCCAGGCCGGGAACTTCTCCCTGTAGTACGGGAAGCGGTTACTGATGAAGTCGCAGATCTCGCTGAGCGTGAGCCTCTTCTTGGGGCTCTGCAGGATGGCCATGGTGATTAAGGCGATGTAAGAGTAAGGGGGCTTCACCAGGGTGTTCTTGCCCGCCGGCTTGTAGGTATCCCTTGAGGAGGTGGAGCTGTCCAGGCACGGAGGAGGAGAGCCGGCCAGGAGGATTCCGTCGTGCATCTGCGCCACCTCATCCACGTAGGAGCGCGTCTGATTGTCTCCATCCTCCCCTTCGCCGACCACGTCTATGTCGGTCTCTTCCGAAAGGATGGAGGCATCCGACATCTCTGAGCTCAGAGTCATGGCTCACACACTGCTGTGCCCTCCGACGCCAGATGAGGAAGACGATGGGATGCACAAGCTGCCCTGCCCTCCCTCTTCAACAACTCATATGAGGAGGGGGAGAGGAGAGGAGCACGTGTCGCCGTCGGTGAGAGATGCCCCCCTGTTTTCTCGCTATTTCCATATGTTTTCAGGGTTTTTTTTTATTATCGCCGACTAACGAACGATCCCGTCGATGCCAGTCAGAGAAATGTTCCGGGAAACCTGCAAAAGGGCCAAACCTGAATCACGGAGGGGGTGGATCTTCTCTCCGTATTTATACCACCGCCCTGATCACATGGTGAGGAAACGTCACCGAGGCAAACGAAAAGAGAGAGAGAAAAAAAGAAATAACAAAAAAGGTCTTTGAAAATTAACCGTGAGTGTTTCAAAAAAAAAAAAAAAAAGTTTGGTGTGGCCTACATCCTTTTTAGTGGTCATTCATGGTGGCCTATAGTCCACATATGACTAATCTGCAGCTTTTATTCCACCCCACTGTTTTGCGCAAAAATAGATTATGGAAGATAAAAAAAAGAACTCTAGGAAAGTCTAATTACTGGTGTGGTCACTGCAAAGATCGAAGAGGATATTATAACAAATTTTCAAATGATTTATTTAGGCTTGGTTATCAGTGCCATACACTAAGGGAGCATAAGCATATTTTGATTTTTAATTTGAAGAGACAAAACCCCAGAATACTCGGGATAAAAAAAGGTCCTTGCAGGCGAATATACACTGTAAAGAATACCTATGATATTTAATATGAATGCCTTCTGATATGGTGCCGGAGAGCGGTGCGCCATATCCAGGCAGTTCAGTTTGCGTGATCCGGTAGTTATCTAGATTATCCGCGAGCCATTTGTAATGGAAAAGAGTCAGCTGTTAACTCGCATCAGTCACGGGTCACGCAGAGCATGCAAGCCCCAGATATAAGGCCTCTGCCCTGCGTCTGGAGCATGGTGCTGCTGTGTGTGGATATTTCTATTGTTTTGATTTGATTTGATTTTGTTTTATTGGGCTAGGAGGGTGGCATTAATATTTTTGAACAGGTTTCTTCGTCTTTAACAAAGCAAAAAAAATAAATAAATAAATAAATAAAAAATAAGATAAAAAAAAACTAATCACCTAAATAAAGCATGTGAAGTTTGTGGATTTGTTTTACAGTCATTATTAAATTGGTAATTAAAGTTGAGTGAGAGTCACTGTAGTAAAGCATAGACTGTGCTACAGACTGTGTTTCATTCTGTTTTAGTTCTTGCTGCCGTTGAGCTTTGCTTTCAGATGTGACTGTTTCTTAGATTTTAGACTGAAAATGATTTTGCCACTCTTTTCAATTTTTGTCAGAGATCACAGCAGGACACGGTCCCAGGTTTTAGCAAAAATTAATCAAACAAGGCGAAAATATTTCATAAGCCACGCAGCACATTTACCAGAATATTACACGGATGAGTTTAATCAAATTATTAAAGAAAAAAAAAGTTTCCCAAACATTTCTCAGTTTTCCTGTCAGAAAAGGAGAAGTTATGATTTTCATAACCTGAAAGCACGTTAGGACTTGGAATAAAAACCTATCCAGCCATAGGTATCATGACTACATTTTAAGCTGACAGATGTATTCAGGTGCTGTGTGGCCCTTCACCAACTATTCAGAGGTTCCCATTTGACCACCGCCATCTAGCGGCGAACTCATCTCACAATTAACAAAACACTTCTGGCCTATAAAAGATAAAAGCAGTTCCAGCTGGTTGGTGTCACAACCAGAAATTTGCAGATAACTAACTTTAAAACTAACTTTTTTTTTTCGTATAGTCTCATATACAGAACCGAGTTTGTCTGAATGATCATCCTGGAGTAAAGCTTTAAACTACAGTCTACCAGCCCACATGAATAAGAATTTATTTATAGACACTAAGCATCAAGGCTCTATGGTAAAAGGAATGAGGAATTTTGAAATAAAATAAAACAAATAATATTTTTTTAAATTTTTTTGCTCACACTGTAGGTATTTTACTTTGATATCTGCCAACTGGATGCTACTTCTTCTTCTGCCATTTCACAGTTTGAAAGGACATACTAGTCTGCAGGCTCATTATACTGTAATAAAATTAATATCGATTATTGGCTCTTAATTTAAAGACCAAAATATAGTCGGCAGAGAACGTTAGACACACACACTCCCCACCAACGCTTTAGTTGCCTACAGTTTTTTTTTTTTTTAGATTAGTTATTTAAGAATAAGTGATGTTCATTAATGTAGACAACAGAGAACTATAGCAACAGCCCACACTCGTTCATGCTAAGACTAACGTTTTTTTTTTAAACGAACAGGTTTTCCTGATCATTTCCAGTCACTGGCCATGATTGACTTACAACATAAACAGTTCGTATGGATTTTGCGATTATTTAGTTTCATGTTTCATCTGTGATGGAGGACTAAAACACTCCACCATCGTGTAACCAACTAAAGGAGAACTTGTGCACATTAAATTGTTATATGAAACGCTACTTTATGGTTCCTCCATGTTTAATTCCTCATATCTTTATTTAATCCCATGAATAATGAATGATTGACATTTGTAAATCCAAAAACTTAACATCAAACGTTGAGTTCATCCAGAGAGCTCGTCCACTCATGAGATCTGTGCCGTGAGTTATTTTATCTGCTGAATGACTTTATTATAAATTTATAAAAATAAATCTGTCCACAATTTAAATCAAGCGTTTTTCAGCTTCTTAAAGTCAAGACTGCGGAGGCAAAAACAAAAAGATATGAGATGAATTTAGGCGCACACGGACCTCTGTACAAACGTGTGTGAATGCCTAACTGACACAATCAGAAAAAAACATGAATGAAAACTGGGAACTTTTTTTTTTTTTTTTTTTTGATCCGACACTTACAACAGCAGCACAAGCATATGTGGTAAACCACTTCTAAAGTGTTTCTAAATTCCCCTTCTGCGATCCGAGGGTGTTTCCGTGCCACGGGGTACCAAGAAAGCACTTGGCTTTTCAAACGCAACCCCTGCCTCCCTGGCTGGCTGGCTGGCTGCCTCCTGCTCTGACAAAACCCCCGAGTGTCACCAAAACGGTTCGCCTGAGAGGGGTGTTTGGGGGCATGTGATTAATGTATATCACATGCAGAGATACGGTGCCTGCTGTGGACGGATATAGGCTGAATAAATACACTTAAAGATCTTTTTCTTTTTTATTTCAAAATCTCATCGGTATTATAATAAACACAAAAATGTTCAGCACGTGTTGCAGTTTAGATTCTTGCACTTAAAGGATTCAAACACTTTTCTTTTAATACTTTTGGACGATCCTTTCAACATCTCCAAAAACATGGGAAACATCGTGTGAAAAACAAGCTCTAAACGCCTGTTAACGTTTCTCTCGTTTTAACAGACGTGATTTCAGCCTCTTTTCAAATGTTCGATGATAAATTAACGAACAAAACTCTTCACTTATTTCCAGATCTTTCCTGAAATCAAGCGATTATAGGAAATTAGTCGAGCTGATTGTAGTTTTAACAACAGGGGGGAAACTATAAATGAAAGGCAGTGATACATCAGAGTGTGAGAACAGTGAAGGTGTTGGACTGTGAAGTTCATCTGCATGTGTTTCTGAAGGTTTCACTCCTCTCTGCCTGTGGGTCGATGGGTAATTATTGGAGCGCACTTTTTTTTTTTTTTTTTGGAGCACGAATTCATTTAGCGACGCATTCACGCACTTTACTTTCACAGTGAGGGGAAACTGTCGACAAATATTCCGCAACAATGTCCAAAACATTTCCGAAAGACCCTGAAGGATCCTACAACCGCACCCAAGGGTACTGACACATGCGCCCTCAGGTTCATGATGAGTCAAAAGGAATCAGGAATATGATCATCGTGGAGGTGCAGGACAGAAAAAAAGTACATGAGCTCATATTTGTTGTCATATAAGTCATATTAAACGTTCTATTTATACATATCTGTACTATTGCATGGGTTAACTGTATTACTGTTGGCTGACATCTATTGTAGATGATCAAGCAGGTTTCTGTAGGTTTATAGTCATGTACATAGGCAAACGTACTTATTATTATTTTTTACACGTTTATTTATTCATTTATTGTTTTAACATGTTTCAGTGTCATATAGGATGAAAGGACACCATCCTTATTATTAGAATTATTAAAAGGGCTTGTAAGGGGAGTGTTATGTAATTTATTCACTGTATAAGCTGTAGTTTGTTTGGCTTTTACAGAATATGTTAAGGGAAATAATTCCAGATGCATGACCCTGTGGCATATATGTGTACCATTTTAAACTGTATGTAAATGATGCTGATGTTGTGATATCATGTCAAGATATGTCCAGGCGACAGTCCATCACAACCGAAGAGAGAATGCCTCTTTCTAATCTTACAGTTTTGTGTGTAGTGCTCAACACCATATAGAAAGACATCTTCAGAGATACACTAGTTTCTCAGGTAACACCACCCAAGACCAGAATGCAATGCAGGTTGTGTTTTGAGTAAAGGACTCGGAGCTTATTGTTTCCTAACTGACTTCTGCCTCGTCAATGCAACAACTTCACACCCATTCAAGGTGTTGTTGAAAAAAGTCATTCAGAGAAAACAAATCACAGACAAAGGTTGAGATAAAATGCTCTCTCTCTCTCTCATACAGACACACACACGCACACAGAGACTAAATGACAGTACATATACTCAAAATAACTCTGGGGGCGCATTAAAACTTTGCAGCATAAAGATGTTCTGAGGTGAACTTTCCTTTGAATTCAAACAGAGTGCACAAATTGATATCATATCTTCCCATTTGGCCCAATAAATACAGCAGACACTTCATCTTACTAATGTTTCATTCAAACATTTTCATTTTCACTGCAGGAAGGTATTGAACGTATACCGAATGACAGCGGGTCAAAACAGTTTACAGTAAGAAGTATATTTATCCTCATCAGCACACCTATGAAACACACTGTACTGGTCTATAATAAAATTCCATGAGCTCTCTCCACAGGTGCCGTGCACCTCAACGTCTTATGGTCACTCGATTCATGTCCAGTGTAATAAACTTAAGATCCACCAGCAGTGTGGAATCTGGCTTCTCCTACCAAATAACACAAATAAACCAGGTGGTGGGAGGATTTCTTAGTAGTTTGATTTTGAATTGCACCTCCATTTGAGGCATCACAAGGCTGGAGGAGAGCTAAACAAAATATTGGTTGTTGTTGTTTTTTCCAGAGCCTATGAGAGCAACGTCCCACAACAAGAAACCATACAGCAGAATTTTTACGTCAACATTTCTCATCATCCTCAAAATAAAATTAAAAGATATAACAGAGATACAACTTAGAGATGCTCTGACAACCATCTCACTAGTTGATTTACTTATATCTACAGTCAGAGGACCTCTGAATGGGGAGTCTTATTTCTAAAAGAACTGGACTGGTAGATCTATAGGCTTGAGCTTTGTGATATATTGTTATGTTGTGAATGGAATTTCCATCATTTAACACAAAAGCAAAAGGCTGCAATATCAGTTAAGATAGTGATATATGTTATATGCATGCATTATCGAACAGGCCTATTCTCTACATGACCAAGGGCCCTAAAAGATCATCCTCTATGAAAAAAAATCACTCTTATTGTTGCCTTCACTTTTACTTTGAAGATGCAACAACAAAAATTGAATTGGCGGTTAGGTCTAGTGCTCTGAGTCAGATTGTTCAACACCCAATGCACCCTAAAACAGTCCAGTAACAGTTCATTTATAGGGTGTCTATAGAACACCCACTGAAGAAGTATCTCAGAAAACAAGCTTTCTAAAACAAATAAAATGCACACAAATGACAGTATTGCATGTCCTCTCAACCTGGGGCAGCATCATAACCCCATACGTCCTAACTCTAACATGAACCTTTCACAATTGATTGGTAAAGGTTGCTAAGGGTGGTGAAAGTGTCGCCTGCAAAGCTAAACTCTGGGCAGGAAAGACCCAAATCCAGATTGCACTTTTTGCCGTACGTCACTTCCTCCCTCCTCTCTCGCTTCCATCTTGCTCCCCGCATGTGTCTGCTGTTAGTTTACAGGTCAGTGAGGAGCTTTAAATACCTTCTTCCCTGCACTGTTTTCCTCCGATCCAACGGCAAGAGGTAAACGAAAGCCTTTTCTGAGTAGATGGCTGAAATCTGCCCGGGTTTGAAGCTAATGTTACTGACGGTTATGAGTGGCTGTGAGTGACAGGCCGACCACTCCACGGTCTCCCAGCTAGCTCAGGAGCTAGCTAAAGTTAGCCTTCAAGTTCTGGCACAAAAGCTAAACCACACCTTGTTTCGGCGCAGTGGATGGTGGAATTGGTCAGCAAACGTTAGCTTAAACCAACCCTAACGTTACCTGCGGTGATTTTTGGCTTGTTTTGTTTGGCCTAACACAGCCTTTTGTTGTTTGGCTTCCTTCGCTTGTTGTCCTTAACACAGGCAGACAAGTGGAAGCATTAGCTTTTAGCTAATTAAACTAACTTAGCGCATTGGACTGCTCAACTGACAGCTCCTTACTTGCTTTAAAAAAAAAATCTACTTACCGCTTTTAGCACGATCTATTGCCGACTATGACACCCACACTAAAGCCTCTGCTCTCTCCGTATGTGTTTCTCTGTGTCGTTCATTTAGGATTTCCCTATTATGGCCTTATTTGTTAACACCTTGCATATCATTAGCATGCGTTGCTGCCAGTTTCCCAGAGACGCAGTAAGCTTTTGCGAGGTAGTAGCCAAATTACACGCTGATAATGTAGTCTGGATGTAAATGTATGTGATCTGATGAGATTATAAAATTTCTCACTCACGTGGTAATCCGTACATAATCATGCGCCGTTCATAATGTGCTTAAATTTTTACTGTGCAGCAGCTGTGGACACCTATACCGGGTTGTCTTTAATTTAACAGATTAATTAATAGAGTTTTAATTAATAGACTTTTATAGACTAAAGACTTTGTCTCTAGACTGGCAAGATGATGCCATAATACAAAAAATATACAGTTTGTGTACATGTGAAGGACCATGCACAAAAAACATTTAGATCATACACAGAGAAAAAAAGAAAACGTACGAGACTGAGCCACTAGAATATTTCCATCTGTAATCCTCAGGCAGGTAAACACAAACACCAATGTAAATAATGCGGTTAATACAAGCTGCAAAACAATTTCAAAATATCAGGGAACTGGTTATTGCAGCACCAGGGTTGTTTTTGCAGCCACGGTTTGTCAGTGAAGCTTAACAATGAAGAATAAAAACAAAACATTCTCTTCTGCCTGAATCATCTTTGTGCAGAATAACACAATTGTCAGCTTGTCACATTTCAGCTATGCTTGGTGTGTTTCTGTTCCCTTTATCCATGTTGTCAGAAGGGTGGGATCAGAAGCAGCCATTTAGTCATGATGCAGTCCTCAAGAAAGGGCCTTTTATCACATTTACCTGATATCTATCACCATGCCAAAATCCTCTTTCTCTTTCCATAGTCCTTCACACACTGCACATGTGCTTGCTGTTTGTCTTCTGGGTTAGATTTTCAACAGCATAGTTTTTTAATGCTCATTGAAATCAGAGCCTTCAATCAGCACATGAATGAACCAGGTCACACCAAATGTGTGCTTGTAACTACATGCACATGCCTCAGCTAAGGAAAGTGCTTATGAGTTCACTTGTAAATAGCAGGCCAGCTAAAGAGCTGCAAAGGCTTCAGCAAAGCAATTTCCATAATAAGACTCATCTCATTCATGCAGATCCAAGATCAAGACAAAATAATATATCATAATAGTCTATATATCAACTGTTTGAATTAGTCTAACAAAATTGATTTCAACAGCTCTAATTTCATAATTTTTTGTTGCCTGATGTCAGTCAGATTATCAGTTTGGATACAGATGTTTAATTTTGTTGCATTGCAGTCTAACCATTTTATCTCCCTAGTTGCATGGCATGCTTTGTATCTTGATGTCTAAGCCTGCTTCGTGCTGTATTTTGAGCAACCACAATTAAGATAATCACATGTAATGTTCTTTCTTTTTTCAGATGAAAGAAGCAATTATGAATCAAGAAAAACTCGCTAAGCTACAGGCACAAGTCCGCATCGGCGGAAAGGTAATAAAGACATTTTTAAAAAAATCAACAACATGTTTAAATGAAATTATCAATTTTCCGCAAAGCACGTAATCTGGTTTACTATAGGGGAATCAACACTAGTTACTACTAATGTTATTACACTAAAATAATAAGCTGGAGAAAAGAAATGCTCTAACTGACAAGAGATGACTTTGCTTGTCCCCATAGGGCAGTGCTCGCAGAAAGAAGAAGGTTGTGCACAGAACAGCAACCGCAGATGACAAGAAGCTCCAGTTCTCCTTAAAGAAACTCGGTGTCAACAACATTTCTGGTATTGAAGAGGTAAAACCTTCATCTCAGTTTTGTCCCACTGTGGTTTAAGGTCAGTTTGTTTGTTATTTTGGCATTAAAAAATAAACTTTGGTCTGTTACAGGTTAACATGTTTACAAATCAAGGAACAGTCATCCACTTCAACAATCCCAAAGTGCAGGCCTCACTCGCAGCCAACACCTTCACCATCACTGGCCACGCTGAGACCAAGCAGCTGACCGAGATGCTGCCGGGCATCCTGAACCAGCTGGGAGCCGACAGCCTGACGAGCCTCAGGAGACTTGCTGAGGCCCTGCCCAAACAGGGTCAGTAACCTACAACACTAAAACTCATTTAACATGTTGAACATGATGTAGCATACATCATCCTAGATTCCTTCTAATGGACGCACAGGCCTCCCCTCAGTCTTACTGTAGATTCATATGTGTATTTTCTGTTTGGTCAGACTTGATTAGAGAGAAGAGTCTTGCCCTCAGGACTAACGCTTGATTGTTTATGCCAGCTCAACCATTTAAACCGCTGTTCAAGCTTCTCACAAATCTTCTGTTCTTACAGCTGCAGATGGAAAAGCGCCAATTGCAGCAGTAGAAGAAGAAGATGATGATGTTCCAGGTGAGTGCTAAAATGTCTCACTTTGCGTTACATTCAGCTGTCTATTCACAGTAGCCTGTTCCACCATTGAAAACAAAACATTACTTAAACATTTCTCAAGTAAAATCTGGTTGTCTTGCATCAAACTGCTTTGCAGTCTTATTTGGAAGTACTCTTTCACACTTTATTACAGCAGTTTTTTCTCTCTCTCTCTCTTGGTTAAATAGCCGTGGCAGGTTTGCTTTTCTTTTGGCTTGTGAAAAGGGTCAAACGAGGGGGATTCATCAGTTACTTTAGACGATGGTGCAACGCAGCGTTTTGTGTTTGAATCTCATGTTCATTGTTTATAAGATCTTAAGAGTCAGTTTGCTTTTCTTTGTGAGGAAAATGGACCAAACACATGAGGTTGCCATTACAATAATCTGTGCTTTTCCCAGGACTTCTCTGCCTGTAACCAGAGTTCTCAGTAATGTAACAAACGATTATACATGTATTCAGAAAAAGGAGCAGTTGAAGCCTGATGGCACGGGGTTAACAGCCATTGCCATCATGCTGTTATTGGAATTAAGTTTCCTTTTTGTTCTCCCACTGAAGGAACATGTTTACTCAGACCTTTTGAATTGTTTCCATTTTAACCCCTGACGCTTCGAGCCAAAACTTGAAGAGGCAGATTTCTCACATTTCATGGAGTAATTGAAGCCAACTTTCTGGTGCGTTACGCCATAATTTTTACAGCTGCCTTCAGTAGTTGTGAGGGCCTCATATGCCAAGCACATTGCAGCCTATATAGGAGTGGGGAAAGATGAGCAAAGAAGCAGGATTGCATTACACCCAGTATCATGTGTCAGATAAACACACTTTTCCTGAATTGCGCTCCGGCACCTCTGAGAGTCATTTGCACAGATGGACATGTCTTTCTCTCTACTATACTCTACTGCCAGTTTACCACTGAGTCTTTTGTTGTTTCAGATCTGGTGGAGAATTTTGATGAAGCATCCAAGGATGAGGCTAACTAGAGGAGATGGGACTCCCTGGAGTGTCAAAACTTGACAGGACCATGTGGGACACAAGATGTTATAATGTCTACTTTGAGAGGTGGAAAGTTAATAAAGTACCTGAGAAGATGGATAATCTGTCAACTTTTGGCTGTGAGCATTCTGTAATGTGCAACACCTGAACAAAATACTTGCATACTTTTAAGTTAATTTTTGAGTAATTTT
The DNA here is from genome assembly GCA_037833715.1 of Toxotes lorentzi. Lineage (NCBI taxonomy): Eukaryota > Metazoa > Chordata > Actinopteri > Toxotidae > Toxotes > Toxotes lorentzi. The sequence continues at coordinate 16,316,530 of JBBMJY010000008.1, read as the reverse complement.
CTAGAATAGTACTCTGAAGTATTAAAAAGAGGGGTAGCAGTATTTAAGCATAAGGTATTTTAGTATTCATTCCACCTCTTCTTTGCCACCAGACTTTCCAAATGCTTGTTGTGCTCTGTGGTCCAGTTAAGAGTGAGAGATTGTGTGTAAAATGTGGTGTTTAAGGCTCCTGCTGTACTGTTACCCCCTTTCCACCAACGAGAAATGAATGCTAGTTCTGAGCTGGTGCTAATGCTGGTTCAGAGTTTGTTCAACCTGGGAACCTTCTAAGAACTGGTTTGCTTTTCCACGGGCCAGAGAGCCATGTCATTACGTCACTGTATATCTGTATAAGTCTCTACGTTAGCAACACTGTTAGCATCAACACAGCAACAATGGCATACTACATTATCTCTTTGATTTCACATCCATACAGAACCTTTGGTTTTTCTTATTCATTTTTGGATTAGGCCGACTGGACGCTACACTAGCTGTTTTTCTTTTTTCGTAAATGACAGTCACAAGGTTTTTGTTTGTCTTGTTGGGCATGATAATCCTGCCTCCAGCCCCTGATGTAAGCGGTTCTTGGTTTTAGACCAGCAAGGTGTTGGCTCCTCTCTGGAACCAGTTCTTTGGCTGTCAAAACATAAGGAACAGGTCTGAGATAAGGCACCAGCTCTGGACTGTCCCTTGAACTGCCTTGGTGGAAAAGGGGTAATGATGTTACTGAACCTTAATTCTATGTGGCCTCGCTAAAACCACCATATCTGGAATAAACCTTTGCTACTGTCAATAAATTGCCAAAAATCTGTTTTTTTTTGCCTTCAAATATGATTTTGCCTTCACTCTAAATCTTAATGCTAGCTCATTATAAAATGTTATTTCACTGCATTTCCTGCTGCTGTGTGAGAACAGCTATTACATTCTTACTCGTACAGAACTCAACAGCTACAGAATAAGTGTTATTTCTCCCCATGACTGACTCTGTTGTATACAGTTTAAAAAGATCTTTTAATTAAATAACAGCTTCATTTCTGTGATTATAAACAGTGCTTTGACCATTTTGACGTGAAATCAGATAAATATCTGTACAGAGTGATGGCTGAAACTGAGGTCAATACAAGTTATTTCTTGATATACCACTTATTATGACTGCTATAAAACACAAGCACCGTCATACAGTGGCAAACAGCACCACAGTAACCTTGTGGGAAATTTAAATGAGGTGTGAGGTCTTATAAAAATTAACAACACATCTGGACATTTGTATCACTATACAGATAAACAAAACTGTGTTACATCAATATGAGAATTTTATCACATTACAACACAATGCCTAAATTATTCAAATAAATAAACTGAGTACAACCGACACAAGGATCTTCAGTCAACAAAAAGCTTGGCAGCTTCATAAAAGCACAGAGTCTGTGCCACATGCATTCCAGTCCGTAAGAACGTATTTTCAGTCCACCCAATGTGTTCTCCAGGGAAAAAAAATGAGCCTCAGAAATGAGCTCACTATGAAAACCAGACAGTATGAACACAAACTAATTCAACGTAGTACAATAAAATTCTGATACTCTTTAAAAACAGTTCATTATTATGGTTAATAAGTTAGTTAAAAAAAAACAAAACACTTGCAATGATAGGAAAAGGATGGCTGATGACAGCATGTGAAGAAATATCCGATACTGTAAGGAAGTCAAAGCAGTCCCAAGCTTAACTAAAGAAAAAAATAGCTCCTGCACTGCACTGCTTATTTGGCAGCCATTCTACAGGTTGTAGTGAAGAACTCAGCTTTACCTTTTGGATTTTTGAAATATCACCATATCCTGATGAAATTTGCTTTTCCACATTCAGTATGAAAAAGTGCAGAGCAAAACAGAAAGAAGGGTAAAATGAAATATTCACACAGCACAAAGCTTCATGTGCATCATGCCCTAAAAACTGATGTTGACGTGATGCAATGCTTCTGATATATTACTTAATGGAGAAAAACTACTCCTGTTGCCTGACAGCTTGAGCGTGCTACATGATTGTCCAGAACCCAATGATGTACCTCAAGTATTTGTTTTCCTCAAGTGTCACAGTTCATTCTCTGATTCCCATCAGTAATTTCAGTAAGTGTGCCTCCATCACCTGTTGAACTAAGCAGAGAAACATACTGCGTTTTATTGAACAGAGCCTTATGTCATTTAAGAGTGAATACTTAATACAGTTGTTTTCTACACTGGCCACCCATCACTCCCAGAGGGGGTAAAAGAAGGGAATCACGATAGTGTTTGTCTTAGCAGCGTCTTTTACGGTCTTTGAACAACAAGTTGTTGACAATGCTGTGAAGTCACAGCATTGTCAACAACTTGTTTCCTGCTCAGATCGTAGCAACTTATCACAGGGCAACTCTGAATTCAGTGCACTCAGACGAAATCCTATTTGCCACCTTTAAAAGACCTTGTCATTATTTACAGAGCAGAAAATTAAACACATAATGTCTGAGAGTATTATGTATTTTTGCTTTTCTTTCTTGTAACTCAGTTACCTTGCTTTTTGCTGTAATGTAATTGTTTTATTCACCACTGTATACACCAACTGTGGTGAGAAGCCATGAGCAGGAAAGACTTTGTTTCAAGGGATCACGAGACACTTTGGTTGCTCAATTTAAACAGAAGAGAATTTTTGAGAGAAATCACTATCATCAACATAACACAAGCATCCGTTTCTCAGACCGTGTGTACCGCCATGTCTTTTAGCCCTAAATGTATGCCAGACTGTGTGTTTGTTTTTTTACATACCATTCCTGTGGCCCATAGCCACGGCCATGTCCATTGCGTTGAATCCAGAATCTGACTCTATGGTAGGATCAGCACCACTCTCTGGAAGACATAATTATTGTACATGTGAATGTTACACATTTCCTAAACACAAAACGTATGTTTATTCTCTAGAAATATTAATAGAGACGGATATTCCTTAAGCGTTTTTTTTTTTTTTTTTTTAAATCGAAGACTTGTCCTTACCTAACAAGATTTCGACACAACGCACATGGTTCCCATGGACAGCATACAGCAGAGGGGCTCCTCCATTCTGAAACCCACAGAGGCAGCACAACAATAAGCCACACACACTGAGACAGGGCCTCATTTAATAACAACATTAAACACCCAGTGCAAAGTGAGTTAAGTTACTTTCTTTTATCCTTATTTATTGCCATATTCTACTTAACCAGGTCCAACGAACATGAAATAAAATATTAGTATTATTACCCAGTCATATTCGTTGACATCAACGCCACAGTCGATGAGCATCTTCACAATATCAGTGTATCCCTTACTACAGGCCAAGGACAATGCGCTTTCCCTCCCTTTGGCCAGGAGGTTGGGGTCAGCACCCTACAGTGAAGAATGACAAAGAATGACAGCCAGTTAATAACTACAGAAGGAATGCTCTAATAAGAATAAAACCACGAGATCTGAATGAAAGAGGAAGTTAACTTCTCGTTCTCACGTTTTGGAGCAGAAACTCGACAACAGCTATTTGTCCATGTGCTGCTGCCCACATCAGGGGGGTAAAGCCTTCCTCATCTTGGAGATTGATCACAGTTTCTATTAATATGACACATGAAAAGAAACAAATAACATGGTCAATACATTTGTATGCACCTCGCCACCTATTCATCCATCATTTATAACTGCTTCTCCTTTGCAGGTTGGGGGGAGGAGGGGCCCAGTAACCCAGCAATAATTTAACATTTTTCGTAAGTACAATGAAAATAGTACTTTTCTACTTCATTTATGAATCCAGAATATTTTACATAGGTGATTAGACCAGAAAACCTGGAAGGACTGCCCACCTTGTTCAATCCTGCTGGCCAGAAACACCATTTCCCCTTGGGCTGCCAGCTGATGAATGGACAGAGCTGAGAAGAAACGGATGCATTAACATCTTGACTAGATTCACCTTTGAAACATTTTAACAAATGAAGTTTATACAACTACGATACTTACAATGCACCAGAAGAGGTGTGGAAGAAACCTCATTCCCACGGTGTTTATTGGTGAGCGTGGTGGACTGTTTGATGGGGGAGAAATGTTTGGTGGTGGATGGTGTGTAAACATGGCGCACTTGTATCCCAGGGGAGGGTGAGGTCTGGATATTGCACTCAGCTGGAAGAGGGGGAAACATTTTGTGTCAAGTGCAGCCTTGTGCATCAGACATTCTCACAGGATAACCAAATGAACAGATAAACAGGGTTCCACCTCTTCCTTACCTTTGAATAAAACAGAAGCCACCTCCAGATCAGAGTTCACCTGGTCCTGGATGTTCTTGCTGTCTTCCTCGTTGAGTGACTTGACAAATCTTGAGCAAACATTCATGTCAAAGCGGTTGGGCAGGATGAACTTAATGCCCATGGCCACATTTTGGGTGCCCGTGTCATCTGGGCTCGCACCCACCGACTGCTCAGTCTTGATGGCACCTAAGTCTGGCATTACGCAGATTCCCTCCATGTCCTCAGAAACCAGGGGACACTCAGCTGTCCCATCCGAGGCTGACACGGTAGCGTTGTCCATCCTCTGGCCTCTCACTGAGCTGTCACACTGAGATTAAACTGAAGCCACTGCAAACCTGAAATGGGAGGACAGTTCATTTCAAAATTAAAAGCGGATACCAAACAGCCCCTCGTTTCCCATTACAATCAGCGTTACTGAACTCTGAGCGACGATTAACCACGCAAACACTAAACTGAATACAGGGAGGCACACAGTTAAATACCCAACGACAGTGTCTGTTAGCTATCAGTTAGCATGCTTATCGTAACCTTCCGTTAGTCACACCAACTAGCCGGGGCTAAGAAATTTAACATGGACACACATTGCGTGTAAACGCCAACAAAGGTCATTTGTCTGAAATGAAAACATATCTTACTCGATAAGGCATTGTTTTTTTTCTCCTTTCGGTGTTTTGAAAAATTTGCGCATGTGCAGTTGGTCAGCGTCCACAAAGGAGTGCATCAACTATTAACCTCCCCCTTTATATCGCTTTTAGTTCCGGTGTTCGTCATGTTGATTCTGGACAGATATTCTTATCTGGTTACCTATGAAAAAAACTCCTTCTATAGACCAGGGCCCTAATGTATAATCTTCATGTCACTATAGGGTTGTATACTATCCACCTCACTTTACACTCTATTTAAATAATATCTCAGTACGGGGTCTTGGCAATAAAAAAAAAAAAAAAAAACACAATTGCCACAATTGCACTGAGGAAGTTGACTTGTTCTGATCACACACTTTGGTATGGGTAGCCCTGTTTTGATAACACGTGAGCCTCAGTGTGTGCAAAGGAATTCCACGGTGTGCTGCTCTCGCCACCTACAGGACGCCTGAATCACATGCACTGAAAACAAGATGACCAGAAAATAAACCAGATTCCTTATACCTTGCCTTTTTAGGACTTCACTTTGTGGTGCATTGGCGCATAGCTTAGAAAAACAAACGTGAAGATGAATTGTGGGGAGTGTTATCTGAAAAACCTCCACAAGAGGGCAGGACTTTAAGTTCACTCGCTTTTTACTTACCTTTATACTTTTGCCAATAGATGGCACCAGAGCCTCACGGGTTATAAATTGTAGTTCTGACAGGGTTTGTGGGTTTAGTTCCTCTCCCAAATGGCCTATAATCCTCTCATCTCCCCAATTAAGCAAGAAAACACTGTCCTGGAGGAAACTATTAAATTGACTGAGATTGCTGACTGTGTTATAAGTAAGACAGTATTATTGTAGCCTGTCGGCACTGACATCATTTAAGACATTTAATCTGTTGCTCATTATCAGTCAGTGGGATGAGTCTGGGAGCAGGAAGGGTGGGAAAGTAGTTCTCTTGCTTCCTGTTAATGTCACATGTCTGTGTGAATGTCTGTGTCTTCCGTGTCTGATTATGGTTACAATCCAACTGAGACCTGGAACATTTTTATCCAACAGCATTAGGAAGTAAAGTATCCCATGCACATTTGACTCTGCTATGAAAAAGCATTGTCTTTTCTCCTCCCTCAGTCCACAAGTCATTTACACTTGACTGTTCTTTTCTTTGTTTGAATTAACAACTTTCACTGGAGTTACAATTTGAAAAAAAAAAAAAAACAAACTCTCAGAATCCTGATCTTAAAACAAATTTTATCTAGATTACAAATTAGATTACAAAAACATCAAATTTACTGACGTAGTGATGTAATGTGAATTATGAAAGTACTGAATAGTATCAGCTGATTATTGGTTGCGGCTGAATACCGCAGCGACATTTTAATTATAGTGATACAATCAGGGATAGTTGAATAGCTGCATATTTAAAGTGAACTCATGCACAGGATAATTGTAAATGCTAAAGCATAGCTTAGGTCAAGCTCATTTTATACACTTCATACATCATTTAATCCATAAAATTAATTAAATTTTCTTTGTTTAACACATTGTTTTGTTTTAAATAGCAATTTTGCTATAACTAAAACTGCGAAGTAAAAGTAGTGAAGTAAAAATGACATTTGCCACTGAAATGAAGTGGAGTTTAAATATTAAGCAGTGTAAAATAGAAACGCATATCTCAAATGTAATTATACTTATACCACCATTGTAAAGAGTGTAAACGAATGTGACGTCACTCCAGCTTGTTTCTGATTGGAGGAAATTGAAATTACAACTGAACCCGTGTTTCCCTACAACAACCTTAAGTCCAGTTGGGTTAAACACTGATTTAACCCACATAACGCATCCAGTGTCACTATAAAGTCACTACGCACAGGGGGCATTAACACGCATGTTATACAGACCGTCCCTGCCTCCCATTGAGCCGTTCAGCCCGGTGTGTGAGGGGGCTGGACCAGAGGAGCAGGCTGCAGAAAGGAGACACGACTCTGGCGACACCTGCAAACAAACTCCCAACCGACTCCCTCCCAGAGCGAGGAGGAGGATGAAGCCGAGACGCAGCAGCAACGCGGAATAAAGATGTGGAAAAAGTGTTATTAGTTATTAAGCGGAGAAACCGGGAACAGAGAAAGTTTTCCAGGACACAAAGTTGTGCAATAGGATCTGAGTGCACGGCAGATCGGACCGAGTGCGGAGAGCTGAGAGGGAGACGACGCCAGGTAATGGAAAACTCATAACTGGAAAACTTTAGAGTAGATTTTGGTGAATGCCAGAAGAAAACGACAGTCCGCAGTGAGACTGTCATGATAATGTCTATTTATACAGTCGGGTATCTGTTGTTTCATTGATTTATTGGTGATCAAAAGGCTGTTGCGTTCACAGCTAAAACGTAAAAAAGTGTGCTATGCATTGTTCCTGCGCTCACTGTTAATTCAGAGCCTTTCATAGTCTTTGATCATTGTCACTGTTGTGAACAGTTCAGAACTCTGTGTTGTGATTGGTTTATGCAGGAGTTTGGCACTGTTGAGCGACTGTGGTATTCATCATTGCAATGAGCACTTTCTAATGAGAAGTAATGAGTAACACTGGTCCTAAATTTATCTCCATGTACCCAATAAGAATGTGAAAGTGTAATTACCAGAAGCCGAAAGCAGAAAAATGCACATTTTCATACAGCCTGATAACTGATTGCAGCACGTCATGTGAGAGGAATTAGATTATTCAATCATGCATCACCAGAAAAAAAATCTTAGGACAACAGGATCAACTTGCTCACGTCTGAAAATATTTGCATCACATGTATAGGACACAAAACGAGTTTCCCAAATGCTTTTTGACAGCATGCGTTCTCTTGTTATGTGTAATCTCTTTTCTCACGCTCTGTTCTGAGGTGCATGGCCACCAGCCAGGTCAGGTTTCTTATTCACATTGTACGTGTCAGAGGCTAAAGTCAGACTGAGGACAATGACTGACACAAATTTCTTTGCAGACTAGAAAAACTGGACTCTAAACCACAGGTTTTCTTACAAGCACTGTGCCTTATTTTGGTTTCCTGATCACATTAAGTTCAGTTTTGCTCACAGATTATTCAAAAGTTGGTTTTGTGCTCAGGAAGCTTAAATCTAGATGGCTCTTCATTCTTTCTACATGTGGATTCAATTTATGTCTTTAAACCTTATATAAACTAAAGCATACAAGAATATTCATGTTTTGTTGACCTAATAGGGCGCAACTTGCAAACCTAGGACAATGTTTGCTCTACAGTATGACATATAAACCTTCTCTAGTTCCACATTACAGTAGTGCAGCCTCCCCATGAAAGGAGTAGGATTAAAAACGGAGCTTTTGCCTGTGGCACTGCACTCTTCCATTGATAAGATGTGTTTTGGGCACAATATTACGGTACATAAACATAATAGTGGCATTATTATTAGATAAACCCTAAGGACATTCAGTCAGTGGATTACAGTATAATGTGACTGGACCTGCTTTTAAGACACCGAATCCTGTTGTGGTTGTTGGTCTGCTGTGTCGCTTCACAGGTCTATTTTCATAAAATAACACGGTATAACCTTGGGTTTCGGAGAAGAGTACCTCCTACCATTACAATAATGATTTTACTTTCACTGACTTAATATTTATATGCAAGAGGGTTCAACATCAGAAAAATAATTTGTTGTTTTGCTTTTTTAAAATTTATTTGTGGCATAATATGTTATATCTACAATATTGGAAATAAAGCTGAATTATTGTACAATTAATGGATTTTTTGGGGTTTCCGATTTGTTGACAATGGAAATGATAGCTGATTGGAGCCCTAGTTAGGATCTGAACAACAGTTACTCAGTACAGAGAGGGGGCTTGTTATGCACAGTATATATGTGCATAAACAAACACATAAACTGTTCTGGCTGGTCTGAGAGGCCCCAGCTCATGCAGATGAGTGTCTAGACAAAGCGCAGCCTACAGAGCTGACACCACTGTGCAGCTTTGAAGTCATGCACTATTCACAGCTGAGAGTGAAGTCACAGAGGATCAGGTGTGTGCAGATGATACAGTTACTCTTTCCTCCCGTGCTGTATTCTGACTGAAGACTCTGACACTGTAGCGACTGTAGCTTCATTCATACTCGTGGTTGACCTCGATGACCTATAGGCTGTAAGCAGAACATCAAAGTTGTGGGAGTGTATACATCTCACATCTCACTGACCTCAGGTGTTGTTGTGTTTGGTATGTGTTTTTCCTCTTGTTTCTGGTTATGATAGACAAGAAATAGTTTCAAGGTGATTAATGTAATGAATGATTATAAGGTAAAACAAATTTTAGATGGTTATAAATTACACTATACAAATAGAGACAACTGTGGACAAAAATGTTAAAAGACAAAATGCTTTGGTTGTTTATTCTTACATGTAGTAACATGACTGTTTCCTCTTCAGGGTTCTGGTGGATGGGGAGAAAATGGAGGTGAACAGAAGAGAGGTGCCTCTTTATGTAAGTGCCTACATGTTTTGTTTCAGTCTGTGATTCTTTGATGTGCTGGCAGTCTGTTAGAGGGGTCTCTTTTGGTATTTTTTGGGAGCGGGTGGGCGAATACATAAACTGTGAATGGTCCTCTGGATCAGTCTCTTACATTTAGACCTAGTTCTGTTTTTGTTCTCACCAGAATTAGAGCACTCTAGTCTCTCCCCCCAGCCATCCCTTTCCTCTCTCTCAGTCCTGACTCTCAGTCTGTGTAGTGGTTGACTGGCAAGCCTTGTGTCGCAGGTGAAACCCAAGCCAGGAGAGTTTCAGTCTCTGGGGAAGCCAGGCCTTACACAGCCTGTTCACCAACTGACAAGGCCCCCTGAAAGCAAGGCTTCTGCAGCAAACATGGGAGCCAGAATAAGAGAATATGCCCAGTTGTTTCTTGGCTTTACACGCACCAGTTTTATGCATTAAATAAATACACACTTTTTTTGGAAAGCGTGTTAGAGTGCAGGGTGTGCAGGTGTGTTTGAATGATTGTTTTCAAACTTTTGTGTTTGACATAGTAGAACTCTGTTTCTTGCTGTTACTTTCATTCCTGTTACTTCCTTTTCCCCTTCAAACCTCCATATCCCCCATCTCTCTCTCTCTCTCTCTCTCTCCCTCTCTCTCTCTTTTTCTCTCTCGCCCCTATTCTCCCATCTGTGTGGAAGCCTGGGTGGGCCATTCACTGAAGCGTTGCCAGATTTCTGGTAAGCAGAGTGTCTGCTTGTTTTGCTGTGTCACCAGTTTCAGACAGAGGGGTGGGAGGCTCACTCCGAAACCTTTGCTTCTGCTTGCTCATAGAGGCCGATTGAGGACCGCTCTGAAATCCTGGCATGTTAATCATTATGGGCTCTACCACTTACACATACACCTCTCCATTAAGAGGAAGTGGCGTCTCCACCCTCTAAGGTCACAGCTCAACAGGAGCAACTCTCACTGCTGAATGAGATCCAGATTTCAATGCCGGGCTTTGTGTAGGCAAGCCACGGCACACTGCTGTGATATAAAGGCTGTTATTGTAACACGCCTAGTTAAGTTTTATGGTGCACCTCCACATGTACATAGTGTCAGACCCATAGTGGATACTGTTTGGCCAGATCAATGAATAAATGGGTGCATTGAATTGCAGGCAGAAAGTGTGGGAGTTCCTGTGTTTTAAGGAGGTTTTTATGGAGCTCCAGCGCAGGACTTCATGTCAAACTGATTTTGTTGTCCAGATGTGTGGGTGTGAGTAAAAAGACTTGTGTATCATGTTGGTGAGCTGAATTATGAGTAGTCCAAATCTGCTGTGACAGAGAAGTATACAAAAAAGAAAAACTCAGAACAACTGATTTTGGTGTTCTCCTGACTTTTCCTCTCACGCCACATTGAGGTTGACATTTATTGATTTATTGATTAACATGAAATTTTGTACAGACTTTCATGGTACCCAGAGGATGGATTCTAATATCTTTGTTGATCCTGGATTTCACCTCATCACCAGTGGGTCAAAATGTTCAGTTCTCCACATCTAGAGGATGGATTGACATGGAATTTTGTGCACACGTTCATTTTTCCTAGATGATGTATCCTGATGAATCGGGTGATCCTTTTTCCCCTACCTTCACCAGCAGGCTGACATATTTGAGCTTATATTTGTGCCATTTTTGCAATTATTTCATTGCAGACAGTTCAAGAGGTGGACAGGAATTGGGGGGTGTACAACATGCAACATGGTGCCTGCTAGAATTGAACCATGAATGTTGCAGTTATCCTGTGTGTCTAACTGACATTTAGGTCACTTAGAACAAGCCTGTGCCTTAGTCTCACAGAGCTGCTAGCATGGCTGTAGACTGGTCTTATGTCTTTATAGCAGCTGTTACAGTACAGCACAACTTCATGGTCACAGATGGATGTAGATTAGCTATATCTTTGTTGTACCGTATTTGTTCAGTTCTCAGTATGGTTTGATGGTGATAGTTATCACATTCTCTTTGAGCTAGCAGGTATCTCTGTGGTTTATGGGGGGGGGGGGGGGGGGGGGGGGGGGGGGGGGGGGGGGGGGGGGGGGGGGGGGGGGGGGGGGGGGGGGGGGGGG